>CM053601.1:157167336-157191167 GCA_028646575.1 Pseudocheirus occidentalis | reverse complement strand
AGTCACAGGGAAATTCCCCCCTTCTCACCAATGGACAGAGTTCTGGGAATTCACACCTTATCACCAATGGACAGAGTTCTATACTTAACACTAGGTTACTAGGATCTACTTAACATCTGATCAAACCAATTAATTACCATTACATGGTGTAGAAAGGCAAGCAGCATGGGAACCAGAAAGGTGAGGGGAAGAGGCACAGAGAGTCCCAGAACCATGGATTAGAGTTGGGAGCATTCCAGCAGCATGAACCCTTAGGAAATAGCAAAGTGTTTGGGGAGTAGGAGTTTGGTGTCTTGGTTTTATAGGGGTTTGGTGAAAGATGGACTAACTCTTAACCATGCCACCTTGGGGTTAGTTCATCGACATATCCATATCATCTTTAAAGTATTGGCAACATTTGAGATTCTGTTGGTCTCATTGCAGATATCTGGAGCTTATCTGAGTCTTATGGAGTGTGACATTTAGAAGGATCAAAAGACCCTTACAGCTGGCTTCCCCTGATCTATCTAGCACATTATTTCAAGATGTGATTTTTAGTTTATATCAGATACAGTTTTCAAGGACAAGCTAGGAGAGCTAAGTGGCACAGTGGGTAAATCACTGAGTCCAAAATCAAGAGGACTCTTCCTGAGTTCAAATTTGGCCACAGACACTTTAGTAGCTATGTGACCCTGGGTAAGTCACTAAACCCTATTTGCCTCAGTTTCTTCATCTGTCAAATTAGCTGGGGGAGGAAATGGTAAACCATTATCTTTGCCAAGAAAACCTCTAACAACAGCAGTTCTCAACCTGTGGGTCGCGACCTCTTTGGAAGTCTAATGACCCTTTCAGAAGGGTTACAGGTGTCTCCTAAGACCTTCGGAAAACACACATTTCTGATGGTCTTAGGAACTGAGACACTGCTTCTCTATCCATTTCCAGGTGAATCCGCCAACATGCAGATACACCCACGTAGGAGTATTAAAGGGTCACAGGATTAGGAAAGTTGAGAACTACTGCTCTAATAGGTAGAGAAAAAATTGAACATATGTCAAATGTCTGAACAACAATACAATAGTTTGCAAATAAGTTATATTCCTTTGATCTTTGGGATGGTCTATACATGACTTCTAGGTTCTCCTTTACACTCTTCCTGCTTTTGTTCCTTTGTGAAGGCTACTTATAAACTTGATTACTATTCTAACTAGAAGGAAGCAGAGGTCAGAAGGACCAGAACATGAAACAATTTTAACACACTTAACCTGAATTGAATTTCAATTCAATTTAAGAAACATTTATTAAATGATTATTGTGTTCTAGATACTATGTAGGATTCTGGAAATCCAAAGAGAAAAATAAAAAGTCTTTGCTCTTACAAACTTTACATTGCACCAGGGAAAAGGGTGCAAACTATTTCTACTTAATAACAAAATCTCAATTTTGCAAGAATTTTATTTGATTTGAAGTTTTGGCCTTTTATTTAAACTCGACTACTTCAACAAAGCTATGATATCACCCATGTGGGTATTCCCTCCAGTAATTTAGATTGCCATCAATCCTGAACCATCTTTATCCATGTCCTTTTGTGGGTTTATCATTGACTGGGGAATCCAACACACTGAATTAATTCACCAATGGAACACACAAGTTCTTTATCATTTATCTCCCACTTCCATATAACTATAACCATGTTGTTCTTTTGGGTCATACATTGATTTGATGACATCCTTTACACTTCCTCACATTCTTTGACACCTTCTCATGAACGTGCAGAACTTCTCATGCCCACCCTGTACTTTTTCCATCGCCCTTTGTGTGGTCTTCTTCATTTTTTCAGAAAACAGTGTCTCAAGAATTACAGCCACACATCACTGGAAGAATATTGATATTTGGGTGGTGGCATGTAAACAATGTAGTAAAAATAGACATAAGATCAGAGATATTCTGGAACCAGTTCAAACCGGCTTGTGAATGCTTATCAGTTAATTTTTTAGTGCAATCATTTATAACCTTGCAAATTGCCAAATGTTACAAACAAGGGCTCGATTTTTATTTTGTTGATTGTCTGGGCTTGAGAAGATAATGAATAAAATGTTGACAATGCTGATTAAACTGAAAAATATGTCATTTTACAGTTAGGTTTCTTTTTTTCTTTCAGAGAGGCAGTTGTTAAACATTTACCAGCATACCTTTCTATAAAATGCTTTAAGAATTAAGACATTTCATTGTGTGTCAGATGGGGACCATTTCAGGGAGGGGCTGCAAATGAAAAGGATATCAGAGATGTCAGGCAGGAAAAGCATGCTTTAGGCTGAAGGGTAATTGTGGGCAAAAGAGAACCATTTGAGGCCACCTAAGCCAGTGAAAGCAGAACTAAGTGAAAGGAAATGAGAATGTTTGGGAGTGAGATGGAAATACTAGAAGTTGTCAAAGGGGCACAATTATAAAACTTTAGAATTTCAAGGAACCCTAGAGATGGGGGTGTACTGTTAATTCATTAACAACCGCCTCTCAGGGGAGAAAAGTATGTAGAACACACTTTTAAATTTGATCTACATTATTAAAATGTCTCTATTGCTTTCTTAAGTATGGATAACCAACAAAATGATGACTCAAGCCCTCATTCATAGTATTTGGTGACTTCCAAGGTATAAATGTTCACACTAGTTTGAGCTGGCTCCAGCACAGATTTTCTTAGAGACTATTTAGGCTCTAAAAGACCATTTTATGGAGAAGAATATTGAAGCACTAGAAAGGGGAAGGAACTTGCTCAAGGTCACAGAGGGAGTTCCTGTCAGAATGTGATAGGCAGAGTTCATAACAGAGCATGACTGTTGAATCCTAGAATTTCAGAGTTGGAAGCAACCTCAGGCACCACCTAGCTTAACCATATCTGACCGAGAATTGTCTCTACAAACATTCCCAAAGGATCATTTAGCTTTTGTGTGAAAACTCCGAGTTATGAGGAACCCTCTGCTTCCCTAAACAACTTTGAGAGAGTGCTATTTGTTGGAATTTCCCCCTCTTACTTTGGGTCTCAATTTGTCTTTCTTCACCTTTTATCTACTATTCCAAGTTTCACCCTCTTCTGCTTCACGACAACTCTCCAAATATTTAACTATGCTCTTAGGACTGTTTGCTATATTTCTTCTCACCTTTTCTCCCCACCTTCCCTTAACTCCTACTCAAAAAATAAAAAACTTGGCACTTTCTTCATTAGAAAGAGGGAAGAATCAAGGGAAGTGGTGCACGCAATAAGAAAAGAAGATAAATATTCCCTAGATTGGGAACTTGTTTACTGAGGGAGCTGTATCCTGTTTGGAAGTTGAACATCGGGGGTTTTCCGTGTTCAAGGAAACAAGGAGGCAGGAAAGGCAGCTGTTGCTTCCAATAGCTCTAATAGGACCGTTGACCTTTCTCTCCCCCTGAGGTAGAACACACAAGCAAAATACACAAGCAAATAAAGGCCAAACCTCTAGGCTAATGCTTTGTGATAGAGCCATTTATTATATTGCAGTTACAGAATTGTTTTGGAAAGATGGTGAATTTGATAAGATTTATGTGTGACTGAACCAGGCACCTTTGGGACTGAGGTGTTCCTAAGTGGGACTTCCTTTTGTTTCTCTGTTACACTATGTTGTGTTCATCTTTGAGGGGATTTTAATGTATCGGACTGGGTTGAGAACTGCTTGAGGTCTTGGAAATGGGGAACATTAAAGGACTGGGCAGTAATGATTCTTTGTTATAAGGTCATACTTAATGACAAATTTTTGGAGTCCTTCCTGGTTCTCTTGCATGTACCTTTGTTGGCTGTTGTGGTTCTCTGACACATAGAAGAAAAGCAACACAAAGGTTAACAAGTAATAGAATTTGTCTCTTTTGATTTAGACAAGGGAAGAAACAGATAGGAGAAGGGACACACACTCATAACATATACATATGTGTGTATGTATCCATGTGCACATGCGTGCACACGCATGTGTGTGTGTGTGTGTGTAAGCTAGGCTCCAAAGCAGAATAATCTTCAATAAGAGTCTAAGATGAACTATATTGATGAAACAAGATGAATGGAACAGTGATAACAGTAAACAGAGACAAAGTAAAGTTGTTAAACTCTAATTTTTCATCTGTTTTCTCTACCAAGGAGAATAATACTCACACTAGAGAAACCAAAATAAAACTGTTAATAGAATAGAAACCAAAATAGGATGAGAGAATACACAAGATTCTAACATATTTTATTAAAGAGATCATTAGTGAACCTCTAAAGAAAAAAACAAAGCAGTAATCATAAAGAGCCACATGGCTTTCACAAGAATATCATGGTTTTATGAAATCATGTTAGATTAACCCAATATCTTTTTTAAAGGATACTAGACTGGTAGAGCAAAGGAAAGCTATGGATCTAGTTTATCTAGATTTTCAGAAACCATTTGATAGCAGTCTCAGACTATTATTATAAACAAGATAGAGAGATTTCAACTAGATGACAGTACAGGCAGATGAATTCAGAACTGGTTAAATGACTTGTCATTAATGGGTTGGTGTCATTTTAGAATGATGTTTCCAATGGATGACCCAGGAATTTATGTTTGTACTGTTTAAAATTTTATCACTAATTTGAACATAGACAGATGAAATGCTCATCTGATTTCCAGATGACTTGAAATGTTGGGGTATGAATGTGATGGGTAGAGCTTAACATTAGATTCAAATTAACATCAAAATTCAAAAGAGCTTCCTGGGGGCGGCTAGGTGGCGCAGTGAATAGAGCACTGGCCCTGGAGTCAGGAGGACCAGAGTTCAAATCTGACCTCAGACACTTGACACAAAAACTAGCTGTGTGACTTTGGGCAAGTCAATTAACCCCAATTGCTCTCCAAAAAGCAAAACAAAAACAAAAACAAAAGAGCTTCCTACAGAATAGAATGGTAGATCAAATCTAATGTGATGCTATTTAACATGTATGAAGTACATGGGTTTCCAAAAAGAGAAATCAACCACAGAAGATAAGTTGGTAGATTAGTCACTTTTTCCAAACTTCTTCAAATCTTCAGCAAGTCAATTAAGAAAAAGAGAGATGAAACTAAATGAGAGTTAAGATGGATGAGACAAGTTGGTTGCAAATTTTTTTTAATTTTTAAAAATAATATAATTAGTCACAAAAAGTTGTATTTGGTCTGTTAGGATGAGGTACAGACACAAATAATTTTTAAGAACCAAGGCTGAAAATTCTAACAATTATGTGGAAATTATGAAGCAACTCAAGAGAGTGATATTTATAGTTCTGTTACAGCTAAGGGACAGTTATCTGTCTCATGGATGGGTTTGGCTTTCTTTCTGGAGAAAATGGTGAAGAGACATAAACAGGGGTTATTAATCTAGGACCCATAGACTCTTTAGATTTTGGGGGTGGGTAAACTTAGAGGGAAAAATTATAACTTTGTTTTCACTAATCTCTAACTAAAACTAGACATTCTCTGGGAAAAAACACATTCATGAACCTTACCAGTCTGCCAAAGCAGTCCATAACTCAAGAAAATCACTAGATGGTCAACAAATTGTTAGGGAGGATGAAGGGTTCCTAAAAGAAACAAGAAAAGCTTCAAGGTGGGATGGGGGGGAAGTAAGGTTTCTCAGGTAGAACAGGAGAAATTTGACCTTTGCCTGGATGATACAGAATTTAAGAGTTTTAGAGGAAAAAGGAATGAAAAGAGACACCTAATCATCTAAATTCAAAAACATATCTGAGGTTTTTCCTAAAGAAAGGAGAGTTAGATACTCCAAGGAAGGAACAGGTACTTGTCCTCCCAAGAATGATTTAGTAGAACCCCAGAAATTATCAGGGCAGAAAAAGAGCAGAGTAGTGGGTGTTGGAAAATTTCTGATCAGGGTTACTGAGGCAGCTGTTTGTTGACTTGATAGCAACAATACAGAGGTCTTGTCTTCCTGGGGCAGATGTCCAAGATATAACAGAGAACTTCCCAAAATTTTACCCAATGGAAAACAACCATCTGCTTCTGGTAATATATATGAATATAAGTGACATTCCAGAAAAAAACATAAACAGTATTACCAATAATTATAAGGTTGCATTTACCTCACTTTGGAGCTTTGAAGGCAAAAGATGCAGAAGAGGAAAAAATAATTTGAGAAATAGCTAAAAATAGTCGTACCTGAGAATGGGATTTGAATTTCTGGTTCATGGTTTATGATACAGGTTAGAGGAATTCCTGGCCCAAAACTGGTAAGAATATGTTTTTCAGGTGTCTTGAAAATCTAATCAATAAAGTTTAAACTAAAAATGAAGAGGGAAGGAGAGTAGCTTACGTATATCTCCCAAGTTATATATTATGTTTAGTATATAAATATATAATATATGCTATATATATTGTATACTTTCTATACCATACTATATAAAGTTTTTTCAGTGCTTCAAAAACTGATCTGATTCAGGGAAAGTATAAATGTATATAGTATATGCTGTATATAAAAGTATATGTATATATATATAGTATATATTATATAATATACTACCTAGTATATAACAAGTCATATGCTATTAAGTAGCCACAAAGAAGGAAGAAAAGAAGCAGAAACACCCAAAACTCATAGGAGACTCATCTAGGAAAAGAATAAAATTCATTACCTCAATATCTATATATGTGTCCAAAGTTTATTCAAGAAACATGAGGAACAAAATATCTTAACAGTCCTCAAAGGCAGTAAGATAAAAACATATGACTGAATTTTGGCTCTAGATGGACATATTTTATTCAAAAGAAACTGAATAGATGAAGGGAGAGGATGGTATAGTATTATAGTAGGTATATTCATGTAAGGAAATTCAGGAACTAGAGGAAGGGAAGCTTGATGGAGAATATTTGGGTGGAAGCAAAGGAAAGGGAAACAGAAGCTATGTTTTTTATTAGAGCATATGATATGGCACCTGGATGGAAGGAGGAAAGAGATCATGAGTGTGGGAAGCATTGCAATTTAACACTGAAACATGTGACATAGAAAATTACCTTATTACCTAATGAAGTAATAGCCAACTTCAATTATCCAGACATCTGCTGGAGTTCTCTTTGCCAAAAGCAGAACAATTCATAACTTCTTGACTGCCTTAGTAATAGTTTCATCTGTGGAAAAAACTGGAGAGGATTTTGGGAAGATGGTGCAATAGGTCAGAAAGTTCCGAGATCTCCAGATTTCCCCCACAAACAAGGTAAAACAGTGCCTTAGTGAACACAGAGTGGTTAAAAATAAAACAATAATTGGGGCAGAACAATACTCTTCCCAGGACAATAGGAGAAGAATAGAAGAATAATCCCAGGACTGAGAATTGGTCCCTGTGAAGAGTAAACACCTCCAGTCTAGTTCTGCCAAAAAAGCAAGCAGAGAGCCCTGAGACTACCTGAGTTGGGAGGCAGTCCCAGTCACAGGAAATTTTACCACCAGTACAGTGTAGGGAATCTGGCATCTGAACAGGGGACCTCTGCTGATAAGTGATGCCAGGACTAACTGTGGTGCCAAGACATGGCTCTGGGCAAGAAAGAATTAGCACGCGGCAGGTGAGCACAGAAGTAGTGGCGCAGGTATGCTGGGGGCATGGCCACTTATAGGAGCATGGAGTTCTTGGTTTCAGTTCCAGGTCAGAGGGGACAACTGAAAGGGGATCTGGGGCCAGAGTCATCATCCCCCATACCCCAGGGCTAGAGGTGATTGGACGGTAGTCCAGTTGTATCCAAACCTCATCAGATCTCATCTGGAATGTTGTATTTAACTCTGGGAGCCACAGTTTAAGAACAATATTGATAAAATGGAGAGCATCCAGGGGAGGACAACCAGCATGGTGAAAGGTTTTGAATCCACATCATATTATGATCAGTTGAAGTAACTGGACATGTTTAGCCTGGAGGAAAAAAAGCCTCAAGTTAGGTGAGATGGGAGAGTGAAAGAGATGTTAACTGTCTTCAGGTGTTGAAGGGCTTTCATGTGGAGAAAAGATTAGACTTGTTCTGTTCAACCCCAAAGGTCAGAAGTAGGAGCAATAGGTAGAAGCTGAAAAGAATACAATTTAGACTGCATCTCAGGAAAAAGTTTCTAAAAATTCAAGTTGTGCTCTACAAGTCTCAGGATGGAAGGAGATATTTACATTCAGAGAAAGATGTAGAAAGAACGGTTTAAATGAAGACTGAAGTAATCTACATGCTATTGTTCTTTTCCATGTTTGGTTTTGTTTCTTTATTTCCCATTGTTCACTCCACTGGTTACAACCTTTTCATACAACCAGACTAATGTCCAATGCGAAAGTATTTGCAGATCCTATACTTGACTGCATGCTGCCATGGGCAGGGGGGGGAAGGGAAGAAGGAAAGGAGAAAATTTGAAACTCAAAGGATTCTGGAACTCAATCTTGTAAACTTAAAGTAAATAAACAAATCAGTTTTTAAAAAAGAAATTCCTGTTGTCCAAATGTGTAATGGGCGACCTACTAGAGAAGTAGTAGGTTCCTCCTTGAACATTGGCAAGAAAAGGTCAGATAAACCCTTGTGAGGCATGTATGCTATATTAAGGATTCCCTTAGTGTTTGAGCTGGATTAGATGGTTACTGAGGTCCTTTCCAGTTCTCAAGTTCTGGGATTCTCTAAAGATTATTGGGCAGTCATGAAAAATCACCAAGGAGAATGGAATTATGTATTCAAAAAATCAAAGGAGCCCAAGCTATGGCTCAAAATGAGTTGAATATAATTATCACTGGGGGGAAAATGACCAGTCAAGAAAAGAAACATTTGAGGCATTCACTAACCAAAAGTCAGATAGAAGAATACTCCACCTGAAAATACTCTCAAACAATAGTACAAGGAAAGTAGGTACAATTATCAAAGGAAAGAATAATAAAATCAATTATGCCATTTTTAGAGGTTATTGCTTTTAAAAAGAAGAGGAGGGAAAAATAAGAAGAGGAGGGACGGCTAGGTGGCACAGTGAATAAAGCACTGGCCCTGGAGTCAGGAGGACCTGAGTTCAAATCCGGCCTCAGACACTTAACACAAAACCTAGCAGTGTGACCTAGGGCAAGTCACTTAACCCCAAATGCCCTCCAAAAAAGCAAAAAAAAAAAAGCAAAAAAAAAAGAAGAGGAATGACATTGGGGGAAAAAAAAGAATGAAAAGAGATTATCAAGGAATCAGAAAAGGCATAAGAGAATAAAGACATAAATGATCTCAAAGAATCAAAATACAAGAATGTAGAAATGCTTAATTGAAGTACCATGGGCTAAATATTTCTCTTTCCTCCTTCCCTCTTAGTGACCTATTTTGGGGTTTCTTTCCATTTTATAAACTGGGAAACAAACATTGGATTGAATTTATGTCCAGTCACTAGCCAGGCTTTCCTGACACCTGTCCCAGTGGCCAATTCACCACTGACAGGAGCCATCCTACAGGATTCCCAGTCTATTTCCCAGTCTGAAAAAATGAATTTTTTCTATTAATATTTTTCCTCATTTTAAGAGATTTGAGCAACTTTCTTTTAAGATTCCTTGAAACATCATACAAAAAATACCATTTTTTGATTATGGCATTCAGATAATATAATGATTCTTAATATTTTTTTGCCTCAACTTTTTTTTCCAGGTCAATTGTTTTTGCTATGAGATACCTGCCATTTTCTTCCACTTGTTTCAGCCCTTTGACTTTGTCTTTAATATTTCTTGCTGTCTTATAGTGTGATTGGCTTTTATTTAGTCAGTTCTAATTTTCAGGGCATTTGGTACTTGGGCAAGGTTTTGTATCTCTTGTGCCAAACTGTTAATTATTTTTCCAATTTTTCTTCCATAGCTCTCATTTCTTTTCCGATTTCCCCCTCAAGTACACTCATTTCATTTACAAAAACATTTTTAACTTCTTTTTCAAAAACTCTTGCATCCTTGGTTCCAAGAGTTCTAATTTGGTTTGTGCCCATGCTGTGTTTTTTTTTTCTTATGCTTTGCTTATAGATGTTTTGAAATCATTGAGGGAATTGATTCTGTATTTTATATTTTTTTCTGTAACTGTATTCTGTATTCTATTCTTCTCTGTCTCTGGGTAAAGTTCGGCTTCCCCCTATCTGAAGAAAAATACCAACAATACAGTTGCTGCTGGTTAAAGAAAAGCTCTGTCCTCGGTGCTCTCACAAAACATTATTTCAGTATTTCTTAGGATGTCTGTGATGTATCCCTGAGAAGCCAGGACAACCTGACCTTGTTTCATCTTGAACAGTTAAGGTGGCCTTATTGAATTCCCTAGTTGCCAACAAGGCTGCCTTTATTGGTGACCTCAGGAAGTCGCTAGGACCTGTAAATTTCTAAAGCATTCCTTAGAGAGTAGGGCGTTCCTCATGACCTGTGGGGGCTACGCCTGCTGCCTTCGATACAATCAATCACAATCTTTCATCTCTGTGATGCTGATCAATTAGATGATTTCTGTTCTATCCTTATAACACTGTATTGCACCCCAAACTCAGGGTCCTTTAGCCAGAGACAGGACCATTTGAACTATCCTTTATTATCAGCCACATGCCCCTGTTAATAAATGATATTTTTCTCAGATAATTGCTTCAGTTTAGCTTTTTGTTAAATTTCATCCCCAATGTTATCTTTTTCTTTTCTATTTGTGTCTTGAGCTTCCTTGCTATCAAAATAGCAAGAGTGGGATTTAGGGTGGGATTCTATTGTCATTGTTTTTTCTTTCTTCCAGCCTACTTCCTGACTTTGGATTTGATGTTAGGGCTGGGTTCTGTAGCACTACTTCTCTTTTTCTTTTTTTTTGAGGAGGTAAGGCAAGGCAGTTGGGCTTAAGTGACTTGCCCAAGGTCACACAACTAGTACGTGTCAAATATCTGAGGTTGGATTTGAACTCAGGTCTGCTTGACTCCAGGGTTGCTGCTTTATTCATTTCACCACCTAGCTGCTCCTGTAGTACTTCTTAAAAGACGTGTGGGGCTGGTCCTCTTTCTACTTTCTTGAGGTATTGAGTGTTGTGTTATTCTGGGATCTTAAAAACAGGCTAGAGACCTGACATTTTTCAGTGATCTCAAAGTGAAAGTGATCCAGGGAAAGTCCAATTGTTAACCCTATGGTTTGAGCTCTGCAAGTTTCTAATCTGAGTTTGGGTTTGAGCAAGAGTAGATTGCTGCTGATCTCAGCCCTTATTAGCAAACTGGAAAACTTTGCTAATTCAGAGCGACAGAACAGTAGGCTCCTCTTTGTTCTGGGATTCTTGTTCTGGTTATTCCTCTGCAGGTTGGGCCAGAAACTGTAAGTGATTCCCCATTCTGCTCCTAAGGTCTGACCCTTGCTGCTCTTGCTGCTACTTGCCTCTGAACTTCCTCATTTCTCAGGACTCTGTCCAGGCCCTCCCTTCCAGGAATGTAACTACCACCCACAGGTGCAATCAGTTCTGGATCTGTAATGTAGAAGTAGCAGTGACAGACCTACCATTTGGCATGCTTCCCCATTGCAGGACCCCAGTATGGATCTGGGACCTTCTGCCCTGGGTATTAGTTCTTTGCCGTGCTCTTGACTTGATCTTGTTATGATCTCCCTGTCTGTCTCCTTATGCCAACCTGGGCTGGACAAATGATTCACTGTGTCTTTTTTTTTTTCTGTGTTCCCCTATCAGGATTTGATCTGGTACATTTTCTCGGTCTGTAGAAGAGTCTTGCAGAGAGGAGCTTGGCTGGGCTGTTTCCTGCCCATGCTAGTATTTTTAAAAGAAGATCATAAAATCATTGCAGTAAAGCTAGAATGGTACTTGGAAACCTTTGAGTCCAAATACTTCCTTTTGCAGATGAGAAAAACAGAGACCCAGAAAGGCTGTAACTTGTGCAAAGTCAAGCAGGTAAAAAGAGGTAAGATTCTAATCCACCCCCTCCTACTCCAAAGCCAGCACCATTTCTACATTTCCCCTTTTGTTATGGTTGCATATTGCAGTTTGATCTCTTCCTTATTTAAGAGAAGAGAAGGGGCTTGCAGCTCGGATGAGGAAGCCACTGGATGTGATTACAGGGAATGAAGTGTTAACGTGTTGGCAAGGCATTTAGGTTGGTTATCAACTCATTCAAATTGGACTGTGACTTTTAAGGGTCACCTAGAGGCATGACCAGCCACATACACCAAAGGTATTACTCCCTGTTGACTCAGATTGAGGCATTTATGTTTCCTAAAAGGTTAGCAGGGTGTTGGCATCTTGGTAATACATTAACACGGTGAAAAGGCTGAAGAAAATAAAAAAATGTTGGATTTGAAGCCAGAGGACCTGGGTTCATATTTCAGAAACCACTTCTTGTGGAAGAAGGAGGAAGAAAGCAAACTCACTCTTCCTACCCTTATCTCAATTCTTTATACTTGGAAAGAAACACAGGGAAAGCCACCTACCTGCTTGTAGCACATTCCTAAGCAGAGGAGCAACCTCTAGGGGGCATTCCTTGCAACTGTAACATGCCCAAGTTTTTGCATTGTGTTCATTTAAAAAAAATTTTTTTATTTTAATTAATTAATTTTCTCTTAATTTACAACATTCAGTTCCACAAGCTTTTGAGTTCCAAATTTTCTCCCCCTCCTTCTCCTTCCCCCTACCTCACATGGTGGCCTGCAATCCAATATAGGTTCCACAAATACCTTCGAGGTTAAACATTATTCAAGTTGTAAAAAAGGATTATAACCAATGGAATGAACAATAAAGAAGGAACAAAACAAACCAGAAAAGAGAGAGAGAGCACATAGTTTGCTTCAATCCATTTTGTTCATTTTCTAAAGGAGGCAAACCCTTTCCATGTGAAGAATTGCCTTCTAAAGAAGGAAGCAAGAAAATTTTTTTGAAAATTTTTTGAATCAGGAAACAAAAACAGAAGGGCACTGATGTCCAGAGACTTGGTCTTTGGCCAGGCTTCCCAATCCTTCCCAGTGTTCTACTTAGCAAGGGGTCATTCTACAAGATTGCCAATCTGTTTTCAATACACCAGAAACATAGGAAAGCCAGCTTTGTTGATCCATAGTGTATCTGTCTTCAGTATGTCAATACAGAATCCCTTGTGAGGCTAGTAAGAGTGGATGGACGAGCCATTACATCATTATGGTAAAAGTGGTAAAAAAGACCTTGGAGTCAGGAGAGACCTTCCTAGCTTCAAATTCTCACCCTGTCACTGCCTTGCTGTCTAAACAGCTAGGGAACAGAAAGGAAGTCATTCAACCCTTCCTATGTTTTATTTTCTTATCTGTAAAATGAGGGAATGTACCATACTTACCAGACAGAGTTGGGAGAGTCTACTGAGGTAATCCACGCATCATGTCCTGATAAATTCTGTTGCATTCATAGGATTCAGTCTCTTGCTGCTTTGTAGTATAGGGTACAGCAAGAAAAAAATGTTGGATTTGAAGCCAGAGGACCTGGCTTCATATTTCAGCCAAGCTACTACTTACCATCTGCATGATTTTGGAGATATCTCTTAACCTCTTTGGGCTTTATCCTTTGTTTGGGAAAAAAAGGAATAGGGTGGGGAGAGAGTGAGGGGGTAGTCCAGCTGATATCCAGATTTTCAAGGTTCCTTTTCTGGAGCTCTATGATTCTCTGCTCCTAGACCAACACTGAGTTAAAGTTATTCTTTCTATGCTAACAGAGGCTCTGATAAGCAGGCAGCCTTTGGGTATCTTTCCTCATTAACTCTCATTTCAACCTTTGTAGTAGCAGAGAGCTGGAATCAGTTCCCCAGGGCAAGAAAGGAAAGAAGGAATTGTGTTTAAGTGAATCTGACTGAAAGCTTCTGCGGCTTCCAAGTGCACCTCCTCCAGAAATGCAGCCTCCCCTGGCTTCAGAAGGGCAGCTAGGTGGCTCAGTGGATGGAACACCAAGTCTAGAGTCAGAAAGACCTGAGTTCAAATGTAGCCTCAGACACTTAGTAGCTGTGCGACCCTGGGTAAGTCACTTCACCTTTCTTTGTGTCCGTTTTTTCATTTGTAAAATGAGCTGGAGAAGGATGGCCAACTATTCCAGGTGGGAAAAGAACAGACAGCTCTACCCTTCTCCAAGTAGGATTTTAATTCTTTCCAAGAGGAGAAGCTGGATGTTAGGACTAGAACCTCAGAGAACTGGCAGGATACTAGGCTAGAATTGCATTTATCTGCTCCCTTAAATATTATTAATCCAGGAGATATAATTTTAAGGTTCAAACTAAACTCTTGATCACTATTTCTTAATAGGGAAGGAGGGCCCCAGGTTTTAAATATTTAAATATTCTCACCGAATGCCAGTTCCAGAATGAAGTCATAGCAAATAGCAAAACAAACAAACAAGAAAAAACATTTATCCAAATCAATAGCTAAATTAAAATCAAAGAAAGCACACATTTAAGAATATAGACCAGGTCTTACAGATTAAAGGTTGCTAGGGCAAAGTGGATGGAGCCCCAGCCTGGAGTCAGGAAGACCTGAGTTCAAAGTTGGGCTTCAGACACTTACTAGCTTACTAAGTAAGTCACTTAACTTGGTTTGCCTCAGTTCCTGGTCTATAAAATGAGATGGGGGAGGAAATGGTAAACCACTCCAGTATCTTTGCCAAGAAAATTCCCAATGGGGTCATGAAGAGTCAAACACAACTGAAAAATAACTCAACAATGATAATCTAATTTCAAGGAGCTCTCCCTTTGGGAGTGAATTGTCTCAGCTCAAGCAAGAAAAAGAGTCCCAAAAGGAAATTTTCTAGTGTAGCAAGTTTCTAGTGTACCAATCTGGGATATTATCAAAGTACATGTTAACTTCTTCCCAGAGTCGTTTTCCCTTCAGAGGGACTGAAGAGATGGCTCATTTTCTTTCTCTATAAGCCAGAAGATGAACCCAAAGAGACTGAAGAGACCAGACCACTTTTCTCTTCTACTTTCATTAACTTCATCCTCCCTTCCAAGCAGGTAAAGAGAGAACCCCGTACCAATGGGTTTGGAGGCTAGAGTTATACCAGCAACCATGCTGGTTATACCAGCAATATGACGTAGAGAATGCAAATAAATTCTAGGCCACATAGAACATTATACAGAGAGACCTACCCATACTTGTTCTTGCATGGAGGTAATTATAGCAATCTTCTTCCTCCCACCATTTCTCTTCTGCTAATTCAGAACTCTAATTACTGTGTGAACAACACTGCAAAGGCCTGACTCAGCAACATGGACTTATGCTGTATGGACTGGGCATATATAGTGGAAAATACTGCAGAATGATATGGGAGTGTGTGCCCATGTTTTATCCACCACTAGAATACATGCCCTACAAGTGTTTACCCCTCTCTGAGCCTCAGTGTTTATATCTGTACAATGGAGGGAAGATCTCTGGGGTCCTTCCCGGCTCTGCAGGACTATATGATTCAAAGTGCCATTTCTTTTCCAACTGGGAGTAGTTCCTCTTCTTTCCATGTGGTGGCAACATTGAGAGTGTTATGGCCAGGGAGCTAGTCTATCTGGGGCTAAAGATAAAGTGTTGTTCCGAGTTAGGGACGTACATAGGCATCCTGCCTTCTCAAGTTTTAAAGCAATGGATTTGCTCCAATTTGCTGTGGAGCAGAGTATGATAAAAATAGAAAACAAGGTATAATCACAGAAATGATGCTTTTGATCACCATCAAAGGGTTTGCTGCTCTTTTACTGAATTATCTTAGTCATCTGGAAGTCAAAGGAGGGGGGGGGAACAGCACAAAAATGTCACTATTAGCTGAGAAAAGATGCCGACTCTCAAGCAGCTGATCAAAAACGGCACTACTTTTAAAAAGTTTTATATGTGAATCTATTCAGAATAAAAAAGAACAAAGTCAGTGGAGAAATGTTTTTGAGTCAAGAACCAAAGAAAAATAAGACTCAAAAGTAAGAGCATGTAGCAATTTTCCTTTCAATATAATCCATTTAAGGCTTGTTGTTCTTCCAAGAAGACCGATGACCTTACGGGGAGATGTCTTGATTTGTGAGTGAACCGGGTTTAAGTGAGGCAGAGTTGGACAAAGTCATCAGCCTCACTGTCTCTCCCAGATCATCAAAGTTCAATGACAAGACAACAGTCTTGTCAGGAAAATGGGCAATGGCCCTGGATGCAGCAGATGACCTCAGCTTCTTCAATGTCTGACCAAGCTCCAAGCTCTCTATAGCATCTCCTTCAGCCGCCTTCATGACCTTTGGAACAAATTGTTCTCATCCACCCCGTCTACAAGGGGAAATCTTCACATACTTGGGGTAGCCATCCCCCTAACTCACCTAATGGTTTGAGGCCTGTTAGTTACCCTCAGCTTGGTTTAGCCCATCTGCTGAGACAGTTTTATGTCCATGGTCACTGTGTATGCTATAGCTTGGTGGAGTCACAGGTGAGAATTGGGTGAAAGGTGGATGAGCAGCCCTGAAAAGGGCCCAGCAAGCCCTCACAAAGAGGTGCTAGTCCTCCTTGAACACCCCAAATACCCCAACTGATTTAAGGCAAATTGGTAGTAAAAGAACCTTGGACTTGGGAGTCAGGACCCCAGGACTCTGGTCCTGGCTCTGCCCCTATTTATCTGGGTAATTAGCATAGTTTCTGACATAGAATAAGTGTTTAATAAATATTTATTGACTGACTAGTCTGTGTGACCCTGAGCAAGTCCCCTCTTTTGCTTTAGTTCCCTTTATTGTAGCCTGAGGGGACTGAGCATCTGAGTCATTTGTAGCATTAGGATGTTGAACTTCTAGGCTCTGATGGTTTAAGTTCTATTATGTCCCAGGATTCCCTAAAATCAAAGGAACACAAAGTTTACTGTTCCAGTTCAAAAAAGTTGGTGTTAACTCAGGAAGCAGTGACATATGTTGTTGAGCCTTGGTGCCATATTTGGGTTTTTGACTGTGGACTGTACTAAGCCACACATAGACCATTGTCTTCATTCAGCCAAGCAAGCTTTGTCCCCATCTTCCTGCCTAAATTCATTTGGCCTGGGGCCAGAGATTCCAGATGGGCCAGATGTAATATGGTGGGCGAGAGAATGGGCCCATTGGACCTTTGGTTTTCAGATAGGTCTATTTAGATTTCTGATGCTCACTTCCCTTCTCCTCTTTCTGAAAGAGTTGCTGGTGATACTGCTATCCTCCATGTGAGGATACCAAAGACACAGTGGGTTGCTTTATACCTGGAGCTAGTCCTTGGTTCCATTTAACTGGAATATAGAGTGTGTAACAAAGGCTATTGTGGTATATTTGTAAATAAGATGTTCAACCCACACGTGGGGGGGCAATCATACAGTAGATTCAGACAAAGTCAAATTATCAGACTAAAGAATAGTCATTGTTGGCTTGACATCACTTTGGCCAGAGGTCTTTAGTAGAATGCCCCAAGGATTTGTTACTGGCTTTATGATGTTTGATAATTTTTTATGAATAGCTTAGATAAATGCATGGGTGGAATGATTGGCATATTTTCAGAAGACACAAAGATGGAGGGATAAATCATATGCTGGATGATAGAGTCAGGATCCAGAATAATCTTGACAGACTGCACTGGGTCAAATATATGTAAAGCCTTACATTTGGGTTCAAAAGCACAAGATGGGGGAGATATGGTTAGGTAGGTCATCTGAAAAAAATTGGAGGAGTTTTTGTGTACTGGGGCCAACAATGCAACATGCCAATAAAAAGCAATAGCAATACCTAGCACGATTTTAGGCTGAATTGTAAAAGTAATGCTGTGTAAAAATAAGAGGAATGATAGAGGTCCACTGTGCTCTGCTCTGGTCAGATAGAAGTGAGTTATGGTGTTCAGTTTTTGGTGCTCCATTTTAGCTGGTGAGTATAAAGAGCAGGGGGACCAGGATGGTGAAAGGTTCTTAAACCATGCCACATGAGGATAAATTAAAGGAGTGTGGGCTTTTAGCTTGGACGAGGGAAGATTCTGGAAGCTAGGAAAACTGTCCTCAAATATTTGAAGAGTTTTAAGTAATGCAGAAGAAGCATCAGGGCTTATTCCACTCAGTTCCAAAGGGCAATATTTGAGATGCAATGTGGTCCAACAAAAAAGTGAGAAAGGGAGAGAGAGACAGGGAAAGAGAGAGAGAGAGAGAGAGAGAGAGAGGGAGAGAGAGAGAGAGAGAGAGAGAGAGAGAGAGGAAGGGAAGGAGAGAGAGAGAAGGAGAGGGAGAAGGGAGGGGAGGCAGATAGACTGAGCCTAGAAACAGGGACACCAATCAGGAGTCTATAAGAGAGATGAGGAATGCTTGAACAAGGAAGGTGACTATATGAAACAAGAGAAATGAATGCATATAAGGAGTGTTTTAGAGACAGAAGGGACACGACTTGTGAATTGATAGGTTCTAGGTGGTGAAAGAAAGGAGAGATTCCAGGATGATTTTTAAGTTTACAAATCTGGGTGGCTGGGAATCGTGGTGGTTCTCTCAACAGAAATAAGTCTGAAAACAGAACAGGCTTAGGAGAAAGATGATTTTCATTTGGGATGTGAAAACATTGAGGCAGTGACAAAACATCCAGGTTGAGATATCTAATGCGTCGTTGGCAATGCATAACTGGTGCTCAGGAGATACCTTAGGCCTAGATATGTGGATTTCAGGGTCATCTGCATAGAGTCACTAAGTGAGCCAATAGGGGCATATAATAATCTTGCAAAAGACCCCTAGAATGAACAGTTAGTGAAGTAGAAAGAGAGTCTTTGTAGAAACCTTTGATGATGCTTTCTTTCCCTTTTTATATAGCCCGTTTAGTAATCATTTGCTAACTTGTGGCATCTCTTTTATTATTTTTTAGTTTATTTGTGTGTGTGTGTATGTGTGTGTGTGTGTGTTTGTTGGCCAGCCAGTGGGACTGTAAGCTTCTTTGTGTGTTTGTTTGTTTGTTTTTGCTTTTTGGAGGGCAATTGGGGTTAAATGACTTCCCCAAGGTCACATGGCTAGTAAGTGTTAAGTGCCTGAGACCAGATTTAAACTCGGGTCCTCCTGACTCCGGGGCTGGTGCTCTATTCACTGTGCCACCTAGCCGCCCCATGGGACTGTAAGCTTCTTAAAGACAGTGTTCTTGATAGTAACCCTTAACAAAATCTACGCTCAGAAAGAATATTAAATAAATGCCTACAGTGAAATATCTAGTGAAAGGCAGTCCCCAAGGCCACTTTCAGCCATTAACTGCAATTTAGCTCTTGCAATTAGGATGGTCAAGCAATATCTTACAGGGTTTGGCCCCATAGCATGGCAGTTAAGAAAGAGGATTAGATGTGGAGTTAGAAGATTGCGTTTGAGCTCTTATTACACACTAGCTTTGTACTCTTGGGCAGGTTATTTCACGTTGCCAGGCCTCCATCACTTGGCACATGGGGTAGATTCACTCTAAGGACTTGTCTAGTTCTGGCATCCTAGGACGTATTAGAACATTAGCATTTGTATTTACACATTATTATAGTTCTGTCTTATGAAAAGAACAAAGGACTCGAGTTCTATGTTAATTCCAACATCAGAACAATGTATTTTGCCCTGTGGAGACCTGATCCCACATCCCTTAGGCAATTTGGGATGAGAAAGGCAAAATGCTGATGGAGCCCATATTGCTCGTGCCAGACTCCTCTCCTGCGGGCTGAAGGACTGTTGCTTTCAGGATCAATGCCTATCAGCGGATCTTTTCCCTCATTGTACAACTCCACGACTAATCACTATAATCTTACAAACAAAAGTGCAATTGCTTTTGGTTTTGCATTTGAATGTTCTCCTAAAATGTACATTTTGTTCTTTCATTTTCATCCCCAGTGACTAGCATGATCATACTGAGAAAAAGTAGTGTTCTTTGACAACCTGATTTGACCACATTGGACATTTAGAAACATTCTTTTTATTTTGATACGATAAGGTTATTTCAGTGCTAGGCTGTTTTTGTTCTTGCATAAAACTTATCCATTACTTGACTTCTTCTCTAGCCCTATTCTGATTTGGTGCATAGCATTTAGAGGGTAACGACATTCCCCAAAAAGATTGGTCTGAAGCAAAATGGTGATGATGGCCAAGGTTGTGTTGGTTGCTTCCTGCTTCCTTCTCTACCTACGAGGGCCAGTTCAAAGGATTACAGATTTAGAATTGGAAGGGATAGCAAGAGTCATCTAGCCTAACATCCTCAAGTGACAGATGAAGGTGGTAATGCACAGGGAAGCTGAGTGACTTGTACAAGGGCATGGAGGTAGTAAGCATCAACTTATTGGGATCAACCTCTGATCCCAGAGTCAATGATGTTTCTACTACACTGTGCTAATGTCCTCATATTTTCTTCTAATTGCCCCCAAACTCTGTCTGGCATGCCCCAAATGAGCCGATACTCTTTGAGAAATATCCTGTGTTCAGGACTTTTCCCAAAGATTTAATCTATCCCAAAGGGAACAGTTAGCTAATTAGATGAACTTGGCTGTGGTATTATGATTTCAAGAAGACTATTCTTACCCCAGCATCATTCTGTTCCAATAACATACATTGTAACAAGGGCCCTCTGAAGTTAACACCTTCACTCTTGTCTAATTCCAGAGAGTGACTTTACTGATAGGAATTTCAAGTCAGGAAGGAAATAAGAGAATAATCATGGCAGGCCATAGAGGGAAGAGTTTGTCTGTGAAGTAATGCATGCCTGACAATAATCCTGGCTTTTTGTTGCACTCTTTGCTGCTTGTAGAAATAGCCTTGCTCACCCACTATGGTAACTAAATACACTTGAACCTATCTCACCTTTGCAAAGGCTATCCCCAAATACAGTTTTCATAGTAAGTCTAAGGAAGAGAAGAGGATAAGAGAAGAGATGGGGCAATAAAAGGGAGGACAGATAAAACAAGGCAGTGATCAGAAGCAAAAAAAAAGGCTTTAAAGGAGAAACAGGAGGGGGGAAGGAGAGACAGAGATAGAGACACAGAGACAGAGAATCAGAGAGAGACAGAAAGAAAGGGAGAGAGGGAGGGAGAGAGACAGAGAGACAGAGAGAAGAGAGAGAGGGAGGGAGAAAGAGAGAGAGAGAGACAGAGAATCAGAGAGAGACAGAGAGAGGAGGGAGAGAGGGAGGGAGAGAGAAACAGAGAGAGAGAGAAACAGAAGAAAATAGGACAGGTAAATGCACAGGAATGTGAATGAAATGAATTCACTATAAAATTATAAAATGAAAACATATAGCAGAATCAATTAGAAGCCAGAATCCAACAATATCTTGTTTACAAGAAAAATGCTTGAAGCAGAGACACACACACAGATTTTAAATAAAGAACCAGAGTTGAATTTATTATTCTTCAGCTGAAGCTAAAAAGGGAGGAGTAACAATCACGACCTCAGACAAAGCAAAAACAAAAATAGACTTAATTTAAAAAGATAAACAGAGAAACTATATCTTGTTAAAAGGAAACATAGAAAATGAAGCAATGTGATGCTAAATATATTTGTACCAAATGGCATAGCATCCAAATTCTTAAAGAAAAAATTAAATGTTTTATAGGAGGAAATAGACAGTAAAACTAGTACGTGCTAGTAAGACTAGTATGAGACCTCAAGTTTCCCCTCTCAAAATGAGATAAATCTAACCATAAAATAAGTAAGAAGCGAAGAAGATGAATAGAATCTTAGAAAAGTTAAATTTGATACATCTCTGAAGAAAACTGAATGGGACTAGAAAGAAGGAGTATACTTTTTTGTCAGATGTATTTGGCACCTTCACAAAAACTGATGATATATTAAGGCATAAAATCTCACAACCAAATGCAGAAAAGCAGAAATATTAAATGCATCCTTTTCAGACTATGATACAGTAAAAATCACATTTAATAAAGGGAGATGGAAGCATAGATTAAAAGTTCCTTGGAAACTAAATAGTCTAATCCTAAGGAATGAGTAGATAAAAGAACAAATCATAGAAACAATCAACTATGTCGGTAAAGAGGATAACAACAATGATACCACATACCACATTTTGTGTGATGGAGCCAAAGCAGTACTTAGGGGAAAATTTGTATCTCTTAATGCATATACCAACAAGAGAGAGAAAGAGCAGATGCATGGATTGAGCACGTAACTAAAAAAACTAAAAAAGAAATCCGTAATTAAATACCAAAATGGAAATCCTGATAATCAAAGGAGAGATTAATAAAATCATAAGTAAGAAAACCATTGAACTAATAAACAAAACTACAAGCTAGTTTTATGGAAAGAAGCCCAGTAAAATATATCAATCATTGGTTAATTTAATTTTAAAAAGAAAGAAGAAAACCAAATTACTAGCATCAAAAACTAAAAAGTGAATGCACCACCAATGAAAATGAAATCAAATTAGTTCTATACTAATCAATCTGCCAAAAAATTACTTTATAGACATAGAAAAAATAGTAACAAAATTCATTTGGAAGAACAAAAGGTCCAGAATATCAAGAGAATTAATGAAAAGAAATGTTA
The DNA here is from genome assembly GCA_028646575.1 of Pseudocheirus occidentalis. Taxonomy (NCBI): domain Eukaryota; kingdom Metazoa; phylum Chordata; class Mammalia; order Diprotodontia; family Pseudocheiridae; genus Pseudocheirus; species Pseudocheirus occidentalis. Next base: position 157,168,743 of record CM053601.1, on the reverse strand, counting down.
GGGAAGGTAGACTAGCCATACCAGATTTTAATCTTTACTACAAAGTAGCAGTCATCAAAACTACTTGGTACTGTTTTAGGAATAGAACAGTGGATCAATGGAATAGTTTGGGTACATGAGACTCAGCAGTCAATGACTATAGTAACATACTTTTTGATAAACCCAAAGACCCCAGTTTTGGGGATAAGAACTCACTATCTGACAAAAACTGCTAGGAAAACTGGAATATAGTATGGCATAAACTGAGCACAGATCGATAGCTAACATGACATACCAAAATCAAGTCTAAATGGGTGCAAAATCTAGGTATAAAGGTTGATACTGTAAGCAATCTGGGAAAGCAAGGAATAGTTTACCTGTCAGATTTATGAAGGAGGGAAGATTTTATGACCAAACAAGAGTTAGAGAGCATTATAAAATGCAAAATGGATAATTTTGATAGCATTAAATTGAAAATAAAGCCAATGTAACCAAGATTAAGAGGGAAGTGGAAAACTGGGAAAGAATTTTTACAGCCAGTGTTTCTGATAAAGGCCTCATTTCTAAAATACACAGAGAACTGAGTAAAATCCATAAGAAAGCAAGCCACTCCTCAATCAATAAATGGTCAAAGGATATGAACAGGCAGTTTTCAGAGGAAGAAATTAAAGCTATCAATAAGCATATGAAAAAAAATGCTCAAAATCACTATTGATTTGAGAAATGCAAATCAAAACAACTCTGAGGTACCACATCTCACCAGTTACATTGGCTAAAATGACAAAACAGGAAAATGACAAATGCTGGAGAGGATGCAGAAAAAATTGGAATACTAATGCATTGTTGGTAGAGTTGTGAACTGATTCAACCATTCTGGAGAGCAATCTGAAACTATGCCCAAAGGGCTATAAATAAGTGCATACCCTTTAACCAAGGATTACCACTTCTAGGGTTGCATCCCAAAGAGATCACAAAAGTGGGAAAAGGCCACATATGTACAAAAATATTTATAGCAGCTCTTTTCATGATGGCAAAGAATTGGAAATCAAGGGGATGCCCATCAACTGGGGAATGGCTAAACAAATTGTGGTATATCAATGTAATGGAATACTATTGTGCTATAAGAAATGAGGAGCATAAGTTACTATTATCGTTTTTCCATATTGGCATGTAAATAATTCAAATTTGACAAGTTCCTTACGATTTCTTTCCCATGTTTACCTTCTCATGCTTCTTGTGTTTGCTTGTCAAATTTTCTGTTCAGCTCTGGTTTTTTCAGCAAGAATGCTTGAAAGTCCTCCACCTTATTGAATGACCGTATTTTCCCCTGGAATAATATGCTCAATTTTGCTGGGTAGTTGATTCTTGGTTTTAATCCCAGCTCCCTTAATCTTAGAAACATTGTATTCCAGGCCCTTCAGTCTCTCA
>CM053601.1:157146672-157166836 GCA_028646575.1 Pseudocheirus occidentalis | reverse complement strand
TCTCTCTCTCTCTCTCTCTCTCTCTCCATATCTCTGTCTCTGTCTCTCCCTGTCTCTCCATCTGTCTCTCTGTCTCTCTCCATGTGAGTAAGTATATGCATATATGTATTTGTATGTATATGTCTGTAGGCAGCAGGCTTTCAGGAAAATGTTGGCCACATTCCCTGAGCCCTCTACTATACACCTGCTGAGCTCAAACAATGTTTATACAACAACAGGGCTTGTAGTCAGGAAGACCTGCATTCAAATGCGGCCTCAGACACTTACTGTGTGATCCTGGGCAAGTCACTTCACATGTTGTTTTCAGTTTCTTTATCTTTCCAGTGGGGATGATGAGAGCACTTACTTCCCAGAGTTTTTGTGAACATTAAATGAGATCTTTGTAAAGCATTTAGCACAGAGCCTGGCAGGGTGTAAGTGTCATATACAGGTTAGTTATTACTATGATTATTATTAAGACAAATGTTTAAATTTATATTTACAACAGCTCTCCAGAGAAAACAGTTAAATGCATATATGTTTATTTAGATATAATTATATATTATATATAATATATAAATATATATTATATCTTATATTATATATATATATATATAAGTTTAATTTAAATTGTAGAGTTTTAGGGGCATCCCAGTGGTGCAGTGGATTGACAACCAAGATACTATTATGTGGGTATTTTTCAGTTGTGTCTGACTCTGTATGACCCCACTTGGGGTTTTTTGGCAGAGATGCTGGAGTAGTTTGCCATTTCCTTCTCTGTCTCATTTTACAGATGAGCAAACTGAAGCAGACAGGGTGAAGGGACTCACCCAGGGTCACACAGCTAGGTAAGTGTCTGGATTTAAACTCAGGAAGATCAGTCTTCTTGAATCCAGGCCCAGCACTCTACCCACTTTGCCACCTAGCTGCCTCCAGTTAGGAAGACCTTAGTTCAAATCCAGCCTCAGACATGTAGCTGTATGACCCTGACCAAGTCACTCTATAGTTGTTTGCCTCATTTCCATTATATTATTAGCATATGGTATATCATTTACTTATTAATTATTATATTGAATATTAATCTGTATTTTTAATACTTTCTCACGTCTAGACAATCAAACAACAAATCAAACCCTAATTTGTAGCTGGATTTCTGAGGCATAAAGGCTTACACTGATAATTTAACAATTTGCATAAGCCAGTTAAAGCTAGTTCCAGCATACCCTTGGGCAGGCACTATTGTTACCCCATTTTACATATGGAGAAACTGAGGACAAGAGAAGTGACTTGTCCAGAGTCACCCTGCTAGTATCTATGTCAAGTTTTGAATTCAGGTCTTCTTGACTGTCAAGTCTAGCCATCAGTAACACTTAGGTGCCTGGGACTTGTTTTGATGAGCTTCTCTGGGGTAAAAACAACTCATGCATCCTAAGCATCAAATAGAGATGGTAACAGAGCTGGATGGAGCTAAGGCTGAGGGGAGCCTCTCAGAAAGACAATCATTGCATCCTTACCTTCTCCTGTCCTGTCCTGTCCTGAAAACCACTGCACTCAAGGCTTCCCATGACCAAGACTCAATTATGTCACCCCTTCTTGCAAATGAGGGCTTGTTGTTCTACAACCTCTTCCCTTGTTGTCCCCTATCCCCAGTGCTCCTGCCTCTCTCTGGGTGTTTTGTTTTCAGTTGAACTTATTGTGTAAGTTAAAACAGGTCACAATTGCAAACTATTATAAGACTTTGATTCTTCCTAAATCCCATTAGAAATTATTTACTGAGTTGTTGCTTAAATCTTTTAAAGTAAGATGTTGCCATCTTCTCTCTGCTGAACATTTTCACAAAAAATTGTAGAACCTAAGAGCTGGAAGAGACCTTGGAGGCTATCCAGTCCAAGTCTGTATGATTGAGAATATCCTCCAATAAGAGGTCACCCAGACTCTGAAGAAAAACCTCCAGTATGGGAGGACCTAGCCAATTCCCAAAGAAGTCCATTGCAATCTGGGCAACCTCGAAATATTAGGAATTTTTTTTTTTACTCCAAAATACTCAAATGCACCCATGATCTCATGAATTTCTGAATCCATGCTTGGTCATTCTGTGTAACTTTTGCCCGTGTCCTTCCAAAAGTTTGCTCTAGAGGGTTCACCCAATGTGCCAGAGGCCTTCCTTCTTTTCTCCTGGCATTGCAAGATTATCCATGGGGCACGCTGGATGCCTACCTGTAATCACTCATTCATGCCATGTGAACAATCCACTTTCTTTCTTTTTTAATTATAGAATTACAATCATTTCATTGTAATAATTATCAATTTATCATTATAAGTATAGCTATATTATTATTAACATATATGTGTTAGCATACTGTATATATTATTAATACAATATTATATTTATATTATTATATAACTATTATAAAAGTTATACTTTTATTATTTTTATATTGGTTATTGTAATTCTTAATTATGGAACTCTTTGATTGACTTTTTTTTTACTCCCGTTGTTCCTCGGGGCTTCTCTTTGGTGATGAATCACATCCTACTCCCCCCTTTCCACTGCATTCTGTGTGCTACTCACTTAGTTCTTCAGGAGCAGTGGTATGATACATCTTACTGCCATAAAGCTACACTGGTAAAATATTAGTACTGTAAAAATGGGCCTCTGTTTTCAAGCTAAGCTTGGAGTAAATAAAGGAGCTTTGTAATCTTCTGAAAACAATGCAATCTGTTATCCTCCTCCTCTTCAATTCCAGGACCGACTCATTGTCCCTCTGAACTCTCTGTTTCAGATACACATACAGTTAACAGGCTCTGCAGATTGTTCATCCAAATGCATACCCAAGTCTGAGCAACAGAAATTCTTCACCCATTTTGTCTTTCCTATGGATTTGGATGGGCTATGCTGCTTTGAGTAATTACAGATCTCTCTTAGAAGATTCTGCAGTGTGCTTCATGGTATCTACATGATGTCAATAGGAACATCTGGGGGACCCCAATACCCATGGGGCATCTCTCTTTAACCTAGAGTCTGTAATGAATTCCCTCCATCAGAGGGGTGAACACCTTTAGTTCCCTTTATTAAGCATGCACCTTGCCTGATGTTTATTATTAGAGATTAACCAGAGTTATTTCTGTTGTTATATCTTCTAGGGAATCCTAATTGATTCTGATGATGGATGGGAGGCACCTTGTTGAAAAAAAGCCTTAAGTCAAGGTCTCAAATGCTATCAAGTCAAATACTTTCTTATAATCAACAAACAGTAAGAAAAATGGGATGTTATATTTTCTATTTCATTTTAATGTGAAATGGGTAAAACATGGTCCATTGTGGAATATCACTTGAAAGAGTATGCTATTGAGTTGAGGATGGCCTTTTTTTTGTACAGATACCTCTCATATGGATTTTGTGTAGCTAGGAGAGTGGGCATATAGTTTGGCAGTTACTGAGGTTCTCTCAGTGGCCTTTTTTGGTATTAATAAGGTCCAGAATTTTTGTATTTTCTTCTCTCATGTCTTTGATCTTGTCCTCTCCTTTGGATACCTTGCATATTGATGCTTCAACATTCTCACAAGCGCATCACTTTGAGCCCAGATCACCTCTGGCTTGGCCCAGTCTAGCTGGTTTTCCTGCCTTTTTTCTCTTTTGTACCATTTCTTCCTTCTATATAAGTACCGCAAGGGAAGATCCATCATTGTCTCGAATCTAGATGGAGCTGGTCTAGTCTGGTCTCAGGCAGTAGGATAATTGACATGTCAAGCAAAAATACAAAGACAAAGACCATGAAGAAATGTGCTCAATGAGGAACTACTATGGTTGACCACTCACAGATTGAGGAATTTAAAGACTTTAAACATGATTGATCAAATCAAAGATATTTTCATTGACCAGGAAGATCTGCACGATTCACTTACTTCTCAGGGAAGAATCCAACTGATGCATACCTATGCTATGATGAATGAAACTCCAGGGCCTGAGATGTTCACTATATTTGTTCCTATGTTTATGGAGAAGATAAAACAGATCCAAAAGTGGTTTACAAAAATTTTTTTACTTGCTTTGATAAAGAAACTATAGGCACTATTCAGAAAGGCTACCTGAGAGAGCTGCTGGCAACAATGAAGGCTCATCAGAGAATTTATATTGTATTAAGTGGCTGTATTGACAAAAAGAGAACAGCTAGGTAGCACAATAAATTAGAGTGCTGGGCCTGAAGTCAGGAAGACTCATCTCCATGAGGTCAAATCTGGCCTCAGACACTTTCTAGCTGTGTGACCCTGTGCAAGTCATTTTACCCTGTTTGCCTCAGTTTCCTCACCTGTAAAATGAGCCGGAGAAGGAAATGGCAAACCCCTCCTGTATCTTTGCCAAGAAAGCCCCAAATGAGGTCATGAAGAGTTGGATATGACTAAAAAAATACAAAAACAACAACATTGACAAAAGGACAAATTTTAATTATATTGAGTTCATACCCATTCTTAAACATAAAGAGAAAGATGAAGATGGCTTAGAGGAACCTCCGATATCTGCCCATTAATCCTAGTTAATTTACATTTTATTCCTCAAGACTCCTTGGAATACTGCACCATCCTTCTGGTTTGTCTCCTTCAAGTCGCTCTTTACTCTCATCTATCCTCTATCTAGCTGCCAAATTACTCTTTCTAAGGCACAGGGCTAACCAAGCTACCTGCTTTTTCAATAAACTCCAGCGACGCCCTGTTACCTCCACAATCAAACGTAAAATCACCTGTTTGGTGTTTAAAGCTCTTCATAACTTGACCCCCTGGACAATCCAGTTTTTTATGCCTTCCTCCTTTCCATGTGCTCTGATCTAGGGATCCTGAACTTGATGTATATTTTTACTGGTTATCCCCCATGCTAGAACACTTTCCCCTCATCCCTCTTTTTTCCCCCTTTTTGGAGGGCAGGGCAATTGAGATTAATTGACTTGCCCAAGGTCATACAGCTAATAAGTGTTAAGTGTCTGAGGCTGCATTTGAACTCAGGTCCTCCTAATTCCAGGGCCAGTGCTCTATTCACTGTTCCACCTAGCCACTCCATCCCTTCATCTTTATCTCCTAGCTTCCCTGGTTTCCTTTAGGCCCTAGCTAAAATTTCATCTTCAGAAATGTCTTTCCTGATTTCTCTTTAATGCTAGTGCCTTCTCCTTGTGGATTATTTCAAATTTATCTTGTATTTGTCTTGTTTTTTGCACGTAGTTTTTTGCATGTTGTTTTCCCATTAAATCTCGAGCTCCTTGTGAGCAGGAACTACTTTTTGCCTTTCTTTGCATCCCCAGCTCTTAGCACAATGCCAGTTATATAATAGGCACTTAATAAATGTATATTTACTTGAATTAACTTCTCTGGGTCTCAGTTTCCTCATCTGTAAAAATGAGGAAGGTATATAATCTCTAAAGCATCTTTAAACGTATGCTGAAGGCTAGACTTAAGAAGGATGCCTGCAATGTGTGCTTCTACTTCCTCTCCTTTTACTCTTTTCTTAACTTCCTACAGTCCAGCTTCCAAATCCATTCAACAAAAACTGCTCTCTTGAACGTCGCTAGTGATCACCTATTTGCCAGATCCAGTCTCTTCTTGTCAGTCCTCATTCTTCTTGATCTCTCTGCAGTCTCTGACACTGTCAATCCTTTCTCCCTTCTCTAGGTTTTCAGGCCACTACTTTCTCCCAGTTCTCTTCCTACCTATCTGACCACTCCTTCTCTGGATCCTTATCCAAGTCTTGACCACTAACCATGGGTGTCACACAGGGCTTTGTCTTGGGTCCTCTTTTTTCTCCCTCTATACTATTTTACTTGGTGATTTCATCAGGTACCATGGAATTAATTCTCATTTCATGGTGATGATTCCCAGATCGACTTATCTAACCCTAACCTCTCTGCTGACTTCCATCTTTGCACCTCCAACTGCCTTTCAGACACCTTCAAATTGATGTACTGTAAACATTGGTGGGGGAGAGGTAGGGAGGACTGCAACGACTTTATAGAAAGAAAAGTGCAGGGAAATTACTCAAAAGTTTGAAAGAAACCTGAGGGACACCTCCCCTCAAGCACAGGACCAGGTATGGGGTGGATTCTTTTTAGATGTTGTAGTCATGTCCAAAACCAAACTCATCATCTTTCCTCCTAAGCTCTCCTTCCTTCCAAATGTCTTCTCTGAGGGTAATAGGTTGGTTGAAGTGACCAACATTCAGTTTCCCAAACTTGTAACCAAGGTGTCATCCTTATCTTTTCGTTCTCTCTCCTCATATTCAACTGCTGCCAAGGCTTATTGATTTCTTTTCAATATCTCTTGCATATGTTCCATTTTTTCACCCGCTATTTCCACCCCCTGGAGGAAGCCCTTATTACCTCACATTTGGACTATTGCATTAGCCTACTGGTTGGTCTGACTGCCACAAATCTCTCCCCACTCCAGTCCATTCTCCATTCAACCACCAAAGTCATTTTGCTAATGTGCTGGAATTCACTGGTCTGACCATATCACCACAATACTCAATCACCCCATCATCTTCAGGATCAAATACAAAATACTCTAGTGTTCAAAGTCATGCCTAACCTAGACTTTTCAGTCTCCTTACATCTTTGCACACCCACCTCCCCAATTCTGTGACTTTGCTACTCCATAAACAATTCTCTCTGGCTATCCCCCCTGCCTTCAGTGCTCTTCCTCATCTCCTCCTCTTGGTTTCTGTGGCTTCTTTGGGGTTCCAGCAAAAATCTCACCTTGTAAAGGATACCTTTCTCAAGCCCTCTCAATTCTAATGCCTTTCCTTTATTATTAATAATAATTTCCCATCTTATATAATGATTTTCTATTTATTCTGTATATAGCTTGTTTGTACATGTCTCCCCTACTAGATTGTGAGTTCCTCTGGGCCAGGGACTGCCTTTTGCTTTTCTCTGTATCCTTACCATTTAGCACAGTGCCTGGCACACAAAAAGTGCTTAATAAATGCTCATTCAGTAACTGATAGATTCCATGAATGTAATGAAATTGAATGAAGCACTTTTAAATCCTGAGAATCCACTGCATCTGTGGTTATTCTTTTCTGATCCTTGTAACATTTATATTAAATGTGATCATAAATAATGTACAGGCATGAACAAGTTCCCGACTTGTCAATGAAAGTCAACCAACCACAGGCAATAGCTGAATAGAATGGGACCCAGGAAAACAGAACTCCAAGTTAGCCATTTGTAAGCAGATGTGGGCAGTAGCAGTGTAGGCAGGTTTGTACCTCCTCTTTCCAGTGTCTCTTCACCTACCATTCAATTAACATTAATTAATGGGTGGAAAGAGAGCTATCCAGATTTTCTTCTCCAATCATATAACTCTCCATTGTAGGAAGTTCTGTGTAGGAAGAAATGCCAGTCCTAGTATCCATACACTTGTGTACAGTGTTGGCTTGGTGTGCTGGCACACTCTAGGGGAGCATTCTCTCTGGTTCTTGCCCTGAGGGAAAGGGGAAAGGTCAATGGAAATGATCCCCCTGGGTGCAGCAGCATTTTTAGCCCACTTTATTCTAGTCTATAATGTGTTCTAATTAGACAGATACATAGGAGAGCTACAGAAGGCAAACACTAGAAAGGAATCAAATCATGTTCTTGGCTTGGCTCCAACTCCCTATCTCAATCTTTCTCTTGCCATGATCATAACATTCTAGTTTTTTGTAGGCAAGGGCCATATTTCTTCTTCCTTGTTTCTTTATCTAACTCATCTGAAGCTCTGTATACAGCAAGCCCTCAATAATTTATAGTTCACTACCAGGAACTTCAGTAATTTTTTTCTTCATTTTTAAGGGTTGGATCAGTAGACCTGGCAATCTTCACCGTTAAATGATAATTAGTTCCACAGGAGCTGATAAGATCACCAAGTGAAGCAGTATAGAGGGAGAAGAAAAGAGGACCCAGGACAGAGTAATTTTATCATTTGTCTTTATAAATGTAAGGAGTCATTCAGTCAATAAACATTTATTAAGTGTCTACTCTGTGCCAGGCATTATACTAAGTGAGGAGATAAAGAAAAGCAAAAGACAGTTCTCCTCTCTGGAATCTTGTAATCTAATGGAGGAGACAATAAGCAAATGTGTACCAACAAGCTATAAACAGGATAAATGGGAAATAATTAACAGAGGGAAGGCACTAGGATTCTGAGGGGTTGAGAAAGGCTTCCCGTACAAGGTGGAATTTTTGCTCAGACCTGAAGGAATGAATCCAGGGAAGCCAGGAGAGGTGAGGTGGGAGAGTATGGGAAACAGACAGAAAATGCTCAGAGCCAAGAGATAAAATGTCTTGTTCATGGAATAGCAAGAAAGGTATAAGGTATAAAAGACTGGAAAATGTAGGGGTAAGGCTAGGTTATAAAGGACTTTGGATGCTAAACAGAGAATTTTGTATTTGATCCTGAAGGTGATAAGGCAGCAGTAGAGTTTATTAAGTATGGGAGTGACATAGTTAGACTCAAGCCTTAGAAAAATCATTTGGGGCATTGAATGGAAATTGGATTTAATGGAGGACTGGGAGAAAGGGAAGAACAGTGGAGTGAAGTGGGGAGGGTGGAGAACAGGTTCAAAAATTCTGCCCAGGACTATATTCCCTGGGCCAGAGGTTGGAATTCAGTAGCCCTGGTCACTGCTTTGGGTTTGGCTACTGACTGCAGTCTTTTAAGTGCAATGGGAGTAGTAGACAGTGAGGTCCATAGAGCATGTGCAATATTACTGCTTGGTTTTAATTCAATACATGGAGTCCAGGTGAGCCCTCTGCTCATGAATGACTAAGAGTAAAGTGTTATGTGGTAACAAGGAATTGTCTAATTGGCTTCAGAGATAGAAGTACCAACAGTAGGGCTGGAACTGATTTTGTGAATGTGGAGATCCTAGAAGATGATTTCATTATTTAGTAGAAAAGCAAGCTGTATGCAGTAGAAACCTGTAGTTTTATGTAGGATCCTCTTTGTCTCCTTTATTATTTTAATACAAATACCCATTCTATTAGAATGTGTTAAGTTGAGAATAAATATTTATTTTATTTTTATCTGCATGTTTTTTTATTATTTATTTTTGAGATTTTTCTTTTTAAATTTTGAGTTCCAAATTCTCTCCACTTCTCCCCCACCCACTAAGAAGGCAAGCAAACTGACATAAATTATATGTGAAACCATGCAAAACATATTACCACATTAACCATATTGAGGAAAAAAAGCCAAAAAAATAAAGTGAGAAAATTATACTTCAATTTGCACTCAGAGGTCATCAGAGTTCTCTCTCTGGAGGTGGATAGCATTTTTTTTCATCACAATGCTCTGGAATTGTCTTGGATCATTATAATGACTAGAGTAGCCAAGTCTTTCACAGTTGATCATCATTACAGAATTGTTGATATTGTACACAATGATTTCCCAATTTTCCTTACTTTACTTTGTATCAATTTATTTTTCATTTTTATTTTTGGAGATCATCCCAACATAATTTACTCACACTCACACCTTTTATCTGTGTAGACTCCTTCTAGCTGCACTAATAATGATAAAGTTCTTAGGAACCACATGCATCAGATTCTTCACATATATGAATGTAACTTTGCTGAGTCTCTTATGATTACTATTTCATGTTTACCTTTTTGTGCGTCTCTTGAGTTTTCTGTTTGAAGGTCAGATTTTCTATTCAGCTCTGGTCTTTTCATCAGGAATGCTTGAAAGTCCTCTATTTAATTAAACATTCATTTCCCCTACCCCCCAAAAGACTATTCTCAGTTTTGCTGGGTAGGTTATTCTTTCTTGTAATATTATCTCCTTTGCCTTCTAGAATATCATATTACAAGTCCTCCAATCCATTAATGTGGAAACTACTAAATCTTGTGTGATCCTGACAGTGACTCTACAAACTTGTTTTCTTTCTGGTTGTTTGCAGTACTTTCTCGTTGACTTGGAAGTTCTGGAATTTGGCTATAATATTACTGGGAGTTTTTATTTGGGGACTTTTTTCAGAAGGTGATCAGTAGATTCTTTTAATTTCTATTTTACCCATCTGGTTCTACAATATCAGGGCAGTTTTCTATGATAATTTCTTGAAATATGATTTCTAGGCTCTTTATTTTTTAACCATGGCTTTCAGATAGTCCAATAATTTCTTAAATTCTCTCTCTTCTTCTTTACAGGTCAATTGTTTTTCTAATGAGATTTCAACTTTTTCTTCTATCTTTTTTCATTCTTTTGATTTTGTTTCTTGATGTCTCATGGACTCATTAGCTTCCACTTGGACAATTTTAATTTTTAAGGAATTATTTTCTTCAGTGAGTTCTTGTACCTTTTGCCATTTGGTCAGTTCTACTTTTTAAGGAGTTCTTTTCTTTAGCGAATTTTTGTGCCTCTTTTGCCATTCAGCCAATCCTGTTTTTTTAAGGTGTTATTTTCTTCAGTTTTTTTTGTGCCTCTTTTACCAAGTTGTTAATTCTCTTTTCATAATTTTCTTGCATCACTCTCATTTCTTTTCCAATTTTTTCCTCTACCACTCTTAGCTCTGTCTTTAACTTTTCTAGGCTGGGTTTGGGTCCAATTAGCATTTTTCTTTGAAACTAGCTGTAGCTGTTTTCACATTGTTGTCTTCTGACTTTATGTCTTGGTCTCCTTCCCCACTTTTTCTTTTTTGGATGAGATAAAGAGGCTACTCTTTGCCTCATTTCTTATTAAGTCCTAATTAATGAATGGGCTTTGCCTCACTCAAACTGAGACCTATTAAAGACCTTATCTTGAAAAGGCTGGGTGCATCCTGGGCCATCTCTATTTGTCCTGATCTATATCTGTATTTGGTCACTGGATGCAGATGGCTCTGGAAGAGAAAGTGAGGCTGGTGATTTTGCAGTCTTCCCTCACTTAAATCCAAGTCACTTGCTCAACCCATAGCATCACTTTCCTGATATCACAGTCCTCTCCAAGAGCAAAGGTCAAGCAGCAACCTCTGGTCTTCCTTGGCACCATGGTAACTTTTTATGGTCAGCTTTTTGACCAGTGTGTGTGTGTGTGTGTGTGTGTGTGTGTGTGTGTAGTTAGCTTTTTATGTCAGTAGCTTTTTTAATGTTGTTATTGTTTGCTTGTTTTCAACCCATTTATTCACTTTGAACTTCGTGTTAAAGTTGGACTCTGCCCATCTGTGGGTAGGGAAGCGCTGTCCCAAGTATTGAAATTTTTCATGCTGCTCTTTTCAGAGGTAATTTTGGGGGGTCTGCAAGATTTTCCTGCTTCCAGGATGGGAGTGATCCTGGGAGAGGGGTGCTTTACTGCTCTCCAGGTCTCCATACTGTGATTCTGAATGGTGATTTCATGAAATCTGAGTTTTAGGAAGATCAATTTGATAGCTAAGTGGAAGATAAACTAGAGTGGGGCAGACCAACCAGCAAACCATTATGATATTCCTGGGGTGAGCTGAAAAGGACCTGCACCAGGGTGGTTGCAGTGTCAGAGGAGAACAGGAGGTATGTAAAGATGTTACAAAAGTAGAAAAAAAATCAGACACGGAAACTGATTGGATATGAATGGTATGAGAGTAAGAAGTTGAGGATGGTGCTGAGATTGCAAGACTGGATGACTGAAAAGCTAGTGATGCCTTCAACAGCAAGAGGGAAGCCCAGAAGAAAAAGGGCATTCCAGGAGTTCTCTCTAGTGACCAAACTGAAACCCATCCACATTGGCTAGAACCCCTCCCTACCTGCTAGACTATGAGACTGACAAGAGGCATAGGAAGGTAGATAGGAGGCCTGGGCCAGCTCTGTGGTGATGGTAATGGTGGAGATAGAAGTTGAGCAAGAAAGTCTACAGACATCATTTTAGTGCAGAGAGGATGGACCAGAACTGACCATGAGGCCAGTGAGATGCCCCATCTGGGTTCGTAACATCTTCTCTTCCCATCCGTACTTGGAGCAAGGAATCTGTTCTCTATTTAGTGTATAATCACTCACTTTCTGTGTTCTTCTGACCTGGAGGGAGAAGAGGTGGTAGAGGAAAGAAAGCTTTGTGTCCCCTCTTGGTAGCAGTAAAGCAACGGCCATTTGGAAGCTTCATTTCTTAAGTTATTTTCATTTTTGTGTTATTTGAAGGTATTGTTAACAATTATCTAACATGACTTTTCTCACTATAAGTGACTAAGTGAATACAAAGGGGATTTTTTCCCTTAGTCCAGACTGGGGTAGAGTCAAAATCAATGGAGAGAAACTTTTTTCCTATTTTTAATTTCATAGCATAAATACATATGTGGGTATATGTTCAGATCATATCCTTGGGTCTTTCCATTTTGAACCTATAGAAACAGAGAGACTGGTATGAAAAATGAGCCCAAAATACTCCGGCATGGAGTTACCTGAAGGTACCTTGCCACAGAGGCTGCTGCTCAACAGCTGGTCATAGAGGTCTTTTAGTTTGCACATACCCACAGAAACCTTGTTTCAGGTGGATTCCCATTCCCAATGGGAGGGAGAGGGCCTGAAACACAGAATTCAAAGTTTTTACAATATTTTTGTTATATTTTTGTAGAGAATGTTCTACAGTTGAGGAAAATATGCTAGAATTTACCTTAATTGTAGCACTCCTAGACATCAAGCATTAGTTTAATTAGACATAAGGAAGAACTTCTTGACTTTAATTAGTGATGATTAAACTAGGGAAAAGCAACTGAGAGAGACATAGAATGTTCAAGCCTGAAAAGTTTTAAGAAACAATAATACACACACACACACATTAAACACCTTTATGCACAAGGTATTATGTTAGACTTTGATAATACAAATATTAAAAAAAACTGCACTCAGTACAGAAAAGTTGACTTAAATTTTCAACATCAGTATTTATATCCTGGAAATGGGCAAATGCTTATAAATTAGGACATGATTTATTGTCTTGCTGATTATCTGGATTTAAGAAATTGATGGAAAATGCAAATAATTCAGATTAAACTCAAAAGCATGTTGTTCATGCATTTCGCCCCCCTGGACAGCTAGTTATTAAACATTTGCCACCACATCCCTGAATGAAAGCAAAAAGAAGATCCAGGCAAAGTGCTGTAGGAAGATTTAAGGCACCTACTATGTTCCAGCCACTATGTCAAGTGCTTTCTTTCTGATTCTTACAATAACCCTCTGAAGGAGGTGTTATTACTATATCCATTTTACAGCTGAGAAAACTTAAGCAGAGCTTAAGACGTCAGGGTCACCAGTTAGTAAGTATATGATGTTGGATTTGAACTGAAGGGTTCTAAGCCCAGTGCTCTACCTAGCTGCCTATAAAGAAAGGATCTTTATGAAGAAGGTGGCACCTAAGTTGAGTCTTGAAGGAAAAGAAAGATTCTGAAAAATAGAGATGAGGAGAAAGTGTTTGTGTGTATATACATACACACACACATATCTCAAGGAAATAGAGGAGAAATGTCATGTTGGGTTTTAGATTCCGATGCTAAGACAGTAATTCAGTTTACCTGGAGTATATAGTATGTGAAGGGAAGTAATAATGAAAGTTCAAAAGGTAAATTAAGGTAGATTGTCAAATGTGAAGTTGAGTTTGTGTTTTATGTTATAGGCAACAAGGAATTACTGAAGAGTTATTTAATGCCTACCCAGTATGAAGAATATTTGGGGATCTGGGTGGAAGGATGGATTGGAGATGGGAGTAACTTAAGGAAAAGAGACCAGCCAGAAGTTAATGACATAGTAGAGACAAGAAGTCATGAGAGTATGAATTGGAGTGGAAAGTACATATCCGAGACATGTTACAGAGGTAGAATGGTTGGGAAGTGGGTAGACTTAGGGGATAAACTGATAAGGAAGGTGGTAAGTTCAGTTTTGGCAGTTTTATGCCTGAGGTGAAAGCAGGTTATCTAGGTGAAGATGTTCATCAGACACATGGACATAGAAAACTAGAGTTAAGGAGAGAGAAAAGGAAAAGAAAGAATTGGAAGTTATCCACTTGAAGGTAACAGTTGAACTCATGGGAGAACATGGAGAACTTAGAGAGATATAAACACTTAAAAGGTAAGAAGAGGAGGATGAACCACAGGAGGTGAGAAAGGAATGATTCAATATCCAGCAGTACCATGGAAGAATAAGAGTTTCCAGGAGGAAGGAAGAAATTTATATGTTGCCAAGACCACCAGTAGCTGGCAATCACCATGCCACTCACTAGCAATTCCTTGCCTGTGACATAAGAGGTAGAAAACAAATCAGATGTGTCTGCTAGTATCCCTATATCAAGGATCTATTCAACTGCCAAAAGTAGTTTCTTAAAGTATTATCAGTGACTCTCTTCCTTTTCCTGCTTTGGCCTGATAATGAATGAATCTGAAGCCCCATAATAGAGACCTAGTTATATTTCCCTTCAGTGACTAAGGCCTAAATATGCTCTCTGCTCTGGAATCCTTGTTTGCCCATGATTTAGCTCCCAAGTATTTCAGATTAGGCATGATACATTCACTTGAAAGAGTTAAAACATGCCCATAATAAAGGCTTATTACTTTTAGTATTATTCTTGTGTTTCTGCTTTCACCTCTTAATCCCAAAAGAAGTGAAATGAATCGACCCCTTTGAGATGATCATTACCAGCTTTAGTAGAATGATACCTTCTGAAGTCAGACCAAAAGGGATTAAGGAATAAATGTGGGGCTAAGGATTGGGCAGCTAGGTGGTGCAGTAGATAGACTGTTGCTCCTGGAATCTGACTCATTTTCTTGAGTTCAAATCTGGCCTCAGAAAGTTTACTCATGTGTAAGATGAGCTGGAGAAGGAAATGGCAAATCACTCCAGTATCTCTGCCAAGAAAACCCCAAATGGGGTCATGAAGAGTTAGACAAACAACAAGAATTGGGACTAAGGAAGTAGAGGCAGTGAGTATAGATTACTCTTTCCAAAAATTTACTAGTGAAAGGAAGTCAGAATACAACAACTACAGGAAATGGTGCCATCAAAGATTCAGTTTTTTTCTTTAAAAAAATCTGAGTATCTTTGTAGGTAGTTGGGAAACAGCCAATACATAGATATTGAAAATGGGAGAGGGAGGGAGAGAAGGGGAGAGAGAGGAGAGAGAAGAGAAGGTGGCACAAGAATCTGGAAGAGATGGCAGGAGAGGGAAACAAGGGTGAAGATGAAGGGATTTAATTTAGGTGAGAAGCACCATTCATCTTTTTAGACTGGAACAGAGTATTAACAAATTAATGAGGATATAGATATATTGGGGTACAGAGCAGAGGAGATGAGGGAACTTGCTATCAATGGCTTCAATCATCTCAGAAAAGGGGAATAAGGATAGAGTTTGGGGGTGTAAGGAGAGAAGAGAAAGTTTAGAGTAGCTGCTATAAGGAGCATGATAGGCAGTCACTTAGAGATGAAGAAAAATATTGCTGAGCAGAAATAACGACCTGATTGAGGTAAAAAAAAAGTATTTGCAGTAGGATCAAAACATGTATTTTATGATTTCTCATGTTTAGCATCAGGGAAAATAGGAGCACTGAAGGCAGGTGGTAGGTATGACTCAGGGTTGAGAATTAGCAGGGCTCAAACAATATAAAGTTAACAGGCATGACATTATTAAATATTAGAACCTCAGGGTTGGAAAAGACCTCAGAGGTCATCTAATACAACCTGGTGCCTGAGTAAAAGTCCATAGTTCTACATATTTGTCAAATGAGCATTATTAGCCAGACTTGGAGATCTCTAGTGGGATATGTGTGTGTGTGTGTGTGTGTGTATGTGTGTAAAAGAGAGAGACAGAAACAGACAGAGTAGAAGATTCAGACTGCTACGTCCAGGGTCAGCTCATCGTACTTTGATTTAACTCAGCTAAACCTAAATTTGTCTCTCCCTAAATTTTCTCTCATTGTCTCTAAGGCTGACTTCTGGGGCCAATAAAAAGGAAAAGGCATAAGCATTTACATAGCCTGCTTTTTACAAATATCTCATTTGTGCCTCACAAAACACCAGGGAGGAAGGTGTTATTATTATGGCCATTTTACAGCTGAGAAAACTGAGGCAAACAAGTGTAAGTCACTTGCCCACCATCATATGGTTATTAAGTGTCTGAAGCCAGAATCTTGGCCCAGCACTCTATCCCCTGAACCACCAGCTGCCAAGCAAAACAAATATTATTTCTCTTCCATTTGTTGCATCTTCAGAGACCTGAACACTACTATCATACCACCTCTGTCTCCTTCCCCCTTTCCCTAGAAGCACTACATAAATGTTTATTCTCTTCCACTAGCCTTGCAAGTATTTCCTCCAGATTAAATGTGCTATTTCCCTCAACCAAGGTCTTGGGCATGATCTTGAGTAGCAGCATCAAACTGATTGCCTGAACAGTTTAACTGAAATGCCTGAAATGTTTAACTGAATAAATGAAGATACAACATGGATAATGTTAATTTATGTTTTTTGCAACCTGCAGGGATCTGTTTCTATTTGAATTTGACATCACTGATCCTGAGGTCCTTCCCTATCTTGATTACCCTCTTCTGAATGTTTCCTAGTTCATTCTTCCTACAATGTGGTATCTAAAAGTGAGCAGAATTCTCCTGGTCCCATCAGGGCAGAGTACTACAACACTATCAATTTCCTATTGAACCCTAATGTAAGACTTGATAATTATCACTATTAAATGTTATCTTAGTAAATTCAGCCTCATGTTCTAGTAGTTTGCTGAGATCTTTTTGGGTCTTGACTCCAATCACTATCTCTTCTACCTTTGTGTCATCTAAAAGTTTGGTAAGCAAGCCATAGTATATGCCATTACTAAAGTAATTTTATCAAATATTTTAAAATGTTAACCCAGAGCCAAGCCTAGATGCCTGTGACATTTAACTTGAAATCTTCTTCCAAGATGACAATGACTTGTAATGAACATTTGGCTCTACTTATTAAAACAGTTCCGGACCCATCTCACTGTACTATTGTTAGCTTACTTCTCTTTATTCACAAGAATAGCAGGAGATGGACAGAGCACAAATTCAGAAGAAAATACAATCACAACTGTTACATCCAAAGCCTCAAAGAAAAATGTGAATTGGTCTCAGTCCCCAAAATGAATTCCCTGGAAGAGCTCAAAAAGGATTATAAAAAAGAATTAAGAGACGTAGAGGAAAATTGGGGAAAGAAATGAGACTGATGCAAGAAAATCATCAAAAAAGAGTCAATAGCTTAGTAAAGGAGACACACACACAAAATACTGAAGAAAATATCAATTTAAAAAATAGAATATACCAAATGGATACAAGAATCCATTGAGAATAAGAATTCCTTTAAAAAATAGATTTAGTCACATGTAAAAAGAAATACAAAAATTCACTGAAGAAAAGAACTCCTTAAAAAGTAGAACTGGCTAAAGGCAAAAGGAGGTACAAAAACTCACTGAAGAAAATAATTCATTAGAAATTAAAATTGGGCAAGTAGAAGCTAATGGCTCTATTAGACATCAAGAAACAATAAAACAAAGCCAAAGAAATGAAAAAAATAGAAGTAAATGTGAAATATCTCATTGGAAAAACAACTGACCTAGAAAACAAATTGAGGGGAGAGATAATTAAAGAATTATTGGACAACCTGAAAGTCATGATCAAAAAAGAGCCTAAACATCACATTTCAAGAAATTATCAAGGAAAACTGCCTTGATATTCTAGAACCAGAGAGCAAGATACAATTGAAAGAATCCACTGATCACCTCCTAAAAAAGATCCCAAAATGAAAACTCTCAGGAATGTTATAGCCAGATTCTAGAGCTCCCAGGTCAAGGATAAAATACTTCAAGCAGCCAGAAAGAAACAGATCCAATATTGTTATTTAGTAACTTCTACATTAAAGGCCTGGGGTGGGGTGGGGTGAGCTTAGAATATGATATTCCAGAAGGCAAAGGAGATAGGATTACAACCGAGAATCATCTATCTAGCAAAACTGAATAAAATACCTCTGAGGAAAAAATGGATATTTGATTAAATAGAGGACTTCCCAGCATTCTATTCCAAGCTGAATAGAAAATGTGACTTATGATTTGGAACTCAGTTTTAAAAATGAATGTTAAAAATTGTGTGGTTTTTTTTTTTACATGTAACTGGGTATAACAGCAACCACACTGGCATACCCAAGATGGCTGCTGGCACAAGTTCTTAGATCTGCTTTACTAGGAAAGATAGCTGTTCAAGGGGTCAGTAATCTTTTTTAATTACATTCATTAGTTCAGGGGAAAAGTCAGTACCCTGAACTTCAGAGAAAATGCAAACAAAGAAAATAGAGAAAATAAACACAGAGAAATAAAAACCAATAGACAGGGCTACTCATGGTCTGAAAAATTAGCACAGATCAACAGACAGATTCAACTGTCTCACCAAGGCAATACATACATAGTTACCAGGGAGAGAAGCACCAACATCCAGGGTTTTCAAAGCTGGGGGGCTCCTTAATTGCTACCCAGAATCTCATCTGAGCAAATAACAAGAACTCTTCAAATAAGTAAACCCCAAAGCAAACTGCTAACCTCAGAGTGTGTGAGTGTGTGTGTGTGTGTGTATACACACATACATACACACACATACCCTTTGTAGAGGCAGAGGGCATCATAAACCTTGTGACTCATTGCCTAGTTAGAAATTAACAAAAGGTGTGAAAGCTTTCCTACAACCAAGCTTCCCTTAATCACCATTCCCTTAATGGGCTCCAGATGAGGCCTATTAATGGACGGTGAAGATCTTAAATTCCATTAACATTACACTGGGGAAAATAAAATACTAAATAAAAAAGGAAGAAAAATTTGACTTTCAAATACAGGACTCAAGAGAAGCATAAAAAGGGAAAGAGAAATCATAAGGGATTCAATAAGGTTAAACTGTTTACATTCTTACATGGGAAGATGATACTTGTAACTCCTAAAATCTTTATCATTATTAGGACAGTTAGAAGAAGTATACATGGACAGGGGGCATGTGTGTGAGTTGAATATTATGGGATAATTATCTAAATAAAGTTAATAAATGAGAAAGAAGAATGCAATGCGAGAAGGGGAAAGGGAAAGGTAGAATGGAGAAGACTATTTCACAAAAAGAGGTGTGAAAGAACTTTTACAGTGGAGGGGAAGATGAAAGAGGTGGGGAGGAGGGAGAGCATTTGAACCTTACTTTCACTGGAATTGGCTCAAATAGGGAATAACATATACACTTAAATGGGCACAGAAATCTATCTTACTCTACCTGAAAGTGGGAGGGGAAGGGGATAAGAGAAAAGGGGTGGGGATGCTGATTAGAAGGGAGAGCAGATAGGGGGAGATGGTAGTCAGAAATAAAATACTTTTGAGGATAGACAGGGTGAAAGGAAAGAGTAGGATAAAAAGGGTGAAAATAGGATGAAGGGAAATGCACAGTAATCATAAACAAAATTTCTTTTTGAAGTTTCCCTGATAAAACTCACATTTCTCAAAGATATAAAGAATTTAGTCAAATTTATAAAAATAATAGCTATTCTCCAACTGATAAATGATCAAAGATATGAACAGGTAGTTTTCACACAAAGTAATTGTCTTCCTCCCGCTCCATGCTTTGGTCTTTTTTGTCCACAAAAAAGGATTCTAGAGTTTTACTGCTGTTCATACCTTGCCTCCTTTTTCTCATGTTGGCCAGTCTATAAATTGCTTGGTTTTTTAGCTCTGTGGAACTCTGCTTCCTGGAGAGGGAAAGCTCTGTCCCAAATCGCTGGGGCCTTCACAGCTGCCAGAGCTATTAGTGGGGTGTTGCAGCCCCTCCAGCTCTGGCTCACCCCAGGACTACCACTCAAGACCACAATCCAGATCCAGGCCGCTCAATGCAAGAGCCCTTGGCCCTGATCAATCACCTCAGCCGAGAGCTCTGAAGCAGCCCAGTGGAGGCTGCTGCTGCTCTCAGCCGTTCCTGCTGCTACAGACACCTCCCGCTGCTTCCTTGCCCTGGGAGCAGTTTTGCCAGACCCGCTCTTCCCCAAATTTAGCAAAATCCACTGACCTTTCTCTTAGCCTTTTTTTCTTCTGGCCTGATAAATGTGGTAACTGTGCCTCCAGTGCAGGCAATCTGCTCTCCTATAGACTGGGTTCCGCCTGATGCCCTGGGGCCTGGCCGGGCAGGGATTTCAGCTGTGGCTCCCAGACTGCTGTGAAGAGCCCCACCTATTGAGCTGCCTGTAGCAACAGA
>CM053601.1:157129126-157146172 GCA_028646575.1 Pseudocheirus occidentalis | reverse complement strand
GTAGCAACAGATATGTTTTCTGTCTTTTGGAGAGTTTTGGAGCTTGAAAATCTGTTTTAGAGTCCCATTTTATGAGTTTTTAGTGTGTTTGTGTGGGAGCTGTGGTGCTTTGCTGCTTCTGTGCTGCCATCTTGGCTCTGCCCCCTCTTTATGTTCTTTTGAAGAACAACAATAGCTGCTCAGTGATCATATCTACCAGTTCTTTTGGCACTAATATCCAGACATGTAGTTCATCTGATGCTGGTGAGTTGAACTCATCAAAGGGAGGTTAAATGCCTTATTAATCTCTCTTTACATATCTTGAGTTTCATCTCCCTACAAGTTATTTTAATTCTGTTCTTTTCAGTATGGAGGTCATTCTCCTTGTCAAAAAAAAAAAGAGTTAAGCAACCACAACGAACATCATTCTATCCCTTCTTTGTATATCTTTTTTTTTCATTGTAGCAACAAACAAACAAACCCCTTCCGATTGTCCTTAAGCTTTTCTTTCTGAGCCCAGTTTATCCTGAACTGTGGTGCTCCTGATTTACTATTCTTAGAGTAATGCCATTCTTTTATAGTCATCCAGTTACCTGATTTTGCTTCTATCTCTTATGTAGGTTTTCTTGGAATTTAAATCCAAAGAGGTCTCTTAAGAGAACTCATTTTTTTTCTGACCAGAATTCTGTTCATTTTATCAGAATTTCAGTCTAGATAGGGTCTCACAATTCCGGAGTTGATTTTCTCTATATAATCTTATTATGGAGGAATCTTAATTTTCCTTTCTCTGAACCCTTTGGAATCTGCTCTTCCAAAATCTAGGGGGCATGTCAGTCTACACATTGCTTTCCTCTCTTCTACAACAAATTCTAAAATAAACAATCACTCCCACCAAGTTTCCTATCATTTTAACGCCAGCAAATAAGGTTTTTTTGTAAAGTACTTAGCACAGTGTCTCACATATATAGTGGGTACTTAATAAATGCTTATTCCATTCCTTCTCCTTCTGTAAAGCCAAGCACAAGCAACTTTCCAGAGGACTGCGGCTGTGAATAGCTTCAAGGTTCTGATTATATAGTATAGTAAACTCTCTATTTATTCAGCAGTAAATTAAGTCAAAACATTCACAGAAACCAAAGTACAGCATTCACAATATTATGACATAACAACTTATCACTAAAATGGCCACACAGTTTTCACTGAAGTGGCCACGTAGTTTTAAACAAAGTATAATCGTTTAGTAACTCATTTAGTAAGCCCTTAATTCAATCATCCTTAAGGAGGGACACAAAGTACAAAGGTCAAAGTTCTCTACCCGTAGGTCACAGTAAATCATAATCTTCTCAGTCAGCATCAGATACTCAAGAAGAGATCTTTTCTTCTTGACTCTAGAAAGGCTCTCAGCTTCCATGCTCCCTCTTCCATGGTTCCAGCTCCTGCTTGAATCTATACAACTGTCACTTGGGTTCAAAGGCAGACAGCTCCCAGTTCCTTGTCCAGTTCCCATTCCATATTGAAGCTCAAAGTTTCCAGTCCACTTCTGAAGCTCAAAGTTTCCAGTCCACTTCAAGTCCTTCAGAGTTTCTGTTTCTGGGAAGACAAAGGTTAGCAGAGCCAAAACAGCTTTCATACGTTTTGCCAGCACCATCATCAATTTACTATCTGCCTGTGATATCAACAGGGACCCACAAACAAGGTCCAAGAGGTAAACACAAATCATCAACATAGAAATCAACACAGACCCACAAACAAGGACTAAGAGGTCAATACACTCATCAGTAAAGTCTTAGGACCTCCAAAACCTTCCTTCAGGACTTCTGTAAACAGACAACCAGAAAATCCTCTTTCAGGACTTCCAGTAAGGTCCCAGGACTTCTGAAGAAAGTATTACAAACAAACATCAACACAGACGGAACAGACAGAGTGCCAGGATACCACAAGTTTTCTCCTTATACAGCACAAGAGCTCCCTTCTCAGTTCTGTTCTCTCCAGCCTGGACCTCTCCTTATATATGGTCATTAGCTCCTCTCTTTCCTGTTGCAGGAATTCACAAGTTCTAGGGTTCACAAGTTGTGGGATTCACAGGTTCTAGATCTTAATACTTGATATAATCATGAACTGAAACAAGATGTTAACTACTTTTCTGTTTGCCATTACACCTTCTTCGCTTCTCTTCTTTTCATTGTTGGTAAGAATCAGGTCCAGAAGAGAAATTGCCTCCCTTGGTTCTTCCGCTTTTTAAAAGCATCACTAAGGTAGGTTGAGAATTTATTTGCTGCTATGCTTTTTGTAGAGAGAGTAAGCTCCTACAGGTAAATGTCTGGATAATCTTCCATTGCTATTATATTATGCCTTTAAACAAGGGTTATGATCAGTCTTCCAAATTCTCCATGTGATCTATGGTATAACTTCATAACAATATCTCTTCTGCTTCATACCTCCATTGATCTTCAATCAAATGCTCTCCACTATGCCCTAATCTCTTTCCTGAACTTCCATTCTGTGTCACTGTAATGAGGATGGTGATGGTGATGCCGATGAAATTCTCTGTGTGGAAGAGACTAGGGAAACAAGCTTTGCAAACATGATGTATAATAAAAAATGTTCTGTTCCCTGATTTGGAGTACTTGAAGATGTCCTATAGTTGGTACTGATGTGCTAACCACGTGACAAAGAGACAAACTGTTGACTGTGTTACCAATAATGAGATACATTCAAAAGGCATGGGTCATCCTGGGAAAGTCTCTTGGTCTTGGCTACTCCTGGCATAAGAAAGAAGACAAGGTGTTAAGGTCTTCATGATGTTCACTTTGGAACTTATTTCCCCCTAAACCTAACTCTTCTCCAAATTTCTCTATTTCTGTTGAAGGTTCTGCTATCTCTGCTGCCAGCGAGGTTCATAACCTCGAGTTATTCTGAATTCTCCACTCCCCCATATCTCTCTATTTGACTAGTTTTCAAGTCTTGTTGGTTCTAACTCCCATCTTTTCTCCCCCACACTACTTCAAGAACTTCTCACTTCTCACCTGGATTACCACAGCTTTCTACTTGGTTTCTCTGTTTACAGCTTCTTTTCTCCAATGCATCCTCCACATTGCTTGCCAAAATCACATGCCTAAAGCACATATCTGACTATATCACTCCTTTACTTAAAATTTTTCAGTGGCTCATCATTCCAGGATAAAATACAAATAAGTTCTTCAGCCTGGCATATAAAGTCATTCTGGGTCCAACCCAACTTTTCAAGTTTTCTTCACATGACTTTTTGCTCATTTTTTGTATGTTGTACATACTCTTTGTTCCAGACAAATGAGATGCTTTATTCATCCTGAAACTCATTAATCAGTTGTAGTTTCTGAGATTGCCTGGAAAGCACTCCCTCCTTATATCTGCCAATCTTGATCTTTGCTTCTTAGCTTTGGGGGCTAAGTTCAAGAGCCCCTCCATGGAAGTCCCTGTCCAGATCTCTCTAGTTAGTTCTATCTGTCCTCAGAATATCTTATATTTACTTATCCATTTACTTCAGGGTGTGTGCGTACGTGTATGTGTGTGTGAGTGCATCTCCTGGACCCCTTTGAGGGTTCAATGAGGCCTAGGGAGTCCTCAGAATGATATATCTAAAGAATTAAAGGGAATGAAAACTTCAGTTAGAGGTTAGGGAAAATAAAAATGTCATTTTCTTTTCTAACTCAAGTTCATGGACCACTTGGAATCTCTCTATAACTTCCCTGAGTCTATGTACCCCAGGTTAAGAACCCCTGGTGTACATGTTCTATCACATGGTAGAAAAGAAGCTTCTTGAGAACATGTATTGTCTTTTAATTCT
This sequence comes from Pseudocheirus occidentalis, assembly GCA_028646575.1. NCBI lineage: Eukaryota > Metazoa > Chordata > Mammalia > Diprotodontia > Pseudocheiridae > Pseudocheirus > Pseudocheirus occidentalis. The sequence continues at coordinate 157,142,367 of CM053601.1, read as the reverse complement.
TTATTTGTGCCTTCAGTAATCAGGACTGGTTAGTGCTTAGTATTACACTTAGTAGATGTACTTAATATTAATATTTGTTGAATACTTCTAATTCCCCCAGCTCGTCCTCCTTACCCACCATTCCAAAACTGATTTTTTTCTACATGCATTGACTCTTAATATAGAATGCTACTCAGCCCCTTTAAAAAAACAATTCTAGTCCTTTTAAATAAAATGTCCCCTCTTCCAGAGCCACATTCCAGTCATCACAGAACCATCTGTAAGTCAACAGTGTATTTATTTTGTGTGACTTCCCTATTCCCTTATATGATGGGGGATGAACTATATGAGTTCTTGTGGTTCAATCCAGCTTCATAATTATGATTTTACTATTTTATGGTTTACTATTTTCAAGTAAAATACCTTTCATGAAAAGCCCATGGTTTACTAAAGAAACTAGATCAACTACATTTTTTTAACAGTGAGCTCTCTGAACATTTCCTAATGATGTTGTTTGTAGCTTTCAACCCCAAACTGCAGATTATTCTCAGATCTAAAGAATCAAAGATCTCGAATTGCAGAAAATACAATACTTCCCAGTTTATTTTTTTTTAAGAGTCATAGCAATGTATATACTGGTAACCTTTTATTGAAAGGTGTGGCTTAGTGCCTTGGATTCCCGTAACAAGCCATTTATTTGACAACTGGGAGTTGGCTGCTTTGAAATTTCAGAGGAATTCTTGCTCTGGCCTTTGAAACAAAACACTGTCAAACTATATCAATTAAAAGACAGGCAGTGGAAAAAAATTATTGTCTACATTTTATAATTTGAAATATTGAAATGGAAGAATACTGTATGAAGATGAGCAGTTAATCTTGTTAGCCCATTTCAGTCAACTTGTGCTCAGCATATAAATATAGGTACCCTTGAAATCATTGGCTTCTAGTTAGTAATGGGAATGACTCTTTAGATAGCCAAGTCCCTACAATGTTTGATAAAACAGCAGATTCTTCCTTTTATTTCAAAATGACAGAAAATATACAACATATTGCATCTAAATAAATATTTACAAACATTTCTTTTCTTTTTCCTCATCACATCTGACATAGATAACATGACACACCATCATCAACACATTATGGATGAGAAAAAGCAGATTCAGAAGTTCTGATACAAAGAATCTTGGGTGGAATCACGGACTTGGCTGAACCATTCACTTGACCTGCACTGCAGGAGGTCTAAGGAAAATTAGCTCCTCTTCCTGGACTACCTCTCAAACGCATACTGTTATCCTTTTTAGAGATGAGCATCAAATATGTGCTGTAGGGTAATGGATGTCAAGAACGTGTGTAAACCAGGATGGCACTAGAAAGGACCTGGACCTAGTGGATTAGGTTTTCCACATTTTTTACTAACATAACATTTCTTTGTTTTTAACTGATAAGATGAGACCTATTTTTCTTAAAAATTTAAAAGCAAACTGGGTGTCTTGGTTATCTGCAGAGTGTAAGACATTGCAAAATGAACTACAGAGGGTGTATACACTTGAAGTTGTCACTTTTTTTTGTTTTCATTAAGCTCTTTCTATACTGTGAGTTAAATATCACTTTGAATTACGTCCACCTGAGAGACTCCCAAACAGATTACGATATATAACCCAAGATGGTGTTGAATAGAGAATTGGTCTAAGAACTAAAAGAGCTGAGCTTGACCCACCTGGAGATGGATAGAGGAGTGGTATCTCGGTTCCTAAGATCATTGGAAATATGTGTTTTTTCTGATGGTCATAAGCGACCCCTGTGAAAGGGTCATTCAACCCCCAAAGGGGTCACAAGCCACAGGTTGAGAACTGCTGCACTAGGCCAAGGTGCCTCTCTTTTAGGGGGCCGTAGTGCCTACTATTGTTCCCAGACAGTTTCCCATCCAAGGCCTATTTTGCTTCAGAGATCAATAAGGAGGAAGACATGAATAATTACATTTAGAACTCACTTTATTCCTTGCTTCCCATTTAAAAATTGTGGATTCTAGAAAAGAACTAAAACTATATAAACATATACTAATTTTTTTGTGTGTTTATTCCATCACATTTTCTCTGCAACTCTATTTTACTGAAAACTCTTCAGGGCAGGATCTGTTTTCTTTGGTATTTTTAAACCCTATACAGTAATATATTTACAATATGGATTTATAACACCAATTATTTTGACAGCACATATCAAAAGTGCATCTTTGGCACTTGCTAACTTTTACTGGACAGCTTGTCTAACTTATCCCACGTGAAGCCAAAGTAGTTCTGAGTTCTTTCCCTTCCCTCTACTGAGAAATCAAGAAAAACAAAACCTGTTATCAATGTATATGGTCCAAGCAAAACAAAAGCCCATATTATTGGTTCCCTCCTCCTCCCTCCTACCCAAAATTAAATGAGAAGATGTTTCAATTTGCTTTCTGATTTCATCAGATCTCTCTCTGGGGGTGGATACAAGTGTTGCATCATGAGTTCTTTAGATATGAGGTTGGTCATCATGCAGATCAGAATTCCTAAGTCTTTCAGAGTTGATTAGCTTCAAAATATTATTATTCTACAAATTGTTCTCCTGGTTCTTCTCACTTCACTTTATCAGTTTATAAGTATGGCCCCAGTTTCCTCTGAAACTACCCTTTTAGCCATGACTTACAACAGAAAAATATTCCATCCCATTTCTATACCATAACTTGTTTAGCTATTCCCCAATTGATGGGTACCCTCTCAGTTTGCATCTTTTTTTTTTTTTTTTGCTACCACAAAAAAGCTAGTAGTACATATGGGTCCTTTTTCTCTTTCTTTGGCTTCTTGAGGGTACAGATTTGAGTCAAAAGGTAAGCAGAGTTTAATAGCCTTTAGAGTGTAATTGTTCCCAATTACTTTTCAAAATGCTTAGACCAGTTCACAGCTCAAAGCATTAAAGTACCTGCTTTCCTATAGCCCCTCCAACATGTCATTTTTTTATTGTTGTTGCTAATTTGGCTAATATGATGGGTGAGAGGTGTTAAATCAGAGTTGTTTTAATTTTCCTTATTCCGGTTATTATTGACTTAGAATATTTTTTAAAAATATGGCTATTGCTAGTTTTTGTTTCTTCCTCTAAAAAACGGATTGTTCATATCCTTTGACCATTTATCAATTTGGCTCTTATTCTTCCAAATTTGACTCAGTTCCCCAGAACTTATTCTTGGTATTAACTGATCTACTACTCCACTGACTAATATTTTGATATGGAAGTGACCCTGAATTATCAATAGCCTTGCCAAGGAGACCATAAATTCTGGAAAGTTTTACCATGTGAGATAAGTCTTGACAAGTAAGGTCTTAAGGACAGGGCAAGAGAGACTGCGTCTGTTTTCCAAGGACTAGCCTAGTTAAGTACCGAGAGGCATATCACCAGAGTAGGTTGGCCACTTTCCTGACGAATTCTTTCCCCGTGACAACTGAAGCCAAAAAAAAAAAAAAAAAAAAAAGGAGAGAGAGAAATCCATCTCTCCATCCCCACTCTTTGCCAAGCCCTTCCTCCTCCCTGGGACGGAGGTTAATCCACACTTTTAAGATATGCATGATACTAGATAAGGGGTGGCAGTGTGAAAGTAAGGTTCAGCAGCGGATTTGCTCGGGGGTCACAGGTCCTCCCAGGCTGTCCCCATCCTCCTTCCCCACCGCCTTCCCGGCTCCTGCTTTGTGCAGCTAGAGCTGGTTACCACGCTCCCCCTGGGCACCACCTGGCTGGCCAGGTCTTGAGCCTCCCAGCCGTGGCCGCAGACCAGCAGCGTCTCGGAGGCAGGCTGGCTTCCGACGCTCTGTCACCGTCCTTTTCCAGGTCCCCAGGCCTCGCGCACAGGTGACATTTCAGGTGGGCTCAATGAATGGTCAGGGGGCACGGAAGCCGCCGGAGGGAGGGGCCAGTCGGGGCTGGCGGGGGGTGCGGGTGCTTGGGGGGGTAGCTCCCACCTCGAACCTCCCACACTCTGGCTCCAGGCCGGTGGTTCACAATGATGCCCGCGGCCCCACGTAGGCATTGCCATGGCACCGTGCACACAATGGTGCTCCGCAGCCAGCACGCCTCCAGAGTTCCTCTCCCCGGAAGGCCTCGGGCACCGCCCCTGGGGTATCCTTGTCTTTTCTGGCCGCCTCTGACTCTGGGCTCCCCCTAGAGGCCGCGGGGTGGCGGGGGCCCGCGGGCCGGGTGCGGCCCTGGCCAGAAGCCCGGGCCGGGGCGGGCCCCTAGGCGATAGGAGGCCCAGGCCGTGGGGCACACGCCCATAGGGTAGGCAGGCCCCCCGCGGGAGCGGAGCCGGGATAAGCCCTCTTCCGCCCCGCTAGCGGAGCCGTGATTGGCCGCCAGACGAGCCCCCTCCACCCTCTCTCTCTCCTTTTTCTCTTTCGCCCCCTCCGAACCTGATGGAAACGGGTTGGGGAGGAGGGAGGAAGGAGGAGGGAGGAGGAAGAGCGGTCCTGAAGCCAGGGGCTACCGTGCACCAATAAGATTGAGCCGTGGGAACGAGGCGGCGCGCTGGCCAATAGCATTCTGCGGTCCGGGTCGGTGCCGGCTGACGCGAGGCTCGGTTGCAGCCAATGGGAGCACCGTTGCCTGTCCGCTCTTCGGCAGCCGGTCGGGGGCGGTGGGAAGGGAGTGAGGAGAGCGCGGCGGCGGCGGCCGAAGGAAGCATCGCTGGACTGGGGAGGGGGTGATCGCGGCCTGGTTTCCCCCCCTGATTTCGGTGAGAGGACGGGAAGGGTCAGGCCGGGGGGCAGCGGTAATGGGAATGGGAGGAGAGCCCGCCCTTCTCTTCCCATCAGTTCAGGCCGCGGCCGGGAGGCCAGGCTGGCTGCGAGGCCCGGGCCCCAGGGCGGCCGGCCGGGCGGGGGTCGTGTCGCCGGGGCTCCCTCGGCTTCTCCCGTCGTCGCGGGCCGCGGTCTCTCGAAGCGTCTCCCCGACCCGCTGCCTCCGAGGGACCCTGAGGCTGGGAAGGGCGAGGCCAGGGAGGGGCCTGGGCTCCTGCGGCCGCACGCTGGGGTGTCGGGAGGGAGGGAAGCTCGGACCAGACCGTGCCTCAGGGCAGGGAGGTGGAAGGAGAGCTGGACCCCGGCCCTGGAAAGGACGATGCCCGAGCTCCTTGCGACCGACGGAGCCCTCCCGGAGTGCATGCCCCGGGGGCCGGGAGCTTGCGGAGTGTTGGGGAGCATCGAGGAAGAAGGGGAGGAGGGCCCCTGCGTGGAGACGCTGCGGGGCTGGGGGCTCCGAAGGGGGTCCGCGAGGGGCAGCTGGCAGGGACTCGGCAGGCTGGGCTCGGGGTGGTGGGGGCTTTGGTGGCAAAGAAGTGTTACCTGTTACTTACTACTGGAAGGAAATGAGATGGGAGGGTAGAGATCCCAGCGTGAGGTGGTAGTTAGGTGGTAATTTGTGTCAGGGAGAGGTGGGCATCTAGGATGGGGACATACATCAGTGGCGGGATATTGAAGGGCCATTTGTGCGCTCCAAACTTTATCCATCTCAGCCACTTTCAGGGCCGAGATTCTGAAAACTCCTTAAGGGGCTTAGCACCGAGCACAACTCATGTTATCCTGACTGTGATCGAATACACATCTGCTTGAGTTGAACTGAAAAGACCTCCATACAAGCAGCCCCCTTCCCTTACCTGCTTTCCTTGCCAGTACAGAAAACAAAATAGAGCAAATTTTTATCAAAACTTATGGAAAGACTGGCATTCCTTTTTATGAGATACCAGTGAGGAGTCTTCTGAGAAACTCATACTTTTTTTTTAAAAAGCATTACAATTTGTTGCATCAAAAATGTTAATATTGCAAGAGACTATAACTCTTCTGTGTTAAAGTGGAAGTGCTTTCTTAACTAAGTGATTTTATATATGCACTTGTTTGTGTGGCATATTTGTATGTGTATGTATACATATGTGTATATATCATGCACATGGAAGTGACTGAAAAAGCATTAAGATGATTTTAATGCTTAAGTGTAGATTATGTAGTGCAAAATAAATCTTATTAAGAAACTTGGAAGAGCTATTGAATTGTTTAATTGTGGTGGAACTTACGTATAAAAATATATTTGCAACATCCGCTTCTGGTATGAAAAGGGTTTTAACTTAGTGTCGCAAATATACTTCCTTTTTTCTCTTCCAAAGGGTGCCTTAACTTTTTTTGTTTTATGTTTTTTACTATATGGCTCGTGACTTAGAACATTACTGTTACCTGGACTGGAATCAAAGAAATTAATTCGTTTTACTGATAATTAATCTTCAGTCTCTTACCTTATAAACAGATTAATACAGCAATGTTATATTCTGGCCTATCAGTTAACATGAAAATACCTTTACTTTACAAAACACTTCTTTTGGTCTACAGTGCTTTACAGTGTTTCTGGGGGCATTTTACTATAGTGCAAGCAGAATAAATACTTTATGAAGAGTCTTGAAATAAAAAACAAAAAATGGTTAAGAAAAAACTATGGTACAGTGGAGAGTGCATTGGATTTGAAGTCAGAGGACCTAGATTAAAATCTCAGCTTTGCTGGGGGTGCTGAATGAACATGTTTCTTCCAGCTCCAGATCTATGATTTTTTCATAATTAAGGAATCCCTAGACTAGAGGGTGAATTTTGAGCTATCTTTTGGTGACATATGCATTAGCAGAAGAGATGGGGAGGATATTTCAGTAGTAGTGGTGTGAAAGACAAATGCCACATGCAAAGAATGGAGTTGTGTGGGAACAACAAAAAAAAAAGTTGAGATTAGAATGAGAAATTGCTAAAGACCAAAACAGGGAGTCTTTTGAGCACAGGAGCAAATTGAAAGTGGTATTTGAGAAAGATAACCATTTTCACATAGCTGAGTAAGAGTAGCTATATGAATGAATATTGAACCTAAATGATAAGTAACTAAGGGCAGGGGTACTAACTAGGGGGCTTCCTACTTAAAAGATGATCATATGGACTGAATTTGGTTATGAGGCAAAGGACAAAAAGCACATTCAGAAACATTTCAACCTGGGGGACCTAGAGGATGGGTGTCATTGGTGTTGGTGAATCAGGAGAGAGTGTTAAAGTAATTTTTAGGTGGAAATGTAATGTTGACAGTTTGGACTTATGGAACTATAGAGAATATTGCAAATGTAGATTGAATTGTCATCCTCCAAGAGATTTTGAAGCCGTGGGATTGGTGAGAGAACTGAGAGACTGAATAATTAGCTTGAATATGTTAAGAATTAATAGTTGGTAATCAGAAGAGCCAGTGAGAATAATTGGGAGAATTGAATATAACAAGGAAGCAAAATACCAGGGAAGCTAGTAGTGAGAGTTTTGAGGAGGAGTTAACAAAGCTGATAAATCCCAGAAGTTTGAAAAGTAAAGTGAGTGAATCCAATTTTGACAGAAAGGGATCAGTGGAATATGAGGGAGTGTAGGATGTGTAAAACTTTCACAATTAATGAGATGAAAGGTATCATAGTGGGGTGATTGCTGATCTTGTAGTCAGGAAGAACTGGACTTGAATCTTCTCTCTGATACTTGTTGATTGTGAGACCATGGACACCTTAATTTGTCTTCTCTGGGCCTCAGTTTCCCTATCTATAAAATGGGGATAATATTATTGATAGCGCAGATCTCACAGGATTTCCTTCAGTGTTCTCCCTCATTTTTATTCCTTGTGCATCAGTTGCACAATTTCTTGATTCAGTAGATTTGCATTGAGGGCACTTGTTAATTTTAGAATAGGGAAATTAACAAAGCTAAGTTTATGTGTTTGGTCAACTGGAATCCTCAATGATTTTTTGCCTACTCCTGAATATTTAAGAGACGATCTTTCTCTCCCCCTACCCCCAACTTTCACACCCACACCCATACACACCCACTACCACCACCACCACAACCATCAGCATCACCACCACCATACCACACTAAAACCTGATGTTAAGGATTTATTCACTGAAGAAACCTTCAAGGGTGTGACTGGTACATGTTAAGTACACATTGAGCCCATTGTCCTTAACCAGTTGTGGAGAGGCTCTGTCAGTTGGTTGGTTATGACCTTTGCTTTAATTCCACAGCCTTCCTGACCACATTTTAAGGTACTCAGATGCTGTCTTTCACTACAGATTTCCTTATTATGATAAATAATTGATTGTTTAATTTGGCTGTGAGAACAGTTACCAACCTGTAGATGTAAAAACAGCATAGCTTTAAATCTCTAATGATTATATTCCAGGTGGGGAAATAGATCTGTATGTGTATGAGTTGTGATTGTAGAATAATGAGTTATATCTCTATGTATCACTTAAAAGTGATCACTGACCTTTTTTTGTTTTGCAAGTAGCTTTGCCCTACCTTTGTTATATATTCTTCTTTGCTTCTCCCTACCCTCTGCCCTGAGGTATAATTACAAAATATAAAATTAAAGTATACATTTATTATTGAACTTATTGCAGTTTCATATTGTTAATTTTAAAAGTTGATGAATGGAATGTTTTGTATTTCATTCTTCAGAGTTTTCTTTTTTACTTCAGTGACCCTAGATTTTTACTTTGTGTGGTGGTTCACTTTTCATTAGGAAAGAAGTTCTATACACTAGTCCTGCACTTACAGAAAGAGGGGAAAAGGAAGGGTATTTGAAGAACTATTAGTGGGTAAGGACAGGATACAGATGGTTATTTTGTAACTTTGAAAGCAGGGCAAGATCTTTAATGAAGTACTACATTAATGCTCAGCATATTATGTTTGGGCAGGAAATCTCAGATTTGAGACACAGAGTGTTTTCTACTTCATCTTGAGTTACCAAGAAAAGTCAATGAACTAGTATAACTTGCATATACCGTCTTCTGGTTATCCAGTTTTATTTGTTAGGCAAGGAAGTAATGCTTGTATTAAAGCAGGTGACTTGAAAATGAATGTCAACAATATTTTCAAAGACCTGGATTTCATTTATTTAGTCAGTAGATACTTATTGGTCTGTCACATCTAGCACTAGCTATATAGCATTATTTCTTATATAGGAAGTTTAAAAAGAAATATTAAGATGATCCCTGTCTTCTAGAAGCTTACAATATATTTACAATATATTTGGTGAGATGACATACAGGATTATAGCTTTAGATATATAGGATTACAGATTTAGATGATAAATTAGAGATTTAGATCTCAGAGGTTATATAATCCAACTTCAACAATTTACAGATGAAGAAACAGGCCTAGAGAAGCAACTTACCTGTGATCACATAAGTAGTGAGTGGCAGAGAAGTATTTGAACGGAGAGCCATTTTCCATCAGACACAGAATTTAATCCTCTCTATCATAATATGAAACGGTGGTTAAGGTACAATTCAAAGCCCTATGTGTAAAGTATGTGAATGAGCTTCCATCTAGAGGGCATCACATAGGACTAGAGCTGTATCCTGAAAGGTGGGTAGTAATAATAGCTCCTATGTAAGTACATTTATTAAGCACTCACTATATTCGAGGAACAGGGCTTAAGTGCTAGGAATACAAGAAGAGGGAGAAGACAGTTCTTGCCCTTGGGGAGATCACAATGTACTTATATTCTCTCTTTTGATCCTTACAACTTTTGAGATAGGGACTGTTTTACTGTTTTACTGTTGCTCTGTTTTACTCATGGGGATAACTGAAAGAGGTTAAGTGACTTGACCAGTTAGTGTGTGACAGTTTGTTTTTTTTTTTTACTCCAAACCGAGCCTTCTTTTAGGATTTATATCTAGAGAAGGGAGAAGGAAAGACATTATTTGATAGTAAAGGTGGTGGTGAGGGTAGGTGAAGGTAGGAAAAGAATGGAACAAAAGCATAGAGTTTGTGATCAGATACTAATTTTTTTTTGATCCAGAGCTGTGATTTCATAAGTTTCTAATTCCTAGTGTAGAAACTTAACTCTACTGATGCTGTTGGGCAACTTATCTGTAACTTGTTAGGAATTGTCTGGGATTTAGAGAAGTTAAGTGACTTGTTCATAGTCATACAGTAAGCATGTCAGTGGCAGGACTTAAGCCTGTGACTTCCTCACTCCAAGGTCAACATACCAGTCATTAATGTCAGCTTGCCTCTCTCTGGTATAGTAGGACTATAAATTTAGAGCCAAAAGGGACCTTGATATGGACATTTCCCACTAGAAATCTTTGACCTTGTGTGAAATATTGCCCAGGTAGTAACAACGATGTTATTGGTGCAGCATAAAGTTCACTTTCATGTAAATGGTTTTTTTTAAAGGTAGTGGTAAGAAGAAGTACTTTTTAATCACTTTACTACAGATTGTATCCCTGTAAGGTATGAATGATTGACAGATTATGAACTTTAAAGTAGTTAAAAGACTGATACAACAAGTATTAGTAGACTCATTCGAACTATAATGGCCTGCTCTTATGTTATCAACTGCTTGATGTAAGACATGCTTGTCCAGTATGCCTTTACTATTAGAACAAATTAACATAGAGATGATTCAGAAATTAGGAACATGTTTATCGTGTGGAAGTTTAAATGATTGAAACTGAGTTCTGATCCAGAAACATTACCCAGGTGTACAAGATATATGCCCTTTGTTGCTGGGGATACAAAGTTAGATCTGACACAGAACCTTTCATCCAAGGAACTTTCACTCTAGTGGCATGCACAAATAACTGTGGTATGAGAGTGCAAAGAGAAGTTCAGAGAAAAGGTTCAGGCTGAGTACTACGGGAAATTTGAGGAGAAGTACTTTTAGTTTTCTTGCTTTAATCTTCATTGTTACAAATAGGGATTATAGGTTTATTGGACATCTATAATTCTATGTAAAATTGAACGTTCAGTTCAATAAACATTTATTGAGTACTTGTTTTCTGTGCCCAGCACTGTGCTAGGACCTTGGAGGGGAGGTAACACACTGCGTTTGCCCTTCTGAAGTTCATAGGCTCGAAAGAGTATACAATGCTCAGATAACTATGATACAGAATAGAGTGTAGTAAACTCACAAAAAGAAGTGCAGAGTGATATTTGATATCTAAGCAAGGTTGTGGGAATTCCTAGTGAGGCTGTCAGAAGTAAATGTTTTCTCAGCTGCTTTCACTGAATTGATAGAATAGACTTTGGGACCCAACAGTTCTTTTCCATTTACTATTTTCTATAATTTAGTGATAGAACAGATACAAAATGTCATTTTTTCAAAGAGCAGAAAAAGCACATTTTCTGCCCAAATTGATTGTAGTTGAGAGTTTTTCATCCCTGGATTTTGAGATTGCTTAGTTACTCTTTCTCATAAGAAGTTAGGTGAATGGTACATTCTAGAAGAAATTGCAACAAGTTTCAGTATACTTGAGTAAAGACTGTAGTCTTTAGACAACATTGTCATCAATGAATATCAGAGATTGAAGGGAATTTCGTGAGCATCTTCAGGATGGTTTACAGCAGCACTGCTTAAGCTGTGGGTTACGACCTCATACGGGGTCCCCAAAAATTTGGCAACTGTAAAAAGTTTTGGAACATGCAGTGACCAAAAATTAATTAAAAATCAAACTTGTAATGAATTGGAGGCATTTCTGGCTTGCCGCGTTGCAATGAATGGCAGCTTTGACTACTGCCTTGGTTCTGAACACACTGCGTGTGCCTTCAGGCCATACAACACCTAGGAATGCTTGTCGAAACCGTCTTCTGCTGTCTGGTCTAGAATGTTAGTCATCCCATACTGTGTGGCTTAACAGATAGGGCAATAATAACATACAGTGACTAGAGTGATGTAACTGCAAACAATAATAAAAGGCATCAGTTAAATGTAAAGATCAGTAATAGTTCCACTGAACAGTTATGCAACTCATTTACTCCTCTTAATATAGAGGTGTTGGACTATGTAGAATGTTGCATGTGGTGTCTATTTGTGCTTGATTGATCAGCTTTTCTGACATCTAGATGGTGCAGGGGATAGAGTGCTGAGCCTGGACTTAGGAAGACTTTAGTTCAAATTTTACCTTACATGTAATAGCTGTATGACCTTGGACAAGTCACTTCACCTCTCTTTGCCTCTGTTTCCGTCCCTGTAAAATGGGAATCATAATAGCACTTGCCTCAGAGGGTCGTTGTGAGAATCATATGAGATTATATTTATAAAGCCCAGAGCTTAGAATATAGGAGGAGCTATATAAATGGTATTATTATTATTGTTGTTAGAAAAGGTTCTGTTTTTGGAAAGGGTGTATACTGAGGAAGTGATCATGGGGTAAAAAACATTTTTAAAGAAAAAAATGTAAAAATTTTTTGTGCCGTGCAGCTGTTCATATGAAATGTGACCATGATACTAACTTGGCATAGCTAAGAGCTCTATGGAACACTTTTCTTTGGCAGTCGCAAGTGAGGGCCAGTCAGGGAGAAGTTTTACTTAGCTGTAGTGATTCAGAGATGGAACGGCAGTGGGTTTGAGCTGTATTGTCCAAACAAATATAACCTTTTATGTCCTGAAAGAGCTGCTTATTTTTCATCACCGTCTTAACTCCAGGGAGTGACTTTAGTCTAATTGATAGAAAATGAATCAGTCCAACAAATACTGATTCAGTGCCTGCTTATTTGTAAGGTGAGTCATAATTTTTTAGGGCTAGGAGAGAATTTAGAGATAAACCAGTTCAGATTTTATCTGTTATCTTATTTATCAGGTCTCGATCTCTGACATAATGGACCCTATTCAGTGTTGGAGGGAGCGGAGGCGTCTCTCATGACATCTCTGTGGCTTATTTTGTCCCCATCCATGTACTGCTCTGGGAATTTCAGAATTCAGTTCGTATCTCAGTTTCTCTGTACGAACTCAAGCCATTTTTAAAAAAATTTATTTTTTATTTGTTTTCTTGTTTACATTATTCATTTTCAATACATTTTTGAATTACAAATTTTCTCCCGTCTTGCCCCTGCCCCAGCCCCAAAACAGCAATCCCACTGTAAAGTCCCTCCCTTGCTCTGCTCTCCTATTTTCTGGTAGGATAGGAAGGGTCTCCCTATCCCAGCCCCTGTATATCTTAATTCCTAGTTGCAGGTATTACAGAACTTTAAATTCTAGATTCTTTTGATTCCTCCCTTGTCACCCACCCCCACTGGAAGGACACTCACTTCAATACAGGCTGTGGATGTGTGATTATACAGGACATCTTCATAGTGGACATATTGTGACAGTGATCATCCATCTTTCCTTCCTATCCCTTCCCAACCTTGTTCTATTCTCTACCCTGTCCCTGTCCCTTTACTGAAATGTGTGCTTCCAGCTTC
>CM053601.1:157111816-157128626 GCA_028646575.1 Pseudocheirus occidentalis | reverse complement strand
CTAGGAATTAAGATATATAGGGGCTGGGATAGGGAGACCCTTCCTACCCTACCAGAAAAATAGGCGAGCAGAGCAGGGGAGGGGCTTTACAGTGGGATTGCTCTTTTGGGGTTGGGACAGGGGCAAGATGGGGAGAAAATTTGTAATTCAAAAATGTAATGAAAATGAATAATGTAAACAAGAAAACAAATAAAAAAATAAAAAGTAATAATAAGCTAAAGCTATGTCACGTAGAATTGGAAAACTGGAGTAATTTGTGGCCGTGAGTTTGGCTGTGACTTTTTGGACAAACATTGAGATTAGAGGTTTTCAGGCCTTCCCAAAGAGTAAAGAGCTGGATTATTGCAATGGAAGCACAAAAATTGGTGAGTTGAATACATACGTACCACATAAGAAATAATCCAGGGATAATCAGAGGAAAGAGAAACAAGTTATTAGAACTTTTAACTGAAGCATACTAATGTAATTATTTGTCAGATTGACATAAATATCTTCCAAGAACACTGTAGAAAGTGAAAAACTTCCTGACATTCATAAAACCTAATGATCACTATTTACTATTGGTGACTCATATAAAACATATCATCAAAAGAAACCTAGAAAGCATCTTTAAGGATTACAAAATGAGAAAAACAAACAAACCCTGAAGACCTTCATTACCAACTGCCTATGGGTCATCTCAAAGTGAATGTCCAATAAACATCTCAAAATCAATGTGTACAAAACAAAACTCATTTTTTTTCCTCTCAAACCTTTCTCTCTTCATAGTTCCACTATTACCCTTAAGGATACCACCATCCTTCTAGGCACCCATACTCACAACCTCAATCACTCTCAACTCCTCATTTGAACATACCCAGTCTATTACCAAATCTTATCATTGTACCTTCTCTCCACTAACACAACCACAGTGCTGATAGATGCACTCATCACGTCACACTTGTACTAACAGCTTCCTGGTCAGTCTCTACATAAAGTCTCTCCCCACTGAGGAGTACATCCTCCACTCAGCTGTCAAAGTGTCTTCCTTAAGTATTGACCATGGCTCCCCCCTAGTCAATAAACTTCCAGAGCACCTAACTTGCCTTGATAAATTCAAGATCACAATTCCAGGTAGACTATATATCAGGATACTGAAAGAATTGAAAAATATAATTGCCAAATTGTCAATAATCTTTAAAGGACCATAAATGATAGGTTTAGAGAAGGCCAAAAATCTGGTCCTCAGACACTTATTAGATGTTTAAGCCTGGGCAAGTCACATGACTCTCTTTGTCTCTGTTTCCTTAACTGTAAAATGTGGATAATAAGAGCACCTACCTCCCAGGGTGGTTTGGAGAATCATGAAGTAAAGCACACAGTGTCCAGCACATAGTAAGTGCACTATAAATATTAGCCATTATTGTTATTAGACAAAGGAGATTCAGAAACAATAGACCTCAGCAACTCAGTGTTTGATGAAATGAATAACAGATTACCTAGGGGAAAATTCCCTATAAAAATTCATAATTTGATTATCTAATAGATAAATTGATAAACTGCTAGAAAGTGGTCTGGAAGAAATTGGGCTTAGATCAACCCTTATAACATATTCTACAATGCAGTTTGAAAGGATGCATAATCTTAATATTAAAGATTATACTATAAAAAATAGAAATAGATCATATGTCTGTCACAGCTATGGGTAGGAGATGTAGTCTTAAGCAAATAAGAAATGGAGGGATTATTTGAAACTGAAAAGCTTCAGCATGGTCAACATTAATGCATCTAGGATAAGGAGAGAAGTTGTTGAACAGGAAAAAAATCTTTGTATCAAGTTTCTGTAATAATGGCTTCATATCCAAGATATATAAATAATTAACAAATAGCCACACACACACACACACACAGCCATTCTCCACTGGAGATATGGTCAAAGGATATGAAAAAAATTATCCAAAAAAAATTGCATAGTATTCACAATCACATGAAAAAATGCTCCAAATCACTAATAATAAAAGAAATTCAGATAAAAACAACCTTGAGATTTTACTTCACAGTCTAATAATTGACCAAAAAATAGGCAACAATCAGTATTGGAATGAGTTGTAGAAAAAGATAGACATACTAATACTATGTTGGTGGAACTGTAAAATGGTCCAACCATTTTGGAAAGCAATCTGGAATTATGCAAATAAAGTGACTAAAATGTACATATTCTTTTTTTAAATTTATTTTATTTTCAGTTCAGGGAACAAAACAAGCATTTCCATAACAGTACAATAGAAAAAGATGATTGGACATGAAATTGCATATCTATCATGTACAACTTGCTATTCCCTCCAAATATATAACAAAGTTTTCATGTAAATTTCTTTTTTTCCTCTTTTTTTTCTTCTCTCTCCCTACCCCTGCCCTGCAGATGGCTATCATTAAACATAAATAGGTATACATATGGTTTACTATTAGATGGCTATCAATCATTAGATATAATAGGTTTACATATGTAAAATTACTCTATACATACTTCTATTTATCTGTTCTTTCTTTGGATGCAGATATCATCTTTCTTTATATGTCTTTATTTTTAATTTGTGTATTTGTAACAGTCAAAATGACTTAGTTGTTCTACATCATTCTTAAAACAATATTGCTAGGATGCATTCTGGGAAGATGGCAAAGTAGGTAAACAGTTTCCAGGCTCTCCAGTTTTCTTCCACAAACCAAAAATTGCCATGAAATGAGCAGAGAACAGGAAAAAAAAGGGGGGTAATGCAGTTGTCCCCCAAAGACCTCTTGGGAGGTCCTCAGAGAAGGCTACAGGACTGACGTCTGGTCCTTGAGAAGTGTAGATTCCTCTAGGCCAACTCCACTGAATCAACAAACAGTGGAAACTGAGAGAAGCAGACTAGGCTTCAAAAAATTTCACCTCACAAATTTTCACCTCACAAATAAAGAACAGCAGATGGCTGAGTGAGGGAAGATTGAAGGATCTCCTGCCATTTTGGGAAGTCAGGCCTAGCAGTGCTTACCAGACATGAATACTGGCTGTTGCTGTGGGGGAGGAGGAACAAGCACAAGTCCAGTGTATATGTTATGCAAGAAGTAAGAACAGTTTTGGGACAGTATGGCTGGGATTTAGGGGAGGAAGAAATAAGTCTCTGATGTTGAACTCCTGGATAGAACTCAGAAAACAACAGGCCTAGGGCAATATGACCCCCATCTTGGGATTAAAATTTTATAATAATAATATTAAGCTGCTAAAAAAAATAAGACAAATTAAAAATAAAAAATGAGTAAGCAATAGAAAAAGAACCCAAACATGGAAAGCTACTTTGGTGTAAGAGAAGATTTGGGTTCATATTCAGAAGATAGTGAGGTAAAAAAAAACTCTCCAACCCTAAGGAGGAACACCCAATCTCCTTTTGGGTCACAAACCCAAAAAGAAATCTTGGAAGAACTTAAAAAAGAATTCAAAAGTCGAATACGAGAAAATGAGGAAAAAATAGGACGAAAAACGCTATTCAAGAAAATTATGAAAAAAATTAAACCAATTAGAAAAAGAGATATAAAAACATAAGGAAGAAAATGAAAGGAAATTTAAAAATCAAATAAAAAAGGAAGGGGAAAAGTTAGGAAAAAATTGGAGCAATCCCCCCAAAAATTACGAAAGTTAACCAATTAGAAAAGGAGATACAAAATCTTAAGAAAACTCCTTGAAAACTAGAATTGGACAAATGTAATCAAATGATGTTATAAGACACTAAGATATAATGAAATCAGAAAAAATAGAAGAGACTCTGAAACACCTTAGAAAAACAACTGATCTGGAGAAAAGAGTGAGGAGAGACAATATAAGAATTGTCAGACTACCTGAAAGCTATGATCAAAAGAAGACTGGATACAATATAAGAAGAAATTATTAAGGGAAATGGTCCTGAAATCCTAGAATACGAAGGTAAAGTAGAAATAAAAAGAATCAATAGATCACCACGTGAAAGAGATTCTCAGAAGAAAATTTACAGGAATGTCATAACCAAGTTTCCAAATTCCCAGGTTAAAGAGAAAATTGCAAGCAACAAGGAAAAAAAAACAATTTAAATAGCATGGAAAAACTATTAGGATTTCATAAGACCTAGTGGTTTCTACACTAAAAGACTGTAGGTCTTGGAACATTATATTTCAAAAGGGCAAAGGAACTGGGGTTGCATCCAAAAATAACTAATCCAGCAAAGTTGAGTATAATCCTGAACAAAAATCAAAAAAAGGATAATTGATGAACTGAAAGACTTTCAGGTATTTTTAACAAAAAAAAAAAAATTCAATGGAAATTTCCATAAAAATCTCCCAAAGAAATATAAGGAAATAAGTAAAGACTAATTATAAGCTATTGATTAAGGTCAAACTGTTTACTTATAATATATGAACATGTTATTAATATTAGTTATCATTACTAATAATAATATTCCTGAGTTGTGTATAATTAGATGATTCTTTAAAAATGGATATGAAAAGGTTAAAAGGAGAAATTATCTCATGAAAACAGGCATGAAAGGAAGAACTAAAACTGAGGAAGCAAGTGGATGTGGAGGGCTAGTAATATTGGAACCTTACTCCCATCTGAAGAGGTTTAGAAGTCTTCTGAACTTCTAGAGAGGTGAGAAAACTGGAAGGATTTGGGAGGGGCTTTTAGAAGGGCTTATAAATTAAGATAAGGAAGGTAGAGTATTAGATAAGAATAATAGATAATGAGGGAGCTTAGAGTGGTGGGTAAAATAAGGAATAAGAGGGTAAGGGGAGAAGATAAGGTAAGAGGGATAAGGTGAAATGAGGCTGAGAAGGAAAAGAGTGAATAAAAGTAATTGGATAGAGACCAATATCTTATATCATTTACTAAGATATGGTCAAAATGGATATATGACCTAGATATAAAGAGAGATTTTACAAGAAAATTAGGAGAATATATGATGCATTACTTACCAGACTTGTAGATAGTTGAGCAATTTATGAATAAACAAGAGAAAGAGAGCAAAGTTAGGTGTAAAATGGATAATTCTGATTACATGAAATTAAAAAGGTTTTGTACAAATAAGATGAATGTAGCAAAAATCAGAAGGAAAGCAGAAAACTGGGCAAGATATTTTTATAAACAATCTATCTGATAAAGGTCTCATATCTAAATTATATATCCCCAATTGATAAGTATACCACTGATAAGTCTATTTCTGGAGATAATTTAGTAGTTCTCTGTGGTAGCAAAGAACTGGAAATCACAGGAATGCCCATTGATTAGGAAATGGCTAAACAAGTTGTGGTATATGATTGTGATGGACTACTACTGTGCTATAAGAAATGATGAACTCAATGATTTTAGAAAAACATGGAACGACTTGCATGAAATATGAAGAGTGAAATGAGCAGAACCAAGAGAACACTGGATACAGTAACAACAATATTGTTTTAGGGACTATAAAGGACATATGAAGAAAGATTCTATCTGTATCCAGAGAAAAATGGATAAATAGAAATATGCATAGAATAATTTTGCACACACACACATATATACACACATACACACATATGTTTGGGTCTAATGGTAACCATCTCAGGGAGGGGGGGATTAGGGGGAAAAATTTGCATGATAATTTCGCTGTATATTTGAAAAAAATAGCAAGTTGTGTATAGTAGATTTGCAGTTCCATGTACAATCATATTTTTTATTGTACTATGTTATGGAAATGCTTGTTTTATTGCATAAATTAAAGTTTAAAAATGTTGCTGTATCCATATCCTTTCATCGTGGTTTAATGGGGAGGGGTCAGAGTCAGAGGCTCTGCCCACCCAGGGATGCCAGTAACTGTTGAGGTTTCATGATGTGTTGTGGTTGAACCATCTCAAAGAATTCAGTCAGACCACCTCTAATCCAAGTATAGGCATTTATTGAGAGTGATGCCTCTCATGAAGCAGACTGAGTTCCAAGAGGAACTAGCAACTTCAGAAAAAGCAAGAGGGATTTTTATAGGGTAAAGATGTAATTACTTAACAGAAATTATGAATATTAAAAAGGCAAGAGGGTAAGGTTAGGGTAACCTTCTAATGTTCCAGATATTATGGTCCCGTCTGGTCAAGATGGATAATTAAGTATTGTGCTCCTGTCTTGGGCTAAATGGATGATATGATGATTATGGCTAAGTACAAGAACATACCTGTTCAAATATGTGAATTAGATCTGAGGGCAGCGGCTAGCTGGGGTAGGGGCTATATTGAGTCTGGGGGCCTGAGGTATGATTAAAACCAGATTGTGTGGTTAAATCAGGACATGTCCGCTATTCAGTGGAGCCCACAAGAAAGTTAGAATATTGGGTCTAGGAGCAGCTTTATTAGGATTCTATCACTTTGAATCCTATCATTTGAAGCTACTAATAAGGTCTCTATATATCCCAAAATATAGAAGCATTTTTGTGACAGCTAAAAATTGGAAACAAAGTAGATAGCTAAAAAAATTGTGATACATGAACTTAATGGAATGTATTACTGTGCTATAAGAAATTATGTATGTGACGAATACAGAGAAACATGAAAAGATTTATATAGAATGATGCAAAGTAAAGTAAGCAGAACCAAGAAAACAGTAACTATGATTACAACTACAATACACCAAAAAAAAAAAACTAAATGTAACAAAATTATAAAGATGGAACGTGTCTTGTAGAACCTCCCATGGTTCTACACATTGCACATTTTTAACCTTTTCAACATATCCATCAGTTTGTACTGATTTATTTTTTCCTCTCTAAAAAAAATACTTTTTGTCATATGGAATGGAATTCTGGGAGGCAGGGGTTAGAGAAAGAGGGATACTTGGGATAACTATGGTGATGTAAGAAACAGGAAATATTAATAAAAACTTGTTTTAAAATAGCCTTTGGAAGGTCCCCATCTCCCTTTATATACCTCTTTACCCATGGAAACATTCATCAGTGGCACTCCATCCCACCACTGAAATAAGGTTTCCTCCTTTCTTCCCCCCCTTTTCAATGACTCCCTTTGCCTCTCAGTCCCTTCTCTTGTAGGCTCTCTTTGAGAAGTTAACCTTTGACTTATTTTAGATACATCACATATTCCTTTTTATTTTCTTCATCCCTTCCCTCTTTTTGTCCAATTTGTAATTTAGTTGCATACACACACACACACACACACACATGCACACACACACACACACACACACATTGATTCACCAGTAGGCCTAGTGTTTTAAAGTTTAGTATATGATGTTTCAGGCTTCCTCCACCATTATTTCTATCTGATTTCTGTTTTCACGTTCGGTTACTCTTGTACATTTAGAAAGAAGTCTCTGTTGTTATTTTGGGGTTGTTCTTGTCCTTGGTGGCTGTTTTTGTTTTTGTTGTTGTTATTCAGTTGTGTCTGGCTCTTTGTGGGGTCTTCTTGGCAAAGACACTGGAGTGGTTTGCCATCTCTTTTTCCAGCTCTTTTTCTAGATGAGGAAACAGAGGTAAAGAGGGTTAAGAAGTGACTTGCCCAGGGTCCCACATCTAGTGTCTGAGGCCAAATTTGAACTCAGGGAGATGAATCTTCCTGACTCAATGGCCAGTGCTCTATCCACTGCACCACAGAGCTGCCATTGGTAATTCCTGTTGCTGTTGTTGTTGTTGTTGTTGTTTTGCCCTTATTCTATTTTTATGGTTTGGGTTGTGTGAGAAAAGAATAATCTCTTCAGGTCTGGCTTTCCTTCCAAGAATGTTTTAAATGTTTCTTTCTTTATGCTTGAATGTCCAAGGTTGGTTTTTTTTTTTATTATGTTTAGGTTCACATTTGCAGGGTAGGATACTTTAGGCTGCATCTTGAGCTCTATTGCTCTTTAGAATACATTATTCCATCATTTACTGGCCTAGGTATTGCCCCAAGTGACTTCCAGGGGGTCACACCTGGCTCCAGGAGGATTCAGGGCTCTTTCCCTCAGGTTTAGTGCCATGCCCTAGAGCGACACACACACACACACACACACACACACACACACATACACACATTCCATTCCCTCTATTGCTTAGTTTTCCACTCCAATGGCAGAGTAATGTCACTGTCCTACTATAACGGCACGAACAAATTTCTGTAGCATAGAGTTTAGATCTCGTCAGCACTAGGAGGAGCCGGTGTTGGGTGGCAAGAAAAGTTCTGTTACAAGCCTAGACACCTTCCAATGCCCTGCCTGCTCTGCCCTGTATCTTCTGTTCCTCTACTCCAATGGGTTTAAACACAACATTAATTACTTCAAGATTATCACAGCCAAGGGGAGGCTAGGTGACGCAGTGAATAGAGCACCGGCCCTGGAGTCAGGAGTACCTGAGTTCAAATCCGGCCTCAGACACTTAACACACACACACAAAAAAAAGCCTAGCCGTGTGACCTTGGGCAAGACACAACCCCAACTGCCCTCCAAAAAAAAAAAAAAAGAAAAAAAAGATTATCACAACCAGGACAAATTTCTGCCTCTCAGAATTAGGTTCCCTGTAGCATTAAATGGGTGGAGGAGGTGAGACTGGGACATAGAGTTGGTCAACTTGTGCTTCCTTGCTGTTGGAATTGTGGTAGTCAGTGGAGGAAGTGGAACTAAGTGAGCCTAAGTTAGGGATTCATTCATAGAGTTTTAATCTTGTTTGGGATCTTGTTGTTCTAGACTATGAAGACAGCTGAAATTGCTTTCTCTCTCACATATATTTCTATTTTGGAGGGATATGAGAGGTTATGAGGTTTGGAGAAATTATCTAGTCTTCCATCTTGTTGACTATATGATTCAGCACTATAGGAAATATCTTGTAGACTCCTGCAAAAGGACTATCAGAGCTGTGAATTTTCCCTTTATCAAATGTACTCTCTAAGTCTCAGTCCACTTTCCCCTGGACTTTTTATACACTGATGAGTGACTGTCAGACACTTTTAGGAAAACGTTTTGTGCCAACCAAACAACCATATAGTAAATACATATTTTAAAAATCTAATTGTCTGATTGACTAATAATCAAGGGGAAGCAGAGAGTGGTAGGGTTACTGCTAGTGAATCCGCCTAAGTCAAATCTTTCTCCATTCCAATCCATCCTTCATTCAGTCACTAAAGTGATTTTTCTATAGCAGAGGTCCAGTCATATTACCATACTCCAGCCATGCAATAAACTCCAGTAACTCCCTATTGCCTCCAGGATCAATTATAAAACTCTATTTGGCATTGAAAAGCCTTCATAATAGAGTCCTATGCTTTGCCTTTCCAATCTTCTCACATCTTATTCCTGACACACACTCTTTGATCAAGGGACACCGGCCTCCTTGCTGTTCCACAAAGAAGAAATTCCATTTCTCAGACCCAGGAATTTTTTTAGGCTGTTCCACATTCCTGGAATGCTCTCCCTCCTTATCTCTGCCTACCTGCTTCCCTGGCTCACTTCAAGTCCCAATTAAAATTCCATCTTCTACAGGAAACCTTTCCTAGTCCCTCTTAATTCTAATGCTTTCCCTCTGTTATTTATTTTCTACTTATCCTCCATAGAATTTGTTGGTACATATTTGTTTGTTTATTGCCTCCCCCATTATACTGTGAGCTCCTTGAGGGCAGGAACTGTCATTTTTCTCACTTTGTACCTATAGTGTATCTGACTTGTAGGTGGCACTTAATAAATGTTTATTGACTGACTGAATCTTGTGAGCTACAGAATTAGGTAATTGCTTCCTAATTCCTCAGGTCTATCCATAAAACCTTGAGAAATAAATCAGTTTGAGTTTTGAAGACCCAATTTGCCAATGCAAATGGGAGTGGCAGTGTAGTTCCAGAGCTTGTGCTACATTTCCACAAGTTTATTTATACCTAGGTTATATTTATAATGTAATCAATATGAAGCATATATATTATACTGTCAGATGTTATAAACACACATTATAATATATATAAAACATGTTGCATATAGATCATATTATAAATATAACCTAAGTACATTTTATATTATATATTTATAATATACTATATGTCTTATAGTATGGTATTTCTTATATATAGTATAATATAGATATATATACTAGGTGCTACAGTAGATAGAGCACTGGGCCTGGAGTCATGAAGATCTGGGTTCAGATCTGGTCTTAGACATTTACTAGTTGTGTGACCCTGAGCAAGTCACTTAACCCCTATTTGCCTCAGTTCTTCATCTGTAAAATGGGGACATACTGGAAAAGGAAATAACTGTCAGAAATGACTGAATGACTGAACAACAATAATATATTTTATAGTATATATAGAATATCATGTATTAAAATCTAATATTTATGCTGGTGCAGTGATATTTAACTATGCTTTCTTTTATTAAGAGAATGGAGAAAGTCCTGTATTGGATGGCTGTTTCTAGGATTTCAGCAATCTCCTATTCCTGGAGAGACCATTACGCATGAGGTCTGCTACTTAATGAGGCAACATCGCCATCTAGTGGTGAGAATTTCCAAATTTCAGCAAGATGTCTCTAAGGGTATCTGTAGTGACTGTCCTGAAAATATGAACATATAGGATTTTAAAGAGAGAAGGAGGCATAGAAATCATAGATTCAAATTTGCAAGTACTTCATCCAGCACAGGAGAACTTAACCCTTTTTGTGTCACGGACTCCTTTGGCATTCTGGCAAAATCTATGAATGATATCTCAGAATGACATTTTTGATGCATATAATAAAATACATAGGATTATGAAGGGAACCAATTATACTAAAATACAATTATCAGTTTTTTTAGGTTCAGGACTTCTGAATTTGTGATCAACAAGACAGAGGACTAGACATTTTCTCTCATCTTCTCCTCTCAAAAATCTCCAAAAGAAATTATTTCCCAAAGATAAAACAACTCCACGGCCTAGGACATTAAAACCCAGTATCAAAAATAATGTTTTAAAAAACCATGAACTGATGTTTACCTTGTGTTCACTCAGCATTCCTTTCCCCACTGTGCACCATGCTGCCAGTGACAAGGCTATACTACCCAACTGAAAGACCCAGCACATATGTACTAAAAACAAAATCTAGCCCCAAACCTGGGCATTCATTTTCTTCCAGTGCTTTAATGGCAGAGCCCAAAATCAATATTTTGAAAGTTTTGATAACATGAAGAATACCGAGAAAAGAGATGGACTGGATAAGTATAAGAGTCAGAAACCAGAGAACGAAGGCCTAGAGCAGACAGAGAAGATGGATGAAGAAGAGAATGAGAAAAAGAGAAAGAGAAGAAGCACAAAAAATACATTTAAATAAATAATGAACAGGACTAGTTGAAGAAGAAAAGAAGAATCTATGCAACAGATGAAAAAAGGGGAGGCAGAATTAAATAAACAGATAAAAGCAGAAAAGAAGGAAATATCAAAGCAAAACCTCAAAAAGAAAAGGGTAAAAAATGGGAGAAGGGAACAGGAGGGAACAGGAAGTGAGAGGAAGAGAGCTAGTGGGAATAGTTTCTTTAAAAAGAATGAGCTAAAGTAACTGAAGGAACATAATACCATGTTTATGTCAGAAGAGGAAAATTATAACTTTAAAAGTATTGGAGACAAATTGAAAAAAATATAAATCCACCTTTCATTTTTTGTTTGCCCTTTTTTTTTTTTTGGAGGGGGAAGGCGGGACAATTAGGGTCAAGTGACTTGCCCAAGGTCGCACAGCTAGTAAGTGTTAAGTGTCTAAGGCCACATTTGAACTCAGGTCCTCCTGACTCCAGGGCTGGTGCTCTATTCCCTGCATCACCTAGCTGCCCCTCTCATAATTTTAAATGTGAATGGATTAAACAATCCAATAAAAGGAAAATGAGGAACAGATTGGATAAGGAAACAAAGCCCTACAATCTGCTGCTTACAAGAAACACATTTCAAAAACAAAGATAAATACAAAATAAAACTGATGATATGGAAATTAATTTACCATGCATCAAATGAATCCAAAAATTTCAGGAGTTGCAATCACACCATCTGATAAAATAAAAACAAACATTAAAAAAATAAGAAAATAAACAAGTGAACTTTGTCATGCTGAAAGGAACAATACACAACCAGCCAATTTGGTATTAGTAATTAATTTATGCACTCAAGATGCCTTAGCATCCAAAATCATAAAGGAAATAATAACTGAGTATATCACCAATGTGATATCCATAGCAGCCACTATGAATATACATGCGTATTTCCAGGGTGAATTTGCAAAATATAAATAACTCTCTTCCTCAAAGGCAAAACCAAAATATTTATTCAGATACCAGAAACCCAATTCCACCATGGTAACAAAGAAGTTTATATACATCACCAATCCGGGAAGCGCCGACATCCCCAAGCCTTCCCTCCATTAGGCTTCCCCACAAACAAGCTCCCCTAGGCAACATTCCTCCCTCTCTCACTCACACTAGCTGCTCTGCCTCAGCTCTGCCCAGATCTCCTCAGTTCTGCCTCACTCTGTCTTCCTGCTCCACCCATTTGGCAAGCTCCTCTCACCATGGGCTCCATGTGACTCAAGTTCCCTGTAACTCAGACTCCATCACAGCAGTCAGCTGGGCCAAAGTTCAAAGCAGGTCACATAGGCCTAGTAATGGGTGAGAATGATGTTCCCATTCCATTAACATTACATTGAACTATAGTAAGATACAACAAAAACAAATATTCAAAAAATAAAAAGGAAAGACAAGGAAACTACACTATTCTGAATGAAGAATGAACAACAAACTAACATCAGTAATAAACTTATGTTCTTCAAATGACTTAGCATTCAAATTAATAAAGGAAACACTAACTGACCTACAAAAAGACAACTACAGTAACACAATAGTGAAAGGAGACTTCAGTATCCTCTCAGTTCTGATAAATCTAACAAAAAGATAAACTATTGGGAAAATATGGAACTGAAAAAATTGTCGGAGGAACTAGAGTTAACTCATGGCATCTTCTAAATGGGACTGCAAAAGAACACATGTTTTTCTCAACACCACATAAAACTATTACAGGAGTGGCTAGGTGGTGCAGGTGAATAGAGCACTAGCCCTGGAGTCAAGAGGATCTGAGTTCAAATCCAGCCTCAGACACTTAACACTTAGTAGTTGTGTGACCTTGGGCAAGTCACTTAACCCCAATTGCCCTGCCATCCCCCCTCCAAAAAAAGAAAGAAACTATTACAAAAAATGACCATGCACAGAGATACCACAAACAAATGTAAAAAGGAAGAAATAGTAAATACATCTTTTACAGACTATAACTGAATAAAATTATTAATTAGTTCAGAGATCACAAACAAAAAACACAGACCCAACTGGAGAATTAACAATGAAAGACTAAATAGTGAGTGGGCCTAAGAACTGATAATAAAAACAATTAATAACTATGTGAAAGAAAAAGATAATGATGAAACAACATACCAAAATTTCTGAAATTCAGATAAAGCAATCCTTAGGGAGAAATCATATTCCTAAAAACATATGCTAACAAAATAAGAAAGGACTAGAGAACTGAATATACATTTAAGAAATCAGAAATAAGAAAATAAACAAACCTCAATTACAAAAGAGAAAATATTAAAAATTAGAGGATAAACAGGTAAATTAGAAACCAAAACAATCCCAAAGAAATAAGTAAAGCTAAAAGATAACTCTTCAAAAAGGCTAATAAAATTGATAAATCTTTACCTAACGTGATTTTTTAAGAGGGCAGAAAATCAAATCGATAAAATAATAAATGACTTCTACACCAAGATGACGGCGTAGAAGCAGCAAGCTTCCGCAGCTTCCACACAACCACCCTAAACACCCATAAAATATGACTGTGGAAAAAGTCTAGGACTCTCAGACTCACAAAAATACAGAAAACACATCTCGTGCTGAAGGCAGCTTGGAAGCAGGGGCTCATCGTGGCAGGACGCAAGCCGAGGCCAGCCCAGCCTGAAACCGAAACCGCGGCCAGGCCCAGGGCAGTAGGAAAGAGTCGAGCCACAGCCAGTCTACGAGAGAGATCTACAGCCTCCAGCAACTCCGCATCTACCAAGGTGTGAAAACTAGGGATTAGAGAAAGGCAGCTCTGCAGGAGGGGCTCATCACACAGGCCTCCAGGTCAGGGGCTAAGACCAGCCCAGCCTGAAGCCGAACGTGGCCAGGCCAGGCCCCAGGATGGTCAGAAGGAGCTGAGCCACAGCCAGTCTACAAGACAGAAGATCTACCTCACCTCCAGCAACTCCACATCTACCAAGGCATAGGACCAAAAACAGGGATTGGGGATAGGGGCAGACCGGCAGGCCAGGAGCCAAGAACAGCCCAGCCCAAAACCAAATGGCCAGGCCAGGCCCCAGGGCTGTCAGGAGGAGCCGAGCCTCCCAAGCTGTAACTTGAGTCTACTTCAGGGAAGATCTACTGCACCTGAGGGGATCTTCACATCCAGCAAACCAGGATTAGAGACGGTCAGTGAAAGTGAAACTTTGAAACTTAATTTGGGGGAGGAAAAGCAGTTCCACCAATCTGCCCCCAGGGCAAAGAAGCAGTGGGGGAAGGGCAGGAACTGCTGTAACCAGCAGATGCCCCCACTGGGCTGCTTCAAAGCCCCTGGCCTGAGGACTCTGCAGCGGGGCTGAATCAATTGATCAGGGCCAAGTGCTCTTGCATTGAGCGGCCTGGATCTGGATTGTGGTCTTGGGTGGTGGTCCTGGGGTGTGCTTTCAGCACGCCAAAGCTGGAGGGTGCTGCAATATCCCCCTAATAGCTCGGGCACCTGGGAAAGCCCCAGCAATTAGGAACAGAGTGTTCCCCCCTGGAAGCAGAGTTTCACAGAGCTAAAAAAAAAACAAAAACAACCAATTAATTGACTGGCCAACATGAGGAAAAGGAAGCAAAATAAGAACAGCAATAAAATTCTAGAATCTTTTTTTTGAGGACAAAAAGGATCAAAGCATGGAACGGGAGGAAGACAACACAGTCAGAACTCCCACACCAAATGCTTCCAAGACACTTGAAGAATTCCTAGCAGGTACAGATCAACTGAAAAAAGACTTTGAAAAACAAATAAGAGAAGTGGAGGAAAAATTGGGAAGAGAAATGAAAATGATGCAAGAAAATCATGAAAAGAGAGTCAACAACCTGACTGAAGAAATAAAATAATAAATGACAAAGGTGAAACACAATAAAACAAGAAGAAATAAAAAAATAGTTAGAATATATTATGCAGTTATATGCTAGCAAGACTGAGAACACAAAAGAAGTAGGGAAATACTTTCAAAAATATAGAATATTCAAAGTAAAAGAAGGCCTGACAGAAATCTTAAATAGCCCTATTTCAGAAAAGAAATAGATATAGGTGAATTATCACCCCTCTCCACCACCCCCACCCCCCACCCTCAACCCCCATCACAGGACAGGAGAGAAAAGAAGAAGAGAAAAAAAATCATTCAGTATGAACAAGTGGAATTTGTACCCAGGAAGCAAGTGTGGTTTAACATTAGAAAAACAATATAACTAATCATTTTAAAAATCAAAATGTCCAAAATCATATGATTATCTCCAAAAATGCAAAGAAAAATCCTTGACAAAGCGCAGCACTCTTTTGTGCTAAAAGATTACAAAGTATAGGTGCAGATCAATCTTTTTGTAATATCATTTTAAAAATTCATCTAAAATCAAAACAAGTATCATATGCAATAGGGATACATTAGAACCTTTTCCAATATATTAATGGGAAAAATGAAAAGAAGTAGAGATGAAGGGAGAATAGTACTTCCAGTCTTCTAACTACATTATTATGGAGCAGTCATCAAAACCATTTGGTATTTTGGTTTAAAAAAATAGAGAGACAGAATAATGGAAAAGACCAGACAGGAAAGGATGAGCAATAACATCCCCGCAAACCAGTATTTGCTAAAACATAAATTACCTAAGAAAAAACTCCTTAATTGTTCTTTAGAAACTGCTAGGGGAAAAAACCAGAAAATAATTCTAGCATTCCTCTCTTTCTTAGCAGTACCAACCAGTTTTTATGATTGCTGCTTTATAATGTAGTTTTAGATCTAGTATGGCTAGGCCACCTTCCTTTGCATTTTTTTTCCCATTAATTCCCTTGATATTCTGAACCTTTTGTTCTTTGAGATGAATTTCATTTTTTCTAGCTCTATAAAGTAATTTTTGGTAGTTTGGTATAAATAAGTAAATTAATTTAGGTAGAATTGTCATTTTTATTATACTAGCATGGCCAACTCATGAGCAATTGATATTTTTCCAATTATTTAGATCTGACTTTATTTGTGTGGAAAGTATTTTGTGAGTTCATATAGTTCCTGGGTTTATCTTGGGAGATATCTGACAAGGTCTTAAAAGAAGAACTGCAAAGTATTCATAATGACATGAAAGAATACTCCTAATCACTAATAACATAACGGATGCAGATGAAAATAACATTTCACTTCACGGTCTGCAAGTTGGCAAAGATGATAAAAATGCCAATAGTCAATGCTGGGGATGTTAGGGGATAATAGGTACACTAATATATTGTTAGTGGAGCTTCGATATGGAGACTGTTCTGGAAAACAATTTGAAATTATATAAATAAAGCTGACTAAAGTTTCTATACGCTTTGAACCGGAAACTCCATTACTGAACTTTTACCACAAGAAACTATTGATAAAAAAGAAAGGGGGGGGGCTGAGCCAAGATGGTGGCGTAGAAGCAGCAAAGCACCACAGCTCCCACACAAACACGCTAAAAAACTCATAAAACGGGATGCTAAACAGATTTTCAAGCTCCAAAACTCTCCACAAGACTGAAAGCACATCTGTTGCTACAGG
>CM053601.1:157089740-157111316 GCA_028646575.1 Pseudocheirus occidentalis | reverse complement strand
GATGGGTCACGTCAGCCCCCCTGCTATCTGCAGGCCGAGGGCTCTGAAGCAGCCCCGTGGAAGCCGCTGTGGCTCTCAGACGGTCCTGCTGCAACAGCCGCCTCCCGCTGCCTCCTTGCCCTGGGAGCACTTTGGCCAGACCCGCTCTTCTCCTCCCCAGTTAGCAAAATCCACTGACCTTTCTCTTAGCCTTTTTTTCTTCTGGCCTGATAGACGTGGTAACTGTTTCCAGTGCAGCGGATCTACTCTCCTGTAGCTGGGGTTCCCCGCCTGATGCCCCAGGGCCTGAGCCGGCCAGGGTTTCAGAGGTGGGTCCCAGACTGCTGAGAAGAGCCCCGCCTGCTGCGCTGCCTGTAGCAACAGATGTGCTTTCTGTCTTGTGGAGAGTTTTGGAGCTTGAAAATCTGTTTAGCGTCCCATTTTATGAGTTTTTTAGCGTGTTTGTGTGGGAGCTGTGGTGCTTTGCTGCTTCTACGCCGCCATCTTGGCTCCGCCCCCCTCATATGGTTTTTATATTTGTTTTTTGACATGGGTGACTATTGGGAAAGTTTTTTTTCCCAGTAGAAATAGGATTTCTCCCTTACAGCATTAGATGAATTATCTGTGTGACAGGGACTTAACTTTGAATTACAATTAAATCATCAGAGATAGCATTTGCTATTCCTTCTATTCATTTCTTTCCTGTTCATCTATTTTTACTCCTTTGCTAACTTTATTTTTATACCTGTGACATTTAAATGTTCCTTATTTCAATTTCTCTATGTTGTACTCTAGGCCTTTTGGTACAGAAGGCCTTGTGTAAATTGAAAACAACTAAAATAGACATGTAAGTATGGGTGGCCCTTGCTTGCATTGTGGAATAATTTTTAAGGACAATTTGAAGGAAAGAGAATATCTGTATAGGTAATGTATAATAGGTTCTTTGACTAATATAAATTTGAAGATATTTCCCTATAGAAAAACAATCTTTTGGTATGCTATATTGAAACCCATTGGTAAAGAATAAGACCTACTGTACTTGATCTGCCAGGCTGTCTGACCTTATTTCCTTATTTATAAAATGAAGGCACTGAATTAAGTGACCTCAAAGTTCTCTTCTAGTTTTATATCTGTGATTCCTATGGTTTTATCAGATATGCTGTTCGACATACTTTAGTGTGTTTGTTGTACTTTCTAAGTTTTATTCTTGGCTTTTGTATCAGTGCAGAACTGGAATGAATGATGCGGTGGGAAGTGATCTATGCTGGGAGTTGGTATTCAGTTCAGCCACTGTTAAAGCATAGACTGCTGGATGCAAGGTTCTGGGAGTTAAAAGACAACTGAGTCCCTTCTTTAAAGGAGTTTAATCGTACCTAAACCTTCCTTCTACTCTTGACCCTGTTTGTGATATTTAATCACTTCTTTGGGTTTCACTTTCTTCATTGTAACTTGAAGGGGTTGGTCTGCTATATCAAAGGTTCTTCACCTGGTATCTCTACTACCCTTCCCCACTCCAAGGAGTCTGGCTGGATTTCAGGAGGTTGAGAATGTGGATGGAAAAAAATGCCATTTTCTGTAGGTTCTACCTAAAACTCAACATTTCATTCAGTTATTAAAAAAAAAATTCCGAGAAGCCATCGATGGCATAGGTTTTACCAAACTGCCAAAGAAATGGAGAGATACAAAGAATGACAGTATGATCTTTTTCTTCCCCTGTATCTAAAATTCCTTCCAGCTCTAAATCTCTGCTGAATGAATTTATAAATGAAAAGTATATATTAAGTATTTACTATGTTTACTATAATACGTTAGCATTGTACTAAAAGATTGAAATACTAAACAAAAAGCAAAGATTCCTGCTGCCAAGAACCTTATATTACATGAGTGAGACTACATAAGGCTGAAAGGAGTGACGGCCAGGGAGGGATATGATGGTATCATTAAGATGGCGAGTAGTATTGTAGGGAAGTAGACTGACAGACCCCATCCAGGGACTGTGGCAGCAGTAATTGGATCTCTTTGTGGTTCAGCAGATGGATGTGCATATTGGGGTGGGGTTGGGGGGACCTGCCATCTATCAGAATTTTCTCCAGGGTAGGAAGGAGGTTGAAGTTGGGAAGAGGAGAAAGAAAAGATTTGAAAGTGAGGTATGGTTTTTAAATCAAGTTATTTGTGAAAACTGAGCTGCAGTGTCTCTTAAATGCTATTGCCTAACAGAGCATATTCTCTAGTCTGAATATTAATTGGGTTTTTGAGATTTTAAGTTAAGTAAAATGAATTAGTGTGTTTTACAGAAATATAAAATGAAGGCTACTAGTAAGAGAAATGCTGGAGTTATATGCTCCTCTTAACCTTCATAAAAATATGGAGGTATGAAGAATATGCAAAGTATTAATAAAACATTTTGTGTTATTTATGAAAGGGGTATATTTTAGGTTGTTTGAACGACAGCAGCACATTTTTGTTGTGTCAAATTTGGTCTTTGCTCACATTAAATATGGGAAGTTTTTCTTATCTGAGAATAATTGGTACTGGAAAAGTTCATATAAAGGGAATCAATTTAGAACAAGGATCAGCATTTCATACTAAATGATGGGGAAAAAACCTAAAATTTTATTGGAACTCTGAGATTGATAAATAAAACTAAAAATTATGAAAAATAAATTTATTTTATCTTTAGCAAAATTTAGGTTATCGTTGCATCTGTGTACTAGAACAAATGGAATGAAGTTTTGATTTTTATGAGTGAGTTTCCATTTTTTGGTATTTTTAATAAAATAATATGATATCATGAAGTGACATTCTCCACTTTTGACTTTGGAAGCATGATCATTTTTAGAAAAATATTTGAGGGTTCCATTTTCTTCAGGGTTTCTTTTAGTCCTTTGATATATACAAATCATTCTTTTGGAGCTCCTCCTTCCAGTCAGCTGGACTTACAATGACTTACAATGACCTTGATGTTAATGGGCAAGAATAGAAACCTAGTGTAAAGCAAGGAGGGCAGTTGATTGGGAATTAATTGGTCCATTTATCAGTGAATTTTTTTTTTCTGTTATGTTGATTTTTTTTTTTTTACTTCCCTTTACAACATTGAAGGGAGACAGTGGATGCAGAATTGACCCTGACCTCTGTAAGACCTGGATTCAAGTACCGCAGCAGACACATACTTAGTGAGTAGTCTCCCAGTCCAGTGCTCCAGGCAATGTTCGAAAGAGCACAGAGAAGCAGAATTAATGATTTTTTTCTTGCTGGAGGGATTTTCTTATTAGGATTTTCCTGTATGAATGAAACCATAGTCCAGACTAAAACAAAATGTACCCTCATAAATATTTCTATAATCAGAAACCCAGGTAACTTCTTTTCTCTGTGTGTATTTTTAGGTGGCCTGTTTTTTGGGGGATGGGGAAAGGGTGGGGCGGGGCTCAAATAGACAGTCCAGCTTGTAAATGGTTTCTTATAATGATGCCTCATACACATTCCAAAATGTTTTCCCTTCTGAATTGGGATGTCTATTTTCAGCGTCATCTACGTTTATTTATATGAAATCTAATCTTCCAAAAAAGTTTTTGCTACAAACTGTTTGAAGGTGTGGAAATAATTAAGTTCTACTAAGTTCAAATGTGAGCATGCTTACTAAATGGTACATTAAATATGAATAATAAAAGAAAAGCTTAGATTTGGGAGCTTCGTGAAAAATTTTCCTTAAATGCATATTTTGTCATACTTTATTGTGGTGTGTGTATTGGTGTTTATAATCTTGACTGTTGGCCTTTTAAAAATATACCTACACTTCTGAAAAGATATTTTAAAATTCTGTTTGTTTTCCTCTTCATGGAATTAGACTTAAAGGTGCACACTACTCTCTTACGTAGGTTGTGGGTGCTACATGTGTGCTTTCAGAGCTGTAGTGTGAGGAAGCTTGAAGTGGGATGGCAGGACGCCTTCATCCTTATGACAGTAACTCCAGCGATCCAGAGAATTGGGATCGGAAATTGCATAATAGACCTCGTAAACTGTATAAACACTCAAGGTAGGTGGAAAATATATACTTCACATATCAAACTATGATAAAAGTGATTATGTAGGCTACTGCATTTGATTATAGCATCCTTATTGAGGAATAGGATGTTACAGATGCAAGGCAAAATAAGTATTTCCATTTCGATAATTTTGATATTTCTGTTAGGATTTTTATTTACAGCTCCAGGTACGGTTAGAAATGACTTAATTGGTTACATGGTTGAAAAGTGTATAGAGCACTGGGCTGAATGTCAGGAATTGGTTAGCTATTATAAAGCAAGGAGGTTGGAGCAGGTGATCTCTAAGTTCTACAATTCAGTTTCATGTTCTCTAGAACTGCCCCTTGCACCCCTCTTATTGGTATAAATGTGCTTTTGTTAATTAACACAGTTGCTAAGATATAGGAGTTAGTTAATTATCATTAGTTGTGTGACCTTGTGTATTGCACTTGACCTCTGAGAACCCTCAGTTCCTTATCTCTAGATAACAATACTTGGCCTAAGTATATAACTCTGGGTGGTGGTTGTGAGAAAACATTTTGTAAGCTTTGAAATATTAGAGGTATTTGAAATTAGTAATGGAAAGTCTTTACTATAAGTAGTGATCGATGGGTCTGAATTTGTATTTGCCACCATAAGTTTTTGTCAGCCTTCATTGGTTTGTGTGACATTGCATTTTTTTACCCTAAATTATGATTATTGAGAGTGAGCTCCTGGTTTGTTGTTAAATTAAATATGGGATGCTTTAAAAAAAAATGCCATCTGAAAATTCTGAGTTTTTTTCCCCTTTTGTATATGTGTTTAAGTAGAAAGCAAGGATTTCAGTCAAGGCTGCTCTTGATTATCAGTCAACAAGTGCACTTGTAATATATTCTAGTTGCATTTCTTCTATCCTTAACACAGTAACTATGTTAAGGATAGAAGAAATGCAAGAACTCATGTTAAAATATGCAAGAGAGTCTTTTGCATTAAATAAAAGGTACCTTTCCACATCTTATTTGTTCTTAAAAGGGAGCACCCAGAGGGGACAAATGCCTTTGAGGTAGTTGGATTAGATGCCAAAGAGCAGCAGGTTTCCTAGAGCTGGGCACTGTAGCCCTTCTAAGAAATATAGTTGGACATTATGAGCTTTTTGTGGCCACCATATCATTGCTCACTCGCACATAGCCTTTAGTCTGCTTTGATTTTAACTGAAATATACTTTGGCATTCCTTAATCAGTGGAAAGAACACTCAATTTAGCGACAGAAGTCCCTTCTCTACCATTTAATGATTTTTTGACTTGTGTGCAAGTCATTTAATTTCTTGTTTTCTCTGTCCACTGTGCCACCGTATTGCTCTTGTGTGGCACATTGTAAGTGCTATAGAAATGTTAAATATTATTATTGTTGTTGCTGTTGGGGAGGAGATTAGCCTTAAAGAACATATAATTAGCTTAAATCAGATAGTATTCTGATTATTCAGGGGGAGATTAGTATTGAAGAATAAATCAGTTACCTATTCATAATAAACGATATGACACAAATTGGGCAGTGCTTTTTAAATTACAGAGGAGCAGTGTAATATAGTAGATAGAGAGCCAGCCTTGAAGCCAGGAAGATCTGAGTTTCAGCCCTGCTTCAGACACACATACAGGTTCTTTTATTCTGGGCAGATCAGTTCACATTTCAGTTCTACACAACTCTTTAAAGCTAATAAATGGAGAAGATGCTTATCTGTATTGGTAGAAGTTTCTTTACCTGAGAGTTCCATATACAAGTGAAAACACAGGCCCAAACTTCACCCTTTATTTAGTTTTTTGACTTATCTTTGGAAAAATATAGTTAAAGATGGGTAATTTTGATATTTTATTAAAGCAGGCGTTCAAGGTTGATTAAAAATGATATGTAGAGAGTTAACTTATTCCATCAACTTATTCCATTTAATAGAATACTGAATATTGGTATTGAAATGTCTTTATAAAACAGTGTTGAATAAATACTAACATAATGGAAATTAAAAATTGAAGTTTGGTGTGATTTGCTAAAAATAAATACTATTTAATCTGAAATACTAAATTGTGATAAATAGCATTATTGGAGGATTATTTATGAATGTTATTATTTATTTGAGGATCCCTTCC
The DNA here is from genome assembly GCA_028646575.1 of Pseudocheirus occidentalis. Lineage (NCBI taxonomy): Eukaryota > Metazoa > Chordata > Mammalia > Diprotodontia > Pseudocheiridae > Pseudocheirus > Pseudocheirus occidentalis. The sequence goes on along the minus strand of CM053601.1, from coordinate 157,105,194 downwards.
TGAGCCTCTGACAACTACTTTCAAGGAAATGAGCACTTTCCAGGTTGAGAGGGTCTGACTTTAAGTTATAATTGCTGCCATATGTTTATTTTAGTGTTTGTTTGAGGCTGTTTTTCTTAAGAAATGCTTGAACTAGAGAAGGTGTGTTTCTTTTGTTGTATTCTTATAAAGTAAGGATACTTTAAGTCCATGGCAGATAATTTTGCTTTGGTATGTATTTTTCAATAATATTAAAATGGGCAAGTTGAAAACTGGGGAGTTTATTAGCACACCAGAGAAACTTAGTAATCAATACATAACAAAGGAATGTGAAGTTTCAAGTTTTTGTGTTCATTACAACTATTTCCTTTACCTATCCTGCAGTCTATAACTGATATTTATTTCTTCTTTGAACATATTCCACTAAATTTAGGACTATATTTGTGTCATCTTCTGTTCGTCTATTTCCTTCCGATGGGCAAACTTCCCATTTCCCCCCCCCCACCCCCCACCATATAGAATTGTTCTATTTTAAGCTCAGTAAAGACAGCAATGAAAACAAAACAACATTCATTTGGTTTATAAAATATATTTGCATTTAATTCAATTCAACAAGCATTGATTAAGCACTTACTCTGTGCAAAGAATATAGGAACATTTTAAAATTTATTTAATTAATTTAAAATTAATATCATTACATACTTTGACTATTCCCAGCATTTATACCAAGAGACTTTTATGTGCTTTAGGCAGGGCAGTGTTTTAGAGATTGGGTTGCTTGCTTTAAAGGACATGAAAGAAAAATGAGTTCACCATTAAATGACAAATGTATGACAAACTACTCTCATGCAGCCGTACTGTAATGAGTTTACTCCAGCACTGGAGGTTTGTACCAGAAGAAAAATGGTTGAATTTGGGGGCTTAATTATACCAGACAAAACCTTAGGACGATGTATTTTGCTACTTTAAAAATTGTAACATTAAAATGAAGTAAAACAGATTGTTCTATGGACACTTCATTTAAGACCAAAATTATATACAGCTACGGTCTTTTAATATTGTTCAGTGCCTCTTTTCTTTCTGGTTTATTTTAATGGCTTTTCCTGGAGCTTGTTAGCAGTACCATTGGAAAATCTACTTAATGCTTATGTGCTTGGTTTGGAAGTGATGAAGAAGGTGAAAAGTTGGAAATTAGTGGTAGTGTTCCTTCTTGAAAGGGATTCTGGCAGAGATTTGAGGTAGAAGTAAAGGTAGTGACATGATAGCAGGGGAGTAGTCCTGGGGCTCATGCATAATAGACCTCGTAAACTGTATAAACACTCAAGGTAGGTGGAAAATAATATACTTCACATATCACTGGCAAGAGGTCCCATATGTCGTTATTTTGGGCTGTCATGAATGATACACTCCTAGAAAACTCTCCCACCACAAGGTTCAGTTGTAGCTAATTGTGCTAAATTTTTATTAAAATAGCAATTTTTTTAGAATATCATTAATTGGATAATTCATCAGTTGGGTTTTAAATGCTCTTGGAACTTTACAGGGTTGGTACTAGACTGCTCTTTAGCTGGTTTTGCCACTTAACTCAGTCATTTTTCTAGTTGTCTCTGATTCTTTATGACCCATTTGGGGTTTTCTTGGCAACAATACTGGAGTACTTTGCTATTTCCTTACCTAGATCCTTTTACAGATGAGAAAACTGAGGCAAACAGGGAGTGATTTGCCTCTAGTTACACAGCTAGAGTCTGAGGTCGGATCTGAACTCAAGAGAGGCTTCTGGCCAGATACTCTATCCATTGTGCCACCTAGTTGCCTTTTGCCACTTACTGACGGACTGAGTTTGGACCAGACAGTTATCTTTCAGGGGCCTTAGTTTTCTATTGTATAAATTATATACAGAGGACTGGATGACCTTAAAGTACCTTTCTAGCCTTAAATTTTATGACTTGGTGGTTCAGAGGAAGATTTGTACCTAGGAAGGGGGAAATAAACAGCTATTAGCATTTCAGACAAATATCACTGAGTTATTGTAGATTGTAGTCAAGTAACATCTATTCATATAAAAATGGTATTTGTTTTTGTAAACATTTTAAGAAGAAAACTTTAGAAAGATTTTTTTTAATTTAAACGGAATTTTAAAAAGAAAACTTACCTGTGATATATAACTAAAATTGGCTAGAAAATGTCCAGACCTAGGAGCCAGGAGAGAAATCTAATATGATAGTTTCTGGACTTGAGCTGACTAGAATGTTTGTAGTAATAATGAGGATTCAGGGAACATATCAGGAAGATGAATTCTTCCTTGTTTTATCTCTGATAGCCAGTGACTTTTTGGCTTAGGTAGTTAGGAGAATAGTGTTGTCACTGAAAGAAATGGAATAGTTCACACAATTTTAGAGTTGGAAGATGCTTTAGAAGCCATGTAATCTAACCTCAGTAGGAATGCTCTCCACACAATCACAGAATCATATACTTGGAAGGGATCTTAGAGGCCATCTAATGTGAGTTAAACTCACATTTAACCAAGATTTTCCCCTGCACCATTTCTGAAACATTGTCATCTAATTTTTGCCTGAAAACCTCTGGGAAGGTCTGGGTTGTATCTGCTGTATCATGATTTATTTTATTCCACCTTTATGTCTAAATTTGATTTTTTTTTTAACTTTCACTTCTAGTTCTGCCTTTTGTGTAGTTTTCATATACATTTTGGGGCCACCGTGTGTCCTGACAAAATATTGTTCTTTAACCAGTCCTTATATGATCTAGAATCAAAGTCCTTTCCTATCCTGATTGCCTTTTTTTGGATGCTCTCCAGTTTATCGGTATCCTTCATAAAATTGTTGTTCAGAACTGAATACAGTACTCCAGTATGATCTGAGTTAGTAACCTGTTTGAAAACCTCAAGTGATATTGAACCCTGACCTTTTGAAGCAGCCTATTTTGCTTTTCAGAAGCTCTAATGATTGAGAAGGTTTTTCTTTAAAAAATAGAATTCTTTTTTTTTTGTAACTGCCACTTCTAGCCATGGCTAGGCAGAAAAAGTGTGATTTTTCTACATTGCAGTTCTTCATATACTGAAAACCAGGTATTAGTTTTCCCTCTGCCCTCAAGACTGCACCCCAACTCCCCCCTTTCCTTCCTATCTGGATTTATCTTTGCATTTAGTAACAGATTATTGGACCAGGTCTCTTTTCTTCTCATAATTATGTCCTAGTTTTTCAGTTCTGATAACTGGTGCCTAGGATGGTAAGTATTCAATATATGGTCTAACCAGAGCTAAGTACAGTGGGGCTATCCCATTCTTTTTTCTGAACTCTGTGCCTTCATTAATGTGTTTTAATTTATTTTAGTATTCTCCCCATCTCCCCAATTCATTGTATACCCACAATGAATTCCATAATTGAATTTTTTTTTTTTTTTGCTTATTGGAGGCGGGGAGGCAGGGCTGTTCAAGTTAAGTGACTTGCCCAAGGTCATACAGCTAGCAAATGTTAAGTGTCTGAGGCCTAATTTGAACTCAGGTCCTCCTGACTCCAGGGCCAGTATTCTATTCACTGCGCCACCTACCTACCGCAGCCCCTTTGCTGCCCCCACAACTGAATTTTAACAAACATTAAGCATATTAGTCTCTTTGCTAGACACTAGGTTGACAAAGATGAAAACCAGCCGTCCTTGCCCTGGGGAATTTATATTCTGCTGGGAATATATGTGACATATGCATAGATAAGTAGACTGTACTAAGGTCCTGAAAAGATCCACTTAAAGTGCTATAAACAAATTGGAAAATAGAGAGAACTCTGAACTGGGGGATAAGGGGGAGTTTATACACAGCTGTATATTAGGGAAGAATCCTTAGGGAGATTTTTGTACGGAAGCTTGCTCCCTGAGTTTGAGCTTCGAACATAAAGATTCTGAGTTTGGTTATGAAGAAGATGTACAGTGCCTCATGGAGATGACTTAAGTGAACTTTTGCACTATTATCAGTTTTGCAATTAGTTTAATTTGTCCAGAATACAGTGTAACAGAAGTCTTAGTGAAATTTTAAGGTGTAATATCTTCAGAAGTATGAGTGTTACAGATTTAAAAATACAGTACTTGAAAAGTTATTCAAATTTCAGAAATGTTTCTTCCTATAATTTAATGTAGCCACACTGTTAGTTTTTTAATTTTGTTAAAACTTTCATCAGCTGTTGCTTAATGACTGAAAGGATTATATCAGTAGTCCTAGCTTTAAGATTATCCAGAGAATGGAGTTTTTGATACATACATGCCAGTGTTGATATGACCCCCACAAGAAAAAGTATAATGGAAGTAGATCAAATGACCAAAGTGGCCAAGCAAAAGGACCTCCTTTACTAATCTACTGATGTGAGAAACTGTTGTACATGAAGTGCATAATGACAGGATGCCCCTGTCTTAGTAAAATGAAAATGAAAAAAAGTTCTTTTCTGAATTCACAAAATTCAATGTAAAAAAAAATTAAATAATTAAAGCCTTCTTTATATGATTTTTTTTTTTACAAAGATCATAGAATTTATATTTCTGAGAAGTTTAAAGCTGCATTAAGAATTTTGGAACTCCCTGAATAGAGACTCTGTAGGGAAATAATATGAAGTGAGGCTGAAGAAGCAACTTCTCCTTTCCAAGGTCAGTCTCTCCACATTAATCTCCTTCAGCAAATTGCTCTCGCAGTCATCCCTTTTCTCTCTGAATTCTTCCCTGTTTTCCTGTATACTGGTCACTTTCCTGTTGCCTACCAATAATAGGTCTGGGTTTCCCCCATCTTTAGCTCTTTCTTGGCCTCTCCATTCCCTCAGGCTATTGAGCTAAATTCCTTCTTTATAGTCAGACTCCTTTAGGATGGCTGGTACAAACTATCCTGTTCTCTTATTTTCTCCCTTCTCTCAAATTACCACATGATCTCTTAATTGGCAAACCTACTGATGGCCTCTTCTCGGTCCTCATCCTTCTCAGCTTCTTGGGGGCATGTGCCATTGTTGGTCACCCTCTTCTCTCTGGCTTTTTCTGACATTGCAACTCTCTTTATTCTGTTCTTCTTAGTTTTCTTTCTTGGACCATTTGCCATGTTCTGTCCTCTAATGGTATTTTTAATCAAACATTAGGCATTTATTAAAGCATCTACTATGTAGTAAGTAGTATGCTGGGTACAAAGACAAAAATGAAATCGTTTCTACCCTCAAGGAGCTTAGATTCTGTCAAGGAGAGCCTGTACCCATATGAGCAAATACACTCTACCAGGTAAGTGAGAGGTAAAGTTGGTACAATATGTGTATATGTATGTGTATATGTATAGTTGATACTCTGTGTGTGTGTGTGTGTGTGTGTGTGTGTGTGTGTGTGTGTGTGTTTGGGGGGGATGAGGAAAGGTTTTGTTTCATGTTGTCTTCTCTGCTTCAGTCTTGAATCTTCAACTATCTGTTGGTCATCTCAGACTGGATGTCTTGTAGTCAGTTTAAATTTGGCATGTTTCAAACTGAACTCATTATTGCCTTCCCACTCCCTCCTCCCCTCTTCCTAAGCTCTTTATTATTGTTGAGGGTGCCTCCATCCTCTCAGTCACCCAGGCGCCCAGCCCAGGAGTCAGTCATCCTTGACTCTTTACTCTCTCCCTCCCTGCCCCTTTCTGTTGCCAAGGCCTGTCAGTTTTACATTCATAGTACCTGTTGTATGTATCCTCCTCTCTCCTCTCACACTGCCACGACCCTGGTGTAGGCTTTCATCGCCTCTTGCCTGAACTATGACAGTAGCCTCCTAATTGATCTCCTTTCTTTAAGTCCTTCCTTTTCTCAGGTCTTGCTCTTCTCCATCCCATCATTCACACAGTTGCCAGAGTGATTCTAAAATATTATAGTAGTCTCCTATTTAGACTCCCTGCCAAAAATTTCCTCTTCTTCAATCTTTCACACAGATGCTAAAGTGATTTTTTCCCTAAAGCACAGGTTTTTCTATGTCACATCTTTACTTGATACTCCAGTGGTCCCTTCTTCTTGGATTAAATACAGACTTTTATGTTAAACATTTAAAGCCCATTAGTACTATGGCTCCAACATACTTTTTCAGAATTTTTATACATTTTGCCATTCATACACTCTTTGGTTCAGCCAAAGTAGTCTTTTTACTGTTCCTCACACAACATTCCATCTCCTGTCTTCATAAGGCTCTCTTTTCTTTGCTTAAAATATATTCCTCCTCATTTCTACCTCCTAAAATCTCAGGTTTCTTTCAAAACTTTAGCCTAATTGCTATTTTCTACTGAAAAAGGGCCTTAATATTCAGTAGTCATTGATTAGTGGTGATCTTTTGAGAGACTACCTTGACTAAAAGGATGGGGTTGGAAGTTAGATTTCAAGAGGCAGAAATTGTACGGTGAAAAGCACAACAGTTTGGAACTATAGTCTGAGAATATCTTCACTTAACTGTCTCACCACCCATTTTAAAAACTGTTTTTAGAATTTTCTTTATTGTGAACTTAAATAAAAAAAGCGAATATTTCAATAAACAAAGTGCCAAAAAAAGTTTATCATATATATAGAACAGTGAAGAGTGTGATGAATTTGTAGTCATGGAGACCTGGGTTCAAATGTTTACCTCAGACACTTACCTACCTCAGTGACTGACCTTGATGAAGTAACCATTCCGTGCCTCCCCGTTTCATTATGTATAAAATGAAGGGAGGTTGAACTCAGTGACCTATAATATCTTCTGACTATTGATTATAAGAAACCACAACTTTTAATTCAAAATTTAAACAGCATCTGCATATACAACAGCAGAATAAAAAAGAATTCTCTAGAAATTGTGAATTTTTATTTCATATTATTTGATTTTCTAAAAGCATGTAATTTTATATATAACCTTTTTTTCATCACTCTTCCTGAGACCCCTCCCCCACTTCCTGTAACTCCTCGCTTCACATTAAAAGCTGAAAGGGGAAAAAATGTCCTTGTAAAAAATAAAGCATAGTCAAGCAAGACAAATTCACACAGTAGCAAGCTCCAGAAATGTTTGACTATTTATGTACTTTTGTGTACATCTCCTCTTGGAAGGTAACATGCTTCATTATAGATTCTCTGGACATATTACTATTGCATTGATCAGAGGTATTTCTTCTTTTAAAGTTGTTTTTCTTTATAGTTTTGCTGTTCATGTATAAATTCTTCCCTTGGTTCTAGTCACTTTACTCTTTCAGTTCATCCTATCTAGGATTCTTTGAAGTCATCTTTTTCGTCCTTTCTTCTAGTACAATAGTATTTCATTATTTGTTCAGCCATTCCCCAGTTGTTCCCTTACCTCCATACCCTTATCAGAGTCAGAAAAATTGTATTGCTTGCTACTATCCTTCTATTTCTAATTTACCCCACCTTTGTTGAGTTTCATTTATTTCTATCCCAGACCCTTCTGTGTGTGTGTATATGTGTGTGTGTATGTGTGTGTGTGTATTTAACCTTCCTTTGTCCATTTGAGATGACTGAGATTCATCTGATGCTCACATTGCTCATTTTTTCTTCCATGTTTGCATATTCTTATGTACCTCAATTATAAGAAATAACAAATTCTATCTCCTGCTTTCTCCTTTCTCCATATAATGTATTCTTTCTTTCTGTTTCTGTTATTCAAGCCCTCAAAACAACCAACCCACCCCTAGGTCCTCTGTTTTTCTTATTTAACTCCCTCAATATCTTTTGAAGTTTTGAAGTTCTGACACTTGTCACTTTTCCCCTTACTAGAATGGAAGCACTGTCTCATCATCCAGCTCCTTTCAGTTTCTCAAATAAATATACCTGTTTAGATTTCTCTGGACTCCAGTGTTTATATTTCGGAGTTCCTGGTTAACTCTAGTCTTTTAATCAGAAATGCTTCAATGTTCTCTGTTTCACTGAAAGTCCATGTATTCTCCTGTAGGATTATTCTCAGTTTTGTAGGCTAAGCTGTTTTTGATTATTGAGCCTGTATCTTTCGTCATTTGAAATATTGTATTCCAAAATCTCTCATTAATGCCAAATCTTAATGCAATCCTTACTGTAGTTCTTTGATACTTGAACTATTACTTTTTGGATGCTTCAGGTATTTTTTCTTTGATGCGGGAGCCCTTGATTTAGGCTATGATATTTCTGGGTCTGTAATGTTTGGAGTTTTTTTTTTGTTTTTTTTTTACAAGAAGTGATTAGTGGATTATTTTGATCTTCACTTTGCCTCCTTGTTCCCCCCCCCCTTCTCTCTCTTATCATAGTTTTTAGAGACTTCTATAATTCTTTAATGCTCTCTTGATTTATTTTCCAGGCTTAGAAGTATTTTGTATTAGGTAGTTTATATTTTCTTCTGTTTTGTCAATCAAATTTTACATTTGTCCTAATATTTCTTGCTGGCTTTTGGAGTTAATGATTTTTGGGGGGCTTAATCTGGTTTTCAGGGAGTAAAGTTTTCTACTTTTCTCTTCCAAACTGTTTTTCTTCTAGTTCTTTCTCCACAAACATTATTCCCTTTTTTATCTCGTTTCGAATCTTTTAGGTATTCATATATTCCTTGTAGGAAATCCATTTTTTTCCCCCTTTTAGTCTCTGCTTAAAGTGTTGGAGTTACTTGTTTCTTTTGGGGATCTCTAGAATTGCAATAATTTTTGATAACTGGTCAGTGTTTTCTTTGTTTACTCACTTCTTCAGCTTTAATTCCTGAATTGGGGCTTTGTGCCAGGCCTCAGCTCTGCCATGGTTATATTTTCATGTATATTAAGGTTTTTGATCTCACTGTGGGTCTTCTGGGTTCCTGCACTGAACTTTTCTTCATGACATATTCCCTTCTCCTCATCTTTGAGGTTACAGTGCTACATCTTCAGTACCCTCTCTGGTATCTCAAGATGGAGAGTTAAGATCCTTAAAGCCGCTTCACATCTGGGTTGATTTTGGCTGAATGTTGCTGCTTGAGGCACTTAATCATTCTGGGCCTTTCTTAGTGGGGCCTTTCTCTTGCATCCATACACAGAGCCTTCTAGGCTATACATTTCTCTCACCTAGTCTCTGGTCAAACTGGGAAACTGGTGCTGGCCTTGTTGGTGATCTTTTTCCTTTGCCCTTGAACATCTGACTTTTTTGTAGTTTTGGGGTTGAAAAAGTTACTTTAATTTTGCATTAGATTTCTTTATTGCTATTTGGTCAGATAAGAACTTTAGAGTTTTGTTGGAATAGATTTGTAGGAGGTGGGCAGTTTGCCTCTCATTCAGCCAGCCTTCTTGGATATAAGTAGAAAAATTTAATAGACATACATGTGATCTTATTTTTTATTTAACTCATTGTTTTCCTGTAGTCTTTTAATTTCTGTCATCATAATTGCTCACATTTATATAGTATTTTAAAGTTTCCAAAGTGTCATCTTCAGAATAACCTTATGAAATGAGGATTAATTAACTCCATTTTATAAATGAGAAAACTAAAGTCTTGAATACTTAAATGATTTGGTTAAAGTCTTACCTTTGCCCAGTAAATATTTGAGTTAGCATTTAACTCATTTTTTCTGACTCTTCATCTCTCTTCTATGCCATGTCATGGGTTTTATTGTGCTTATTAGCCCTCTTTGCTTTCTTATCTGAAAATTCTGATAGGCATCCATCTAAGCTTATATTCAAATCATCGGTCAGAGTTTTGAAAAGACTTAATGACAGATTCCTGGAGCAGGCCACTAGAGATCTCCTCTTATTTTGTGACTGATGATTATTACTCTTTTGGTCTGGGAATTCAGGTAATTCCCAATTTACCCAACTATCTTGTCATCTAATTCACTTCTTTGAGTCTTCTTCACAAATGTTTGATGAGAGATTTTGTCAAGTATCTTGCTGAAATCAAGGTAAAATAAGCTAAACCATTTTATTGGTAAATTAGTCTAGTAATCCCATTAAAAAAAAAGAAAAGGAGATGATGTTGGTTTGGTATGACTTCTTTGGTGAAACCATCTTGACTCAAGGATTTTGTTTATTAATGAACCCTTACTATCTTATAAGACACTGTTATAAGTTCTAGTGTTATTCTATGTATGTGTGTATGTGCTCATGAATAGGTTTAAATTTTTTTTTTTACAATTTAATAAACTTTTACTTTACAACATTCAGTTCCACAAGTTTTTGAGTTTTAAATTTTCTACCTCCTCTCCAAGACAGCATGCCCTCTGATATAGGCTCTAGTTATACATTCTTATCAAACATTTTCATTTCAGTCGTATTGTAAAGAAGTATTATAACCAATGGAATGAATCATGAGAACGAAGATACCAAAATAAAATAAAAAAGAGCAGATAGTGTGCTTTGATCTGCATTCAGACTCCCTAATTCCCTCTCCTGTTGTGGATAGCATCTTTGATCAGGAGCCCTTTGGGGATGTCTTAAAACCTTGCATTGCTGAGAAGAGCCAAGTCTATCAAAGTTAATCATCTCACAGTGTGGCTGTAACTGTGTACAGTGTTTTCCTGGTTCTGCTCCCCTCTCTCAGCATCAGTATATACAAGTCTTTCCAGGTTTCCCTGAAGTCTGTCTCCTCATTGTTTCTTACGGCACAGTAGTATTCCATTACGTTCAGATACCACAGTTTGTTCAACCATTCCCTAGTTGATGGGCATTCCCTCAGTTTCCAGTTCTTGGCCACCACAAAAAGAGCTGCTATAAATTTTTTGTATGTGTGGATCCTTCCCACATTTTTATGATCTCTTTGGAATAGGATTTTTTTAAAGGAAAAAAAGTTAAAGATTTTTGTAAAAACGCCATATATCTTATGTACTTTGTAATCTTTATATCTTATATCATTTTATCTTAAGTACTTAGAAATACAGCTTACATTTATATAGTACTCTTTAAGTTAGAGCAGTTTACTTGGATTACATCACTTGATTCTTACAACCCTGGGAAGAAACTGGAAATTAGGGGAAATGGGGAAGATTTTCTCACGTAAACAGTATCAAAATTTTGTGTTTTTAAGACTAATGCTCTTTCTCTTCATTTCTGCCTCCCTTGGCTTCTTGTTAAGTCTTAGTTGAAGCCTGATCTTTTGCAAGATCCTTTCCCAGTTCTCTTCAGTCATGATGCCTTTCTTCTGAGACTACCTTCAGTTTATCCGGTATTTAGTTTGTTTGTATCTGTTTGTATTCATGTTGTCTCTCCCATTAGGCTCTGAACTCCTTGAGAACAGGGCCTGTTTTGGGGGGTGTAGGGGAGGAGAGAGCAGCTTTCTTTGTATCCCCAGTGTTTATAGTTCCTGGCATAGTGTAGGTGTTTAATAAATGCCAATTGACTGATACACACACATGTAAAATTCAATTATTATATAAACTCTCAGGTGTGTGTATGTGTGTTTCCATCTCTATTACGTACTAGTTGTATGACTTAACCTCAATGCAGCTAATTTTCCTCATCTATAAAAGGGAGATGATAATATTACCCAAGTAGTCCAAGAAGTAGATAAAATTAAACCCAAGGTATTAGAAAATGAAATAATATATATAAAATACTTTGTAAGCAATATGTATAAATGTAATAATCTCTTTTAGAAGGTATGTATGATATATCATGATGTATTACTAGAAATGTAATATAAAATACATAACATGCTGTATATGAGATCTGGTTCTTTGGGCATGCATTATTTTCTGATGACAAACACAGTTGATGTTATTATATATTAAGAGAGCCTTGAAACTAATAACATTTTAGCATATGTTTTGACTATGGTTTTAGGTTTTCATTTATTTATTTATTTATATATTTGCTTCACATAGAGGTTTGATAATTTACTCCCCATTTTGGCTGGCATTTTTGCTAATAATCTGATTCCTTTTCTGAAGTTAGCCAAAATTGTAGCTGTCTTCTCTAAGTTGTAGATTAGAGGAAGGTTCTTTGCTTTTTAAAAAAATAAAATTTCATTCTGTATGATTCAGATTAGATGCCTTAAGCAATCAACCAATCAACTATGGACTAGAGGTACTTTGGAGGACAATCACTGTTATCAAACTCAAATCTGCAGCCTGCTCAAGTTACAAAAGATACATGCATCATACATTCAATATTAGACTTTGCCGCAAGGTTTCACTTCCACTCGGGGAGCGCATGCTCTGTTCTTCATCTGGTCCTGAATGGAGACTGAGCTGTCCATTTACTTTATAAATTATAGGCTGTAGTCTCCACAGCTGGTTAGAAGGTAAAAAGTTTTGTTTCTTTGAAGAGTAGTACTTAGATAGTTTCTTAAAATCAAATAGCATTTCTTGAACTTCATTCTTTGGTATTAAATTCAAATGAATCTTTACTACTTCAAAGGACCACAAAATAAAAGGTAAAAAATATGATGAGAAAATAAGTTTGCTGTATCATTTTCAATTGGCTTTCCCCCCTTTTACTGAAACCTGGAAGCTGGCAAGGTTAGAATTAGCTTTACAGATGGCATTTGGCAGTGTACCACTAAGCTCTCTTCTCTCAGCCTTCTTTCTCCTGTCTGTCAATTACAATATCCAATGGCTGTTCAGAGATGGAGAAATGGACCGACCACAGCTCATACGATGCTGTTAGGTTAGAGACGTCAGTGCTGCACTACCCACGGCTGAGTCAGTGACTGTGAGAAAATGAACTGAATTAATATCTAGAGGGGGGTTGCGTCTCTGAACATTAAGCAGCCTAAATAACTGCAACAGGATTATTGCACTTGGAAGGCAGAGAAGCAGGAGAAAAGCTAGAGGAGTTGGGTGTATGTGAGAGGAATAAGATTATTTTGAATGGTTCAAAGGAATCTTGAGAAGATAATGGAAATATCAAGTGTGCTAAACTTTGCTAGTAATGCTCAAGGATGCTGACCTGGCTTTCACTGCTGCATTGTTTGAAAGAGCAGAGCTCCTTTGTGCTCTGATTTCAAAAATTTTCCCTTGCTTTTGTGTATCTACCTTGGCATGTTCAGCAGGAAGGTGTGTATTCATTTATTTATTACATGATAATCTCTGGGGTTTAATAAGAGATAAACAGGGAAAAATGCTTGGGCCCCTTCTCCCCTGGCTCCCCCCCCCCCATTTTGATTACTTAAATCTTTGAATGCTAAAGGTCATTCATTCTCTCTCACTTTAGTGGCAGATTGTTTTAAAATAAGTGGCATGTTTGTTTTTTTCTTTTGTGTTTTTGGTGGCTTTTTGTTTAAAAACCTACTGGAATCTTCTGTGACTTGTAATTGCATTAGATTTGGTAATCTTTTTGTGTCTCATCAAAAATTATTGAAGAAAAAATTAATTTGGAATTTATTTGTTTTTGCTGCATTAAAAAAAATCAAATCCAAGGTAAGAATAAAGTAAATGAAATCATTTTTAAAGAGCAAAGAGTTAAATGTTCCTTCTTTTAAAAAAGCATTTTGAATCAATACAATGAATTATTAGTTAGAATAATGCTATGATTCATTAAAGAATAGAAATTGTTGATCAAATGATTTGGTGATTGTCTATTTGAAACAAAAAGTAATCTTTATGTAATTTTTCTTTAAAAAGATGGTACTGTTCATTTCCAAGATTGTTGATATAGTGTTTTCAGATGGGACAAGTTGTATTACTGTCATGTGTTTTTGTTTTAATAGACTGAAAGAAAATTTCTTAATTCAGAAACCAATATAATTTAAAACTTTTTGGCTTATATTAACCTCTTCTTTGCTTTCTCTCATCCCTCTCTGTTCTCTCTTCTCTCAGTGAATACTGTTATCTGGTTATCAGTGTTGAAAGGACTTCTTGAATATGTTGTATTAATTTTAAATTTTTTATTTAAATTTTGTTTCCTTAAATAATGGGTAAAAGATAGCCTTCCATGTAATAAAAGAAAGTGCCAGTGGCTATCCTCATTTTTACCTCCTAAAAATTTGAAAGTTTCTATCAATATCATGTTAACTTAATGTTTAAGCTTGTGTCTTCTAGGGTCACCTGATTTATATACCTTTGCTAACTTTTATTAGAGTAATATAACTGAATAATAACTAAAGATATAAATCTTTTCTAAACTCTTCATTTAAAGTATTATACACTCTTGAATAGCTCATCTGGATTTATGCTAGGTAAAGAACAGAAAAAGGTGACCAACTTGTTTTGGGGAAAAGGGAAGAGTTACCAAGTTTATTGGAAAGATAACAAAAGTAAATATTAAATAGCTCCTTTTGGCAGTGAAGTTCATTCCAGCTGTGGGTTGGGTAACTTGCAGGTTGTACAAGCTACTAAAGTCTAGAAGTTTCAACATTTCTTTGGTATCAGGGTCTACTTCAGTGATCTGATCTAAAGCAGAGACCTCAGGGACTAGTTATTCATCCTTTCTCTTTCTTCTTTGTGCAGTTTGATGGGGATACCTTTCAGAGAACCTCTCTGGATCCACTTCATCAAATGAGTAACATATCCTGTGATTTTGTTTGGAGCCTTTTGCTAGGGTTGTTGACAATACCTTCATCTTTGTGCTTGTTTGGGTGGAAGTTGTTGCCCAGGCAGATGTGTAATACTTTTTGATGATAACCTTCTTCACAGTCTTGATCCACATGCAATCATTAATTAACTCTGGGGAATAAAGGGAAATGACACTAACTTTTGTCATCACATTTTATCCACCCAAACAATATATTTAAGTTGGTTTTTTTTTCCTTAATTCTTTGATACTTAGCCACAGGGGTATATAGACCTGTAGGGGGAAAAAAAGCAAGTGCTTTTTGCCATACTAATATCGCTATTGTCTTTTCTAGTTGTCTCAAATTGTTCTTTGAAGATGAGGTAGATAGCAAGAGTGTTCTTAGTTTACATGGTGAAAATAATTTATAAAAGATAAAGATGTCACTGGGGGAAATGGAAATGTTTATCTCTCTTTTTTTTTCTTTTTTTTCTGAGCATATCAATTTATTAAGCAATGAATGTTGTACAACAAATCATGACTAGACCTCCTCAACTTAGAATCTGAGTACAAGGTGTAACACCATGAAACAAAAGACTAAAGAAATACAATAACTGTCATCAATATGAACTAACATTGTCTCCTTGCGTCCTAGTAACTCACTGTCAATGTTATATTTACCATCACATTTTGTCTTGAATCCTAGATGTCCCATGTAGTCTTCTGGTCCTTGGAAATCTCTTGGACATTCTGGACAGGCTTCATTCTTAGAATAGTTCTGAAGGAGGCTCTGCTTCTCTGTTTCCAAGTCACTTGTAGGGATTCCTAGATAATTCTGATAAAATCTTCTCATGCTTTTTGTGTTTGATTGTCAAATTTTCTGTTCAGCTCTGGTTTTTTCAGCAAGAATGCTTGAAAGTCCTCCACCTCATTGAATGACCATATTTTCCCTTGGAATAATATGCTCAATAATATGCTCTGGGTGTTTCCCTCTCATGCTTCTTGTGTTTGCCCGTCAAATTTTCTCTTCAGCTCTGATTTTTTCAGCAAGAATGTTTGAAAGTCCTCCACCTCATTGAATGACCATATTTT
>CM053601.1:157041297-157089240 GCA_028646575.1 Pseudocheirus occidentalis | reverse complement strand
ACTCACGCTGTGGCTTAGGAGGCTCTGCTGCTCCTCGTGGCTGCCCTGGGGCCTTGCCTGCCTGCTGCTGCGGTTTTGGGCTGGCCGTTCTCAGTGCGAGCTGCCTCTCCCGTCCTGCTCCTCACGCCTTGGCAGATGTGGGGGTGCTGGAGGCTGTAGAACCGCTGCAGGCTGGCTGCGGGGCTCGGCTCAGGTCCTTCCCACCGTCCCAGGCCTGGCCGCAGTCTTGGCTTGCGGCTGTTCCAGCTTCTGCTCCGGCGGCCACGCTGAGCCCCTGCTGCCGAGCTGCCAGAGCTGTGTTCTCTGTGTTTTTGTGAGTCAGAGAGTCCTAGACTTTCCTAGACTTTGTCTGGGCTCGTATTTTCTGGGTGTTTAGGGTGGCGGTGTGAGAGCTGCGGGACCTTGCTGCTTCTACGCCGCCATCTTGGCTCTGCCCCCCTCTCTCTTTTTTTTAATTGAAGTACATATTTTTTCATTAATGGTTAGGCTGAGATTTGCAAGAGGTAGCACCTTGAATTTCATCTTGAGAGCCTTTGCACTTCAGAATACATTATTCCATTCCCTCCCACCCTGTCTAGTGGATACAGAATTGTATTATGTTATTTGAATTTCCTTTCCTTTAGTTTTGAAGGTGTCTTTCCTGGTTGCTTGCTGAATTTGTTGTTTGTCATTGTAATAGTTAAATTTAAGCACCACAGAATGTGGAAGTTTGGTTCCTAGGATCTTTTATCTGGAAGAGTTCTCTGGATTCTTTTTTTTTTTTTTTTAAATTTTTTTCTTTTTGCTTTTTGGAGGGCAATTGGGGTTAAGTGACTTGCCCAAGGTCATACAGCTAGTTTTTGTGTTAAGTGTTTGAGGTCGGATTTGAACTCAGGTCCTCCTGACTCCAGGGCTGGAGCTCTATTCACTGTGCCACCTAGCTGCCCCTCTGGATTCTTTTGATTAGCATTTTGTCTTTTGTGTTTAGAAGTTTTTGGTAGTTTTCTGTGTTATTTTTTGCATTATGGTGTTCAGATTTTTTTTTTTACCTGTGTTTTTCTTGGAGACCTGTTGTCTAGAGTTCTCTCTCTACAATTCTTTCTTTGAAATAAATTTTGCTTATTATAGACATTTTCTTCAAATGTTAATTGTCTTTTCTCTTCCAGATCAACCTTCACTTTCATGTGTTTGTTTCCCAGTCAACTGTTTTCTTTTTTGTTTGTTTGTTTCTTTTGTGAGACATCCCCCTGGACTCAAATTTTTCTGTTGTGTCAATTATTTCTATTGTATAGACCATGGATTTTGCTTGAACAGTTCTTATTTATTTTTTTAAAAAAACATTTAGGAACATTCTGTTGTGATTCCATGCTCTCTTGGAAATCTACAGGGACCAATCAGATGTTGGTTCATTTTTCATTGTCTTGAAGTATTTATTCATACATAGCTCTACTGTTTCACTTGATTTGGAGACCATATTCTCTTCTGTAGTTAATATCATACTTACTGACTTGAGTTTTCCTTCTGAGATTTTTGGTGATTTCAGTCTTTTAAAAAAATTGTATAACTTAACTTTCTGGTTCTCTTCGATGGCAATTTTTCTTGGGTCCTTTTAAAAAATATTGCCATCACTTCCCAATAGATCACCTTCCATTTAACAAGAAACAACATAAGTTGACAAACATATTGACCATTTTCCTATTTTTGACCAGGTTGTCACCAGCTTTCTAGTCAGTTTCTCACCCTTGATTTCTTACTCTCCTTTTCTACTCCTTATTTCCATTCATATGAACAACGCTCTAGTTCAGGCCTTTACCATGTTTCTAATAGATTGTTGTTTTAGATGCCTAATTGACATCCTTTCTTCAGGTGTCTTCCCTTCTCCTGTCCATCTTCCCTGTAATTATCTTAAAGCATGGATCTGACCATTAATTCACAGCTTAAAAAGCTCTATTGATTCCTGATTGTTTATAAGAAAACAATACAGACTTTTCTCTGTCCCTTTATAACCTATCTCCAACCTACCTTTTCAGTCTTACTATATATTACTTCACTTCATACATTATTTACTCCTTCTAAACTGGCTTTATAAAAACAAAAGCAAAGCTTATTTAAAAAAAAAAATTAAAACAAAAAAATGTAGCCAATTCCAAAAAAGAACATTTCTATATACAAAGTAGAACAGAAAAAAGGGCCTATATGAAGCTACAAATTTGTATAAGCTTACTTTCTAAAAATTTAATGTATTTCTTTCAAAGTTACCGTTCTTGTCTGTATTTCCTTTCAAAATTCCTTCCAACTTCTAACTTCTTATGAAAAATGTTTTAATGCCTCTGGGGAATATTATTGCTCGTTTCCTAACTCTCCCAATCTCTTCCTATAATTAAAAAAGTCATAATCTTTTTGAAAAATGTATATAATCAAACATAATAAATCCACACATATTTGCCGTGTCCAGCAATGTAAATCTCATTCTGCATCTTGTCTTCACCCAAAGGTGCATCATTATTTGTTTTCCTGAGTAGACATTGGTTAATATATTGATCAGAGTTAAAGTCTTTCAGAGTTTTCCTGTTTGTCATTGATAACAGTATAAATTGTTTTCTTGGTTCTACACACTCCATCCTGCATCAGTTCATACAGGTCTTTTCAGATTTCTTTGATAATATTCCTTTTTATCATTTCTTTCACTGCAATAATATTCCACTATATTAACACGCTGTAAATTTGTTCACCTGTTCCATTGTTAATGGGCATCTCCTTTGTTTCCATTTATTTGCTTTAATAAAAAGAGTTGCTATAACTATTTTTTGTATGTATGGATCCTTTGATCTCCTTGGGATTTAGGCTTAGTAATGATAACTTTGGGTAAAAAGGTATACATGGTTTAGTGATTTTATGGTCATAGTTCCAACTTGCTTTCCAAAATGACAGGACCAATGCACAGTTCTACAAAGAGAGCATAGCCTCACCAGTCTTCTTATAGCCACTCCAATAATTTGTCATTTTCCTCTTTTGTCATCTTTTTTTGAAGGTATAATCTTTTTATTTTAAATTTAAATTTATTTATTTACTTTTAGTTTACAACATTCAGCTCCACAATCCCTTGAGTTCCAAATTTTCCATCTGTCCCTTTACTCTCCTCCCCTCCCATGGCCACGTGTAATCAAATATAAGATTTACAAATACCTTCACATTAAACATCAGTCAGGTTGTAAAGAAGGATTATAATCAATGGAGTGAATAATTAGAAGAAACAAAACAAAAGAGAGAGCAAGTAGTTTGCTTCAGTCTGCATTCAGACTCGGTAGTTCTTTCTCTGGATATGGATATCCCTTTCTATCATGAGTCTTTTGTAGTTGTCTTCTAACCTTGCGTTGCTGAGAAGAGTCCAGTTTATCAAAGCTGGTCATCACACATATGATGTATCTGTGATTGTGTAGAAAGTTCTCCTGGTTTTGCTCTCCTTACTCAGCATCAGTTTGTATAAGCCTCTCCAGGTGAATATGAAGACCATCTCCTCCCCATTTCTTACAGCACAATAGTACTCCATTACATTCATGTTATCATAACTTGTTCAGCCATTCCCCAAGTTGATGGGCATCCTCTTGATTTCTATTTCTTTACCACCACAAAAAGAGCTACTATAAAAAATTTTGTATGTACAGGGCCTCTTTTTTGTCATCTTTACTAGCTTGATAGTCAGTATTTATTAAGCACCTACTATCTGCCAGGCACTGTGCTAAGGCCTAGGGATACAGAAAAAGACAAAAGATAATCCCTGCCCTCAAGAAATTCACAATCTAATAGGGGAGACCACAAGCAAACAAATATGTACAAACTATAAAGGATAAATAGGAAATAATTAAGAGAAAGAAGACTTTTTTCTAATTGGTGATTTGGGACTTTTAAAAGAAATACAGCTCTTGAATGCTTATCTTTCTTCCTTTAGGAATTGTCAGTTCTTATACTTTGACCATTCCCATATAGAGGAATGACTCATTCTTTATATTTAAATCAGTTCCTTATGTATTTTGGCCATGAGACTTTTATCAGAGACTTGCTGAAATTTTTTATTAACTATTGATTTTGTTTGTGCAGTAACTTTTAATTTAGCCTTATCAAAATTATCCATATTATTTCCTGTTATCCTCTCCATCCTTTTTCTGGTCATGAAGTCTTCCCTTAGCCATAGCTATAAAAGGAATTTGCTTTACCTCTTTAATTTATCCATGATGTGACCTTTTATATCTAGATTATGTGTCTAGTTGGGACTTATGGTGGTATATGGAATGAGATCTTGATATGGTGGTACATGGTATGCTAACCTAATTTCTGTCAGATTGTGTTCCACAGATTGGTTTTTGTGATGCTCTTCATATGTAACATCATCTCCTGTCTCTCATAGGCTGTCCTCTACGCCAGGAATGCATTCCTTTTTTTATCTCTGCCTTCTAGAATCCCATTTTTCTTTTTCAAAGTTTTGTTCACATGCCTATGATTCCCTGTGTCAGACCTGTCTGAATCCTGTGCCAGTGTCTTCTCCCTCAAGTTACTTTGTTTTTATCTGTATATACTTTAATATGTACCTGTTACCTTCCCTAATATAAGCCCCTTGAAGGCAGGGAATAGTTTATTTTTTTCTTTGTATCTCCAGCACCTAGTTCACTGCCTGGAACTTAGTAGGTAGTTAATGCGTGTTTCTTGATTGTGTATGTTGCCATGTCTAATAATGTCTGGCCTCTTTCTGTACCAATATGTCATAGCCGCTCTTCTGAGAAGAAATGACATGTTTGCTGTCAGGATTGGTTGCAACACTGCTTGATTTTTATCTATATCAGTGTTAATTTCCTTTATATTATTGTAGTCATTGTATAAATTATTTTAGTTTCTGCTTTCTTTCTCTGGGATCAGTTCTTAAAGTCTTCCCAGATTTCACTAAATTCTTCATAATCACTGTTTCAGAGGGAGGGGTATACCACACTTCAGCTATTTCCCAATTGATGGGCATCCACATTACTTGTAGGCAGCTCTCTTCTAGTTCCTGTTGCTATAAATATTTTGTATATTTGCCTTTCCGTCTGTTTTTTTGTTTTGTTTTTACTTTCTTTAGGTAATTCCCTGTAGTGGTTTTGCTGAATCGTGGGTTTTTATGGTTTAGTGACTAATAGGTGTAGTATCTAATTTTATTCCTCAGTGGTTGAATTAGTTCATAGCTCCATCAGGAGCGCAGACCTCCTTGCAACAATTACCATTTTCATCATTTGTTGTTTCAGGAAAGCGCACTTACTGACTTCTATTAAGAATGGCCAACAGCCTACGCTTGGATTGGAGCCTGTTGTTCCTTTATTCGATGCTATGTTTCAGAATTTCAGATCTTACCATTTTCAGATAACTATTTCTTAACCATCTTTTTACTTGTTAGTGTTGGATGAATTTTGGTGCTAGATAAACCATGAAATATTCAGAAATATTCAGAAAATACTGAGCGGAGAGGTCAGTTTTATGACCTAGGCAAGGGACCTAATTTTTTTTTTGAGTGAAAAAGTATTTCTTTTAAAGTTAATTTTTTTAATTTTAGTTTTCAGCATTCACTTTTATAACTTCTAATTTTTCTCCTCTCCTTTCCCCCTTTTTAAGATGGTATACAATCTGATATAGGCTCTACACATACATTCCTATTAAACATATTTTCACGTTGGTCATATTGTAGAGAAGAATTAGAATGAATGGGAGGAACCATGAGAAAGAAAAACAAAACAAAATAGTCTGCTTCTCTCTGTATTAAGACTCCATAGTTCTTTTCTCTGGATGTGGATGAGATTTCTAATGCAAAGCACTGGTGCTAATTGCTAAGGGACCTAATTCTTGAAGAATGTAGCCCAGTTTTCTGATAGAAAGGTATTCAGAATAAAGCTTACAGAAAACACCAATGCTTTCCTTTTGTAAAATCAAGGTATGTCTGAATATAATGGGTAATTTCACCATACTTCAAGAAATGTACTAGCACTATAAAAAGTTCAGAGAAGGTAGTCTAAAATGAACAAAGGAGTTAGGGAGGTACATGTGAGGACAGATCTTGAACTTAAAAAATAATTTTAAAGAATGGTTGTTAATTAGAGAGTTTTAATATTTTAAATATCAGTCTGAGAGGAAAAGGTTAGACGAGAGAGACATTAGGATGGGTATGGGCATGGACTTACGAAATCCCAGTGTACTGGGCGACATCCCCAGAAATTTATGCTAGATTGTTACTGGTTGTTGTCCTATCATCTAGAGAAAAAGCAGTGTTCCTGGAAGTTTTAGAGCAGTGGTTCTCAACCTGTGGGTTGTGTTCAATTTGTAACAATCAAAATACATCCTGCATATCAGATAGCTTCATAACAGTAGCAAAATTACAGTTATGAAGTAGCAACAAAAATAATTTTATGGTTGGGGGTCACCACAACATGAGGAACTGTATTAAAGGATCACAGCATTAGGAAGCTTGAGAACCACTGTGTTAGAGGGACAGTTTAGCATTATTTCATGCTGTTGATAGTCAACTTTTGAACTGGTTGTCCCAGAGAGGAAGATATCGACTGAAAATGAAAATGTAACTTGAGTAAAATGTGTGACTTGGTACCTTGAAAGTGGTGGTTAAGATACTGGTGATAGTACTAAAAACACAAGTAATGAATTCCTGATTCCTGATTATCTTTGCTATTGTGTGTAAAATGCTAAATTCGTCATGATTATAAACAATCAATGTAGGTTAAGTGCTAAGTGTTGGGATACAAAGAAAGGCAAAAATGTGATCCTTGTCCTCAAGGGGCTCAAATTCTAAGGGAGAAATAATGTGCAAACCACCACAAACATATAAGATATATATTTTATATGTATATACATGCATACATATGTATTGTATAAATGGAAGATAATCTTAGAGGGGAGGCAGTAGCAGTGGTCATTTGGGGTGGGTGGGAAGGAGAGGTCTTCTGCAGTAGATGGGGCTTGAATGGAAGCCAGGGATCAGAGATGAGGATGGGAAATAGGGGGACAGCTAATGAAAAGTCACAGAGTTGTTCTGCAAAGGAAACTGCTTTAAGAAGAACTGTGTCCCTGAAAAGTAGAATACCCAGAACTAAGGAGAAAGGTGTGAGGAGATTGTCCAGGTAAGAAGAAGATATGTTGTAAAGTGCTTTAAAAGGGAGAGGATTTTATTTATGTTTGATCCTGAAGATAACAGAGAACCACTGGCATTTATTGAAAGGGGAGAGGTTAGGGGAAGGGGCAGAGGTATGTCCAAACTTTTACTTTGGGGAATTGTCTTTGGAAATCAGTGTGGGATATATTGCATTCAAATTCTCAGCTTCACAAACACAAAAATGGTGCTTGGTTATTGTTGAGGCAATTGAAACTTGGAAGCAGAAGGAATGAAAGAAATCATTTCTGCATTGTCTTTGCTCTATTCATTCTTGTTCTCTTCCTTTACCCTTTCTTAGAGGATGAGAAGTCCCTGTGTACCTACCCTAGAGGTTTTTGTTTGTTTTTTAAGAACAGATAGGTGCACAGGGATTTTTGGTACTTAGCTATGAAGAAAACAACAATTTCAAGTAGAGAGACTGGCAGACCAACCAACTGGTTGGCCTGCACCAAAATAGCAACTATGGGAGTAGAGAGAAGGGGACATAGAGTAGAGATGTTGCAAAGGTAGAAATGATGAGATTTGTAAACTGAGTGAGAAGTTGAGGGAGGTTGTGAGCCTGGGTAAGTGGGAGGAAGATAGTTCTTTTTACTGTAATAAGAAAGTTAGTAAGAAGGAAGGATTTTGGGTAAAGATGGTCAGTTATATTTTGCCCAAGTTGAATTGAGATGCTTATGGAACACCCAGTTTGAGATGGCCAATAAACATTTGCTTAGTTGGTAGCAAATAGCAGCAACTTGTTAAGCACTAAGGATACCAAAGTATAAAATAGATGTTAAAGGCTCTTTGTGCATTCAGAGTTTTTATGGCTTTAGTTGTAGAAATGAGTTTACAACTGAAAATGGTAATAATAAACAACATAGTGTGGAAAGTGAATACTGAGTATTATTATTATTACAGTAGTCTTGCAGTAGTTGTAGAGACAGAATCATCTCTGATGGTGGCTTTGTTGGGAAAGATAAACAGAGTAGGGTGGGGTTTGTACCAGTTCAAATGTCAAGCCATGAGGGATATCGGCGCCGTGGATAAGAGTGGGAATATAAAAGAATAGACCAATGCAAGAGATCATTACTAATAACAATTGGCAGGCTTTGATGATTCTTATGGATTAGGGAGTCAAAGACTTGTCTAAGGTTTATAACTATAGTTGCAAAATTCAGTCTGATTAAATGTTCTGCATTTAATTAATGAAGAAGTTAGCATTTTTAGGTGTTTTCCTTTCAAGTGCCAATGATAATATTTGAGTGTTAATATTCTAAAAGTCCATAAAATGAGTACTTTCTCCTGTAAAAGAAGACTTCTCAGTGGGTGACCAAAATAAAACTGCATATCTTTCCTCTACTAGTAGATTGATATAAGCTGGGTAGGGTTGGAATTGAAACTGGAAAGCAGATTGAAGTGGTCACTGAGGTCAAGATAATGGAACCATTTAGGTGCATTGTCCCAGAAAAAGCCATTTCAGCAATTCACTTAACTTTATAGAAAGGGATTCCAGGAAGTTATAAAACCTAGAATTCTGTATCCTTTTTTAATGAGAGATGCTGATGTTTGCTGTCATTTTTATAGGTTTGAGGTTGCAAGGCTGGCACAGGAGATTTTTTTTTTTAATCTTCCTGAGTTCCTTAACAAGGTTCCTTAATTAGGGTAAGCGAGTGCTCTGCAAACCTCAAAGCATTATATACACGTTAACTCTTTGAATTTTTTCTGAGACTTCCATCAGTGTACATCATAACCCATCCATGCCTTCTCATTCTGTGCTATTCTTGCCTGTGTTCTCCCATAGAACCTTCACAGGGGATCCATCTATTTGTTAGAAGCAGTCCTCTGTATCTTTTTGTATTTTATGTTTACCACCATAGCTTTGGGACTTCCATCTGTTTTCTTTTTTCACTATGACTGGCTCGCCTCCTTTTCTGATCAGACATTACCATTCAGTACTCTGTCCTTATTGAGCTACATGCTTGGTACTTATTTAGATTGGACATTATGTATGACTGAACTTAACCAGCAGTGTTTACATGAATTAAATGATCAGCTTCACACACAGAAAATGGGTCATTCCTAACAGCAACAACAATAATAATAACTAGCATTTATATAATGCTTTAAGGCTTGCAAAGCACAAATATCCATCTCATTTGATCTTACTGTTCTCCAGTATTAAAACCTGGCAGCACAAGGATTTGTAGAAATTATTCCTGCACTGACTTTGCTTGTTATTCTTCCTTCTTTTGCTAAGTCTTGAGTAAATTGATAAGTCATAGTTTACGTACCCTCAGGTTTGTGGTCTTTTTTAACATAGATACACAGGGACTTTTGGTACTTAGATGTGAGGAAAATTGCTATTTCAAGTGAAACACTTAAGTGCCAACACTTATCTGGAACTCAAAACACCTGAATAGGTTAAATAAACAACTTTGTGTGTGTGTGTGTGTGTGTGTGTGTGTGTGTGTGTTTATTTTTATGAGAGACAGATTGCAAATGAATGAACACATATCAGGTATACCAAAAAAGAAAACTGTGTGTGTGTGTGTGTGTGTGTGTGTGTGTGTGTATAAGTGTGTATGTGTACACATACTTAATTCAATTTCTTATACCTTATATATCAGCATCATAGTTCATATAACGATGAGCACCCTACAGCACTTTATAAAATTGAAATGTTGTCTTAGTCATTAAAAATTGATTATAATTTCAGTAATGAGTATAATTAAGAACTTTTAAAGGATTTACTTATATACCACCACATGTATAAGAATACGTCATAGAACTTTGTATTCATTGTGGTAGGCGCTCTTATTTCTCTGATTCAGTTTTTAACTCTTCCATGGCTTACTTAGTACACAGTCTTTGAAAGTTGTGCAGGTGAAGAATTCATTGTCTTACATTCTGGTGGTGAAGCGTTGCAGATATGGCCAAGCTGCTTCTCAGATGGCAGCATATAAGTGACTGGTGCTTGAAGCTTCTCTACTTGGCACAGGGCCTTCTAGTGTTGGTGCTGTGTTAGCATAGTCTTGAGACCCAGTGTTGTTTGCATTTCGTGATGAGGTGCCTTAATATTTATTATAGTAAGTGGAGAGAGCGCAGAATGTGTAGTAGAACCCTGGACAGAAAGTCAGCAAACCAGAGCTCACCTCCTTTTTTCTCTCGAGTCTCAGTGTCCTGAAAATGTGGATAAAATTTAAAGTTATTGTGAAGATCGAATGAAATATAGAATGCAGGTGCTTTGCTGACCTTCAGGTGTTGTGCTACCAGCTTGACTTTGGCCAAGTCATTCACTTTCCTCAGCCTTATTATCTTCATTTGCCAGGTTGAGGGGGTTGATTGCTAAAGTCTAACAGGCAAGTATTCCGTGCTTTCACATACTCCTTTGTTAGGTCTTACATAAACCACATTTATGTGTATAGATAGATATATATTTATATAATCACAGTACAAGTTTGTATCTATCTGTAGTGTTTTATATATATATGTATATATATACACACACATATATGTTTTATATTGATTTAATCTCTAGAAGGTACTTGTGGACCAAGTACAACTCAACTTTTATAGCACTGCATATGCTCGTCTTCCTCTTACTGCTTCAATATTTATCCATCCTGATCTTGCTTAGTTTGTACTCTGTGAAACTTTTTAGTCTATAGTGATTTCAAGTTATCTATCTACTCTTGAAAAAAAGCCTTATTGATGCCTTTGTATTATCATCCTTTTTTGATATTGATGGAATTCACTTTTATAGTGATTTATAATGCAGCACAAATATGTGTTTAAAGAAAGCATTAGCCATCTCTCAATGCAAAATAATGTCTCCCTGGATGACACATCAGAATGATTATATCTGTAAATTTTGTTTAATATTTTTTGATACCTAGTGACAATGAGTTGAAGTTATAGAGTAATCAGTTTAGACTTGTCAAGAAATTTTTTCTTTATATCAGTCAGAGCTATTCCAAAGAGGAGGTAGCAGGTTCCCCTGGGACAGGGGGAGGTAGGCAAAGACCTTTTGGGTATTTTGTAGAGGGGTCTCTTGATCAAGTATAGTTGGGTTGGGCTGACTTAATAATCTTTGAGGTCCCCTTACAACCCCAAAGGGTTGTGGCGCCCACAGGTTGAGAACTGCTGACCTAGAGGGACCTACAAGCAGGGTATTCTGGTAAATATTTAACATTTGGTCCAGAAAAAAAGAAAAACAAAAAACTAGACACAGTTTTAAGTTTAATCTTTATTATTAACCTTTTTCCCCATTACTTTATTAAATCTAGACAATCAACAAAACAAATCAAACCATAATTTATAGTGTTTGCTTATTTCCAAGGTGTAAATGCACACACTGAAAATTTAACAATTAGCGTAGGTCCACTGTGAGCTGGTTATAGCATGCCCTTGCTTGATAGACAACTCGGTCTCAACACATCCAAAGCAGACCCCATTGACTTCCTCCCCCATAACCATTTTTTTCTCTGAATTTGCCCATTTCTGTTGAGGATATTAGCATCTTTGTAGTTATGTAGGGTCATAAACTTTGGAATTATCCATGGCTCCTTCCTCTTTGTCTCCCCTCATATCCTGTCAGTTGTAATTCTACTCCATATTCTTTCTCCTCATGTGACCTTAGGTCAGGTCCTCATTACCTTATGATTATTGTCTGCGTTATTGCAGTACCCTCTGAAATTAAGTGTCTAGTTTCCTTTTTAATCCATTTTCAATATAGTTGCTAAAGCAATCTTCCTAAAAGTCAAATCTGAACCTGTCATTCTCCTTCACAAAACCTAAGCGTGGAGAATTTACTACCTTGGCATTTAAAGTTCTTTCCATGCTGGTTCAGTCAGGCTTATTATATTCCAGTTTGTGGTTTTTATTACTTCCCTTAGTACACTTTATTCTATACAGACAAGCTTCTTGTTGCCTAAAGAGTATTCATGGCTGTCTCCATGAATACTCTTCCTTTTGTACCCCTACCTTCCAAATCTCTAGTTTCCTTCAAAGCTCAGGCTAAATGCTATCTCCTAATCCTCTCATCATTATTGCCACCTCTAGTCATTATATATATTTTACATATGTATATCCTGTTTTAAATGTTGTGCTCTCCCAGTTAGATGTTAGGTTTTTTGAGGTCAGGGAATAATTTTTATATTTTCTTTGTATCCTTCACTTCTAGCACAATCTCTGGTACTTAATATTTTTAAAAAGTTATATTGGAGGGATGACTAGGTGGTGCCGTAGATATAGCACTGACCCAGAAGTCAAGAGAACCTGAATTCCTTACTTGTTACAAGCTTTGTGACTCTGGGCAAGTCACTTAACTTCATTCGTTTCCCTCCCTCCCCCCCCAAAAAAATCCCACAGAAGGAAAATTATATTGGACTATTGCAGAAGCTTACAGATTGATTTGGGGTGCTTGTTATTTCCCACTTCTCCAAGCTCTTCTACACACGGTTGCCAGATTTTCTTTCATTTCACCCAATCACTTTATTCCTTTTTGCCTTCCTTTTTCATAGCAAAGTTCAGATTCTTGAATATGACATTCAAGAACCTTTTGATCTACTGTGTGAATAGGATCATAAATTTATAGCTGGAGAGGACCTCATGATAAGTCACTATGTACCTTGTGTCAGAGGCAGAATTTGACTCCAGTCTTCTGACTCTAGAGGTATCACTTTTACCATTTTGCTATGCCATTTTACTCCCCTTTTTCCCACATGCATACTAAATTTTCCTACCTTTGAACCTTTATTTACCTTGCTTCTGGTTTTGGAATGTTCTGCTCTTCCATCAATTTTTTGAATACTACCCATTCTCCAAGGCCCAGAAGAAATGTCATTTCTTCCATCAAGCGTTTCCTGAATCATCCCACTATTTCTTCACAAGTTAGAAATGATCTTTACTCTGAGCTACCAACTGAACTTCGTTAACTTTTCATAATTTTCTATTTTGTAATATGTAGTTGTTTGTGTGCAGTGTATAAGTAGCTACTAGATTGGATCTTCATGAGAGCAAGCATTATTTCTTTGGTTTCTTTGTGGCTGTTTGAACATCTAGCACCATATGCTTCAACATCTTATATATTTAGACATTTATTGAATGAATGAATTACACCTGGCAGACATTTCAGTTGAATGGTGCTGAGAGATACTATTCATTTGTTTCATTTTTAGTCCCTCTTCAGGACCCAGTTGTCAACTGATCAGCCTTCAGCCTTAAGTCATTTTGCCAGCCTAGTAGATGAGGGATCAGCCATAGCTAGATTTTCTTTGACACTCAGGTTGATATTAGTCTTATTCTGATTCACTTATTGACTAGATGTTTTAACTTTGATTAAGTGTGTTTTCTCTCTGACCTCAGTGAAATAATTTTTTAAGTTAAAACTAGACTAGATGAATATTTTCCAAGGTGCTCTATAGTTTAAAGAATCTGTGAACTTCAAAGGTACCTTTCCCAGCTTTGAATAGATTTGGTTCATAAATGTGTAAACTTTCATGTTTGTTTAAAATTTTTTTTTCTTTAAAGACTTGAATAATTTTAACCTTTTAATAATGGAATAATGTTCTTGTTTAGTACCCCATCTCGTGTTGCTAAAGGAGGAGCAGACCACACCAAAATGAGCTTACATGGTGCTAGTGGTGGACATGAAAGATCCAGAGATAGACGAAGGTCAAGCGACAGATCCCGTGACTCATCCCATGAAAGAGTAGAATCACAACTCACTCCATGTATTAGAAATGTTACTTCTCCCACTCGACAGCATCACATTGGTATGTCAGAATAACATTCTCTGATTCTTATAAAAATAGACACTTTTGACTTAGCTTTTACAGCTGTAGTAATGTAGTTGAATTCTTTTCTTAAAATGCATTATACCTAGCACTTGAGAGTGAAGTGAAACTCATTTATTTCTTCATTGTATCCCATTATGTCAGTTTTGGTTTAGCTAGAAGGTTGTTGTTTCTAGGAAAAGACAGCTTTAAAATGAACTGAATGGTGAGCGCAGTGTAACTAGAGAATCCTCACAATTTGGAATTCTAGCTACTAGTGATAATGAAATTTTTAAAAAACCCTTTTACTCTCTTAACATGATAGATAAAATATTTTGAAGTAGATGTTATGCTCAGATATAAAGCAATAATATGCTTTTCAGCAATGTCTGGAAGAGGTGAAGAAGCTTATTGAATTCAGAGTATTCAGAATGTTTTCTAATCAAGAATTACTACTTTGGATTTGGAGCAGTCATAATGCTTGAGTAAAAAAATAAAGCTAGTATGTGATGATCAGATTCCCAAACTAGGAAAAATCCTGCCTTCCTTAGCCATATTTATTAATGTTTCTTATTATGTACTGTCTACTCCGTTGTTGGGAATAGAAAGTGTTAACTTCCCAGACAAATGTGAAATAATTCTTTTTTTTTTTTTTTGCTTTTTTGAGGGCAGTTGGGGTTAAGTGACTTGCCCAAGGTCACACAGCTAGTTTTTGTGTTAAGTGTCTGAGGCCGGATTTGAACTCAGGTACTCCTGACTCCAGGGCCGGTGCTCTGCACTGCGCCACCTAGCCGCCCCCTGAAATAATTCTTAAGCATAGGTAGGTTATCTTTAATCTCAGTGATTTATATTTACATTTTCCCTTGGGGAGGAGAAGGTACTTTTGAGGGAGAGGACAAGGGCTGCTGTTTTAAAAAATCATGTATGGCACCAAAGAGTAAAACAAAGATAACAGTGTTAGTACTTTAGATAATCACCTTTTAAAAGACTTGAGAATTGTCAGTAATTTGTGTATATTGTTTGTTTTAAATATAAATTATGGACAGGGAGAATAGGGTGAGGGCATCTAGCTGGTGAATTTGGTGTTAAAATTATGTGGAGTTCTTGAGCTATTGCAATATTACCAACATGATGAAACCTGACTATTTTCTAGCATTAGAAAATTCTTTTGGAACCTATCAAACTAATTATAAAACTATAAACTATGTAATCAGTAAAAGAAACAGCATAAAGATATGTAATTAGTAATTAGTGATATTGTACTTTGTACTAAGTGTTCCTATTGAAATGCTTGGCTGTTGGAGAAATTTAGCAAATGCTTATGAAACAGATCAGATGTTACCATATTTGCAGGTCACTTTGCTTTTAAATTTTTTATTTTAAAATTATGGTGTTTTTAAATATAGAAAATATCTAAACTGAATCTCAAGATTTAGTAGGGTGTTTTTTTTTAACCTCTTAAGGTATGAAGTGATTAAACATTAAAAAGGTATTGGCAGCATTGCTTTTTCATGAAAAAATCAGAAGAATATGGTATGCTACCATCTGTAAGCCATGTAGTTGGTACTCATTTTAGTAGATGTTTGACAAAGGAATATGCCCTAGCATCCTTAGTGGATTACTGAATTTTCGTTTTATGAAGAGTTGCTGCTACTGTGTGATTCTAGAGCTGATACTTTGAGCATTCTGGAAGTTTTCAGTCTTTATGATATAGCACAGTTAAAATTGGTGCTCTTAATAGAGTTATTTGCAATGTTTGTATTTGCTTCCCATGTAAAAATATGTTGTTCTGTTAGGTACAGAATTTATTCAGGTCAGGTAGTAGCATTAAATTAATGTAGTTCCTTTCTAATATTAGTCTGGTTTAATGAGTACTCTCAGTCTCTGTGGGCCATATATCTTAGACCACAGCCAACTGTTCAGTTCATTTTGACATTTTATCTTGAAGAAGTAACAAGTTAATATATTTTGCATTGGTCTCATCAGAAAAGGTAAGCTAGAATGAATAGAAGCTGATTTGCAATGAAAAAAATTGTGGTCTGAAGTAAATCAGTGTGTCCCTTGAGGAATCTGAGACTCATAATCAAATTATTAGACACCAGGATTTCTGTGTTTAAAAAATACTGAAAATACAAAGATACATGTTTAAATTTGTAATAATATTTTTTTTTCTGTTGCAGAAAGAGAAAAAGATCATAGTTCTTCCCGCCCAAGCAGTCCTCGTCCTCAAAAAGCATCCCCCAATGGTTCCAGTAGCAGTGTTGGGAACAACAGCAGAAACAGTAGTCAGTCAAGTTCAGATGGTGGTTGTAAGACTTCTGGGGAAATGATATTTGTGTATGAGAATGCAAAGGAGGGAGCTCGGAGTATAAGAACATCAGAACGAGTAACACTAATTGTGGATAATACTAGATTTGTTGTAGATCCATCTATTTTTACTGCACAGCCAAATACAATGTTGGGCAGGTTGGTATTAGTAATAATAGTCTGACTATAAAATAAATTGTTATTTGAAACTACAGTGATACTGTGTTAATGAAGAACATGTATGTCAGTACTGTATTTTGTTGTTAGAAACTTTGTTGCCTGAGGCTGGTCAACCAGCATACAAACTCTTCTCCTTGGGGCGGGATGTCTTCCAGGTTCCTTCCTCACTTTGCTTTGCACTTTGGTCTTACTCCTTTACCTGGGACCGTGGGAGGCCCATGAACTGAAATAGCACCCAGCTGGATGCCGCAGTGTATCCAGTGCTAAGCAGAGTAGAATGTCTTCCAATCCCTTTTTAATCTGTGCCCAGGCTAACTCTTTAAGGAGCTTTTGTCCCACGGGATTTGTTAATTGGGATATTCTTGTACCTGAGAATAGTATTTGTGACTTTGAAAAGGTTATCAAAATTTACTCCCCCCCCACCCCGAATCGATAATTAAATGTCCCATGATCTTGGAGTTGGGAGGAACTTTAGAAATCTCTAACCTTTGGCAGGAATCTCTTGTCATCCAGCACCTGCTTTAACACATAAAATGACAGGTGTTCTCTTCTTTTGGATGTAGCCCATTCCTTTCTTTGACAGCTTATATTACTTAGAAAGTTCTTTGAGCCCAAGTAAATGTTCTTCACTACAACTTTATTTTGGGTCCAGCTACGTGATGCAGTGGATAGAGAGCACTGGGCTTGGAGTCAGGAAGACCAGAGTTCAAATCAGCCTCATATACTTAGTAGTTGTGTGACCCTGGGCAAGTCACTTCACCTTGTTTGCCTCAGTTTCCTCATCTGTCAAGTGATCTGTAAAAGGAAATGGCAAACCACGCCAGTGTCTTTGTCAAGAAAACCCCAAATGAGATCAGACGAGACTAAAATAACTGAACAACAAATAACTTTATTTAACTTTTACCCATGGATTCCCTCAGCCCATTCTCAAACAATGACAGAATTTTAAAATATTATTACATGTAAGGTATATTAACTTCTTCATTGGATGGCAGGTTTTAGGGGTTATTTTCCCCCTTCTAGTTTATAATGCAGTAGAAAATTCACTAGGTTTCTCTATAACAAAGTGATTCTTAACCTAGGATGCATGGATCCCTAAGGAGTTGGTAAAGACAGTTTAAGGATATCTGTGAACTTGGATGAGTAAATGAGTAAAAAAAAAAAATCTTTATTTTCACTGAGTTCTAATGGAAATTTAGCATGTCTTTCCATTATTTTAAAATACTATTCTGGGAGGGGTTTCATAGATTTTACCAGACTGCCAAATGGGTCCATAACAAGAAAAAAAAAAAGATTAAGAACTCAACATGTTTTGGTATCACCACAAGCCTACTAGACGAAACCTTCCCTCTCACCTACCCCTCTTCTTATTAATTTTGAAAAAGTTAACATAAAGCTTAATAGTGAGTTTTCTATATTGCAAGCCTTTGATAAATTCCAAGAAAAAAAGGGCATACTCAAATTCTGAAATCTTTTAACCTTTGATACAGCCTTGGAAGTTACTCGGAAGTGTTGCAGCACTTGCATGGTTCCATGATCTCACAGAACCCTAGGGTTTAAGGGGACTTCATAGAGGATTCCAGTTCACTTAGACCTAAACTGAAATGCCCTGTGTATAATCTGTATCAGACAAGTAGTCTTCCAGTGAGTGATTGAAGAGAACCCACTGTCTCATCTGTGTGGCTGCTGCTTCTATGATGTTCCATTCTTTTAGCTTCCAGCCTGATTTCTATCCAGGAGATTCTGTGGATCTTTCATTAAGCATGATTATCAGTCCAGCACTAAAATTGTCTGCCTCAGATATGTGGCTTTAGCTGGGTGGGGTTAGACCAGTCACCTAGCTTCCCTCAGTCTGTCGCTTTATCTGTGTAATGGGAACAATCCAATGAGATTGTATTTAAAGTGCTTTGCAAAGTTTACAGCAATGTTACTATTATAGCTATCATCTATCCCTCAAA
Organism: Pseudocheirus occidentalis; assembly: GCA_028646575.1. Taxonomy (NCBI): domain Eukaryota; kingdom Metazoa; phylum Chordata; class Mammalia; order Diprotodontia; family Pseudocheiridae; genus Pseudocheirus; species Pseudocheirus occidentalis. The sequence goes on along the minus strand of CM053601.1, from coordinate 157,070,875 downwards.
GGAAATTCCTGTGCTGATATTACTAATCTGCTCTGCTGTGCTGGCTTTAGATATGCAGTCTTCTTTTTTCATGGTAGTTCCTATTCAAGAGAGGTTGCTAGGCAGGAACCGGAATGTTAGCCTTAGTTTTGATTGACTCCTAGTATATTATGCTAACCTGATTGTGAGTACAGTATATCCAAAATTAAAATTAAGCAACCCTGGAAAACAAATAGCTTTGACCTCACTGATACCAGTATGAAAATGAAGGGGTAGGGGCATATGTAGGGGAAAGAAATGTCTGCCTGGGACACATGTGTGCAAATAGATTATATTACATTTGAATGTTTGTTTCTTTTTGAGACTTTTTACTGTATTAGATAATGAGATGAGACTAAGAGTACCCAGGGCGCTCTAAAGAACAGACGTAACAAAATTATGTTGGTCCAGGGGGTAAAGTACATGACAGGAATTTACTTACTTGCTAAGAAGCACGTGGAAAAAGGTGTTTTAAGGAAATAAGATTTATTAGTGCTATATATGCTTATCTAAACTTTAGAAAGTGTAAAAAACTAATATCTGAAATTTTTGTAATTCCACATTTCAATTCAAAGGTGCCTATGAGATTTGTTAAAAATCTCCAAACCAATCTAAATATATTAGCTTCCCTTCTTGGTCCAGTTCAAGTATTTGAGAAGAACTGGGTGACATTTAATTCCTGAAAGACAGTCTTTAAAAAAAAAAAACAATAGCAGCACACAAATGAAGTCACCATTTCACTTAAAAGGCCTGCAGTACATCCCTGTTCATGGGAACAGTAGAAGTACTTGGTTGGCTTTTGGAAACTTTTGAATAAAAAGGCTTTGTTTTGTAATGGGTTTTACCTTTACAGTAAAAGTAGAACCGTCGTGAATTGCGAAGTTGTTGGATACTTGGCCATCTTTACTTTTCATTTAGAATGATAACTTTTTACAGTAAAGATAAGACCTTTACATTTGGTATAAGGATAATGCATTTTAAATTTCCAGATGCAATTTTTTAATATAACTTCCACTAAGCCTTTGGGCATCTTTTATCTTTGTTCACATTATGTGCATGCAAGGTACTTAGATATGAAGATGAACAATTTAAAAGGGTATTTTTATTGTTAGTACAAAAGTAACTGATGTGTTTTGCAAAAATTTAATTCTCCCATATTTTAAACTTTGTACTTTATTTTCAAAATAGAATCCAAACTAGAATATTTAGGATGTTGATTTCAGTTCCCTTATTTTTCACCTTTTCTTAGCCCTGATCTTTCCCTGTCTAGTTGTTTATCATTTTTATATAAATGGCAGTGATTGATGGCATAATATTTTTACATATAGTTAAAATATTATGAAAAATAAAATTTTATCTCCTATCCATTCCTTAACCTCTCTAGCCGATTATACAATCTTTTGCTGTTCTCTCTTTTAAGATAAGATTGTATAATCGGCTAGAGAGGTCAAGGAATGGATAGGAGATAAAATTTAATTTTTTTTTTTCGTGGGGGGTAGGGCGGGGCAATTGGGATTAAGTGACTTGCCCAAAGTCATACTAGTGAGTGTAACTCAGGACCTCCTGACTCCAGGGCAGGTGCTGTATTCTATTCTATTGGCATTTACCTGCCCCAAGGCTAACAATTTCAAAGGAACATTATGGGAGTGTGTGTGTGTGTGTGTGTGTGTTTTTTAAGTTAGCTCCCTTAGCCAACACCACTCTTTTTCCCCTCCTCCCCATTCCTATGGAGTTTAAGGAATGGATTATAGCCTGCCTTGTGGCAGATAACTCCCAAATTGATAAGATTACTGTTTTAGGGTAAAATGTGGATCTAACTCTTAGTTTACCTGTGACAATTAGAAGGAAATTCTTGAACATGTGCATTGCACAGTTTAGGATTTTTATAGATATAGAGGTTACTATATTTCATTTTCCTGCCTGCTACTGTTCTTTATTAATTCTCTCTTTAGGATGATACTACAGTAAACAACTCTTAAGAAGTCTTTCACTTCTGTTATTTGTCAAAATATATTTCTACAGAAATTTCTGTTAGTAATGTGATATTTAATATTTGAATTTCACGATAAAGAGAAATCATTTTAACTTTAATTTTTTTTATCCCACTTGGAGGAAACTTTGATTTGTCTTCATCCTTTTATGTGATAGGATGTTTGGATCTGGAAGGGAACACAACTTCACACGTCCTAATGAGAAAGGAGAGTATGAAGTAGCCGAGGGAATTGGTTCTACTGTATTTCGAGCTATTTTGGTGAGTGTTAAGTATTTTCAGGTATATGGACTAAGTTGTGAGACATAGAACTATAAGTACAGTTAGATGTTGCATTCTCTTTGGGTACCATTTTGATACCTAACAGTTGATGCTAGGGTTCCTGTCTACCCAGTTTTTTTTTTCATTATTTCTTGAGATTCTTGACCCTTTAGTTCCATTGGATGAATTTTGTTATCATGTATTTAAAAAAAAAATCTACAAAGTAATCCTCTAGTAGTTTGGTATAGCACTGAATTATAATTCCACTTTAACTAATTTGGGTGATGTTGTGTTTTTAATATATTGTCTCTTCTACGCCTACCCATGAGCAGTTCATATCTTTCACATAACACTATGCTGATACCTCTGTCATTCCCCTTTTGTTTTATATTCTAGTTATACGTTTGTATATCCTATTTATTTACTAAATTCTTGCTCCGGGAAGGCTAGTATTGTGTTACCTTCTTAATGCCAAATCTGTTAACCTCTTCTTGGTTTTCATCATCCTTTTCATATTATTTGGACCTGGAGAGAATGGTTCAGACAAGTTAGAACCCAGGTGAAATGAAAAGGGCTTATTTAGCAGTCTCACAAACTGTTTCATGTTTTTAATGTTTATTTCAGCCTTTCAGAAGAGTGTAACAGTAGTTACGGTATTATTGCTTGTTTAAGACTTTTGTCAAGGCACGCTCATGAGTCTTTTAGGTTAAATATTTCTTTTGAATGGAGGAAATAAATAACTGTTTGAGTACCTTATTTCTCCCTCTAGTTTGGGGGAGACTTTAGACAAGAGCCCAAACCTAAGCTTTATGTTATGTTCACCGGTGTTCCAGGATAAGAGTGTAAAACAGAATCAGAGGTGAGAAAAAGAACCTGATCCCTTTATGAACCAGGTTTCCCAAGACTGAACCCAGTCCACATTTGTGTGTCCAGAGCAGAGAATTACTCCCTTAATGAAGAGGGAAAGGAGGGGGAAAGGAATCCTACTAGGTAGAATTAAAGAGATAATGCCTTCAGGGTATGTGGGAGTGGGCGCTTGAGGGGGGATGAGTAATATGAAGGCATAAGAGATCAGCTAGCATTTGCTGGGTACCTACTGTCTGAAAGGAGCTGTGCTAAGTAAGCAGTTAGAATTTATAAAAAAAAAAAAAAAGGAAAAACAGTATCTTCACTGATCTTAGGAATCTCCTATTCTAATGGGAGAGACTATATCAGAGAGCTATAGAAATGCATGATTTATGCAGGGTAAATGGGAGGTAGACCTGGAAAGACGTTGCAGAAAGTAGGATTTGAGAGCCATCTCAGCAGACAGGCTAATTCAGGTTGAGGGTAACCAACGGGCCTCAAACTGTCAGTGAGTTAGGAGGTGTCTGGCCCAACCATGTGAAGATTTCCCCTGAGGGAATGGGCGGATGAGAACAGTTTATTCTGGTGGCTGTGAAAGTGGCTGAAGCAGGCTCTGTGGGGTGCTTAGAGCTTAGACAGATGTGGGAGATGCCAAGGTCATTCACTGCATCCCAGACCATCCCCAGTTATCCTGACTTCTGTCCTAACCCTGGGCTTCCACAACTGGAAGAGAAAGGAGGCTAATGACTTTGTGCAACTGTGACTCACTTAAATCCAGTTCACAAGTGAGTCAAGACATCAACCCTGTGACACAAACAACCAGAAGTTACCACTATTTTCCTCTTGTATAAGCTGGTTTGGCTTCTGTTCTTTCCTGGTTCTCTTGTATATCCTCCCTTATTCCTGAGTGTATATCATCTTCTGCCTGTCTCCTTAGTGTCGGTAACACAAGGGACTCTTTTCCTGCACTTTTCTACTTCTGCTCTCTCCTTTAGTGAGCTCCAATACGACCGTGTCTTCAGTGCTCTTTATCTACGCAAATAACTGTTAAGTCTTGATTGCTAATAATGCATTACTACTTGATGCTCTTACTGTCTACTCGACATAGCTACCTGAGTCTCCTACTAGTACCACAGACTTCATATTTCCAGGATTGACTCGTTATCTTTCTTTTCTCTTCTTACTCTCTCTTCCCATTTCCTTAGTTCTTTTAGTAGCACCATCATCTTTCCCTTCACCCAGGCCGTCTTTGACTTTTCACTCTCTGCAGTTGTCCCAAGTCCTGCTTGTTCTGTAATAGTGCTCACATTTGTTCCCTCCTTTCTACTAGAACTGCCACCATTCTAATCGAGGCCCTCATTTTTTTTTCAGTTTATGAACGACTTTAGCACTTGCTATGATCCTTGTTTAAGGCATGCAAAAGGCAAATTCATCTCTTCTTCCTCAGGTTTTCTGAAAGCATATAGTCTTGATCTCAGTGTTTTGTAATAAAGATTTGTGTACATGGCCTATCTATCCTATTGGATTATAAATCCATTGGGCTCAGGGATTGTTATTTTGGCATTCTCAGAACTTGTAGTGCCTTGCATTTAATAGACCCTTAATAAATGCTGGACTCAAATCTTTTTATGTTGTACAGAGTCTGAGTAGAATACTAGGTATTTAATGAGCATCTGTTGAATTCTTTTTGTTTGTGATGGACGATTGTCAGTAGTATGCTCCTTTTTCCTTTTACTTCTAGCAATGCCACTAGTAATTTGGGACTAATGTGTTTTAGGCTAGTAGATATTTTGCTAATTCTTTATTGGTAATTTTTTTTTCAGGATTACTACAAGACAGGAATAATCCGTTGTCCTGATGGCATATCTATTCCTGAGCTAAGAGAAGCGTGTGACTATCTTTGTATTTCTTTTGAATATAGTACTATAAAATGTAGAGATCTCAGTAAGTATATCTATGGGGAAAAAAAATCTATAGAAAGTGTGGTGATTGTTTTTAAGGGGAGCTAAAATATATTTGAAGGAAAATAGTTACTTAGCAAAATATCTAAAGATCCCCATTTTTATATACCATAAGGTCTTAAGGCATATTGTGAAATTTTTGAACTTTTAACTTTTAAAGTAGAGTATTCTTAATTGTAGGCTATGATACACATGACCTTGGGGTGATTTTTAAAAGGCCAGTTTTGATGTACCCAGTTGTTGCTGCTATCTGTGGTGTGATAGTGCTGCTTGAAAACTAATAGCATATGTGTGTCTGACCCTAAATTCCACCAGAATTCTTTTGTATTTCAAGAATATGTAATATTGTTGCTGTATATGTGTTTTTATTTTTTATTTTATTTATTTTTTAATTATTTATCAGTATAAATTCTAGGGTACTGAATGACTGTGGGTATGAGGGACTCCCAGACAAAGAAATTCCCTCTACCACTGCAAGTCAGCCACTTGTTTGCAGCTTAGTCACAGAGAGAGGAAGTGAGGGAGGTTGCACAGTCAGCAGGTGACACAAGTGGGACTGAAACCCTGGTCTTCCTGGCTTTGAAGCTAGCTCTCTGTCCACTGTGCTCTGCTCTATTTCCTCTTGTCCAGGTGGGATCTCACCACAATTTAGTATTTTAAAATTTCTGGGGCTGAAAATTTCACCATCCTTCATCCAACCAGATGAATTGGGTGCATACCTTTAGGATTCAACATAATCTGTACTAATTATTTTAAGTATTGCTTTGCAGTCATATCTAACAATTCATTGTTTCATTTTAGGTATAGTTAAGTATAGTCATAATTATTCATAAGATCTTAGCTTTAGAAATGGTAGTTATCCTAGAAATGACCCTATCCCTTCTTTTTTTTTTAAAGATGAGGAAACTGAAACCTAGAGATAGAATTTTTTGTTGAAAACAAAAAGGGTACTATTAATTTTATAACCAGCTGTAATAGGAAAATGAGCAAAATTAGTATAAATCAACATTAATTTCACAAAAGTACATAACTTAAAGCCTAGTGTTAATCATTAATCAATTTTGAAGAGATTCATCAATGTATTGCTATTTAATATATCGTCAAAGATATATCTCAGTTTTGACTCAGATCTTCATCACTGATAGTGGTTCTCAGCTTTGGTTTCAGTGGTTTCAGAAAAGAAATGTACTTTGAAAGAATGAAGTGAACCCAAACCTTGCCCAGAGTTGGGTCTTGCATAGTTAGAAGTTATAAATGGTTGGACCCTATGGGCCTACTAACTCATGTCTGTTAGTTTAAATTAAGTAAAAACAAAAAAAACGTTTTTGTTTTTTGTTTTCTGGGGGGGAAAAACACCCCAACTCTGGTTCTTGCCTTGTGGTTGTTAAACAGGCTTCACTGATCTGTAAGTCAGACTTGGATGTCTGAATAGAAAGGAATGCCTAAATACAAAAGAAGTGGTTCTGTGTGTGCATGTGTGAGTGCGTGTGTGTGTGTGTGTATGTGTGTGTATGTGTGTGTGTGAGAAGTTAATATTATTTTAAAATACTGCATCTGCAAAGATTAACTAACTTCCTGATAGCAAATGCTGCCTTTGGAAAAGTGGTGTAGCTTTTAAACCTTAAAAGTATTCCACTGAATGTAATTTAACTTTAAAATTTGATGAGTATATTCATAGTAGAGGGAACACTGAACTGTATGTTCCATCTAGAGAATTTGAGTTTTATTCTGGAGTCTGTCACTGACTAGCATGGTAGTCTTGAACAAGACCACTTGACTTTTGGCAGCTTATTTCCTCTTCCTTAAAATGATCAGCCAATAAACATTAAGTACCTACCATTGCTAGGCACTGTGTTAAATGCTAGAGATACAAAAAGAAGCAGAAGATAGCCCCCACCCTCAGGGGGCTCATAGTCTAAAGCCAGGCTGGTCCGTAGACAGATTTGAGGATGGAAAACCTTTCCAGGCATGGAGGACCAGCAGAGAAAAGGCTCCGGGCTGAGAGAGAGGGTGTGGAACTGCCAGGAGGCCAGTATCGCTGAACTGAAGAGTTATGTGATGGGGAGTAAAGTGTGGGAAGGGGATAGGTTATGGAGGCTTTTGCATGCCAAGCAGAGGGTTTTGTATTTGATGGAAGTAAGAGGGAGCAACTGAAGGGGGGTGCGTGTGTGTGTGTGTGTGTGTGTGTGTGTGTGTGTGTGTGTGTGTGTGTGTGTCCAGGGGAGGGCAGTGAATGACATAGGTGATATCATGAATACGTGATTCCCATGAATATTTCTCAGAGCTTCAGACTAGCTATTGTAGAAGACATTCTTTTCTGCCCTCACTACTTGGACAAAATGCTTTGGATTTATCAGCAAAGGTTCCTTTTCCAGAAATCTCATTGTTGTGAACTGTTGTAAAACAAGGAAATGTAAAGGGGGCAATTTTTAGAAGGCAGGTACTGAGGAGGAGAACTAAGGAGCCTTTCCTGCGGCCTTTTTTGGCCTTGATCTTTCATATTTATCACTTAGATTCCTCCATGACTGTAAAGAAAGCTCTCAGCTGAATCACATCTTTGCTTTCCTCCATGTGATGTGGTATTCTCCTTGTTCTCTGTCCTATGTACTACCTTTCCTCCTATGTCCTGTCCTACCCCGTTTAGTAGGAGGGAGAGCTCCAGAAAAGTATTCCCAGTTTGCCTAGGCCTTTGGCCAGAGCATCTCCAGGCCTCCTTTTATTTCATTTTCTTGGAGCCCAGAATGTCTGAGCCCTAACTTTTATAAATTTTTCTGATTTTCCAGTAAAAACCTCGTTCCTTTTTAAAACTTTTTTTTTTTTGGAGGGGTGAAGGTAGGGCAATTGGGGTTAAGTGACTTGTGCAAGATGACACAGCTAGTTTTGTGTTAAGTGTCTGAATTCAGATTTGAACTCAGGTCCTCCTGACTTCAGGGCCAGTGCTGTATTCACTATGCCAACTAGCTGCCCCCAAAACTCCATTCTTTACTAGTAATTACAATATGTTACGACTGTACTTAGGGAGTAGAGCTGTTATCCCCATTGCTGTAGAGCAGACAATACTAGTTAGCTACATAAGTTTATTTTGTTTATAACAAGCTTACCATTCACTCTAGAAGCTGGCAACATATTCTTTTTTTTTTTTTTTACTTTGTTATTCCCAAATCTCCCTCCTTCCACCGGTTATTCTGATACTTTTTCTGGGTATTTTCCAAACAAGGTGAAAAAGAAGTAATGGTGATATAAAGCCTGAGTTCCATAATGTCTCCTAGTGTGAGTCATTTGAGTTAATGTACTTATTGAGAAATGATTGTTTTTGTTCAAAAACTGTTTTTCCTGGTCAAGTTTTTGTCAGTAGGTAATACCTCCACAAAATAATCGTTAGTATCTGGCTAACAGGTTTCAAGAAAATAAGCATTGAACCTGTGATTTCATAGATACAGAGAACTTGTGGAGGAGAAACTCTCTCAGCGAAGGCAGTTTGATGCCTCTTCAACACAGTCTTTAAGTGACTTGTCCAGAGTCACGAAGCCAGTTTGTATGAGAGGCTAGGTTTCTGCTCCTCCAGTCTACCTCAGTAATAATGTCACTGATAAACATAATCAGAACTGGAGTAATTTATTCAACAATCATTTATTAAGCACAGCGTACTTTACAGTATTTGGTATGCTAAATTGGTTAGATAAAAGTGCCAGTTCTGTCATTGAGCATATATGCTGACACTGGCAGGAGGAGGGAGGTTTGGGAATGACAAAGTAAAAGACAAGACGAAACAAATGAATGTGTTGCCAGCTTCTAGAGTAAGAACAGCAGACTTGTTATAGACGAAATAAAGATGAGCAGGTCAACAGTACTCTCTGCTCTACCGCAAAGGGGATGATGTGCAGCCCTACTTCATGGAGGTAGGAGACACAGTCAGTGCAGTCATCAGAGATATAAACAGAATGCTTGTCAGGATTCAACAGTTGACTTTTTTCAGAAGGAAAGTATAAATCACAGAGAGATGGGAAAGCCTATTGGAGGGGCTGGTTTTTCAAAAATGGCTAGAAGGCTTTTTTTATACTTTTCTGCTGATACTCATCACACGTCATCCAAAAAGCATGATATTTTTATGGGTTTGTTTTCAGGTGCCCTCATGCATGAATTGTCAAATGATGGTGCTCGTAGACAATTTGAGTTTTATTTAGAGGAAATGATCCTCCCTCTGATGGTGGCCAGTGCCCAAAGTGGAGAACGAGAGTGTCATATAGTGGTACTCACAGATGATGATGTGGTCGATTGGGATGAAGAATACCCCCCACAGATGGGAGAAGAATATTCACAGAGTAAGTATTGGAAGCTGTCTTTTGTGTGCTGGCCCAGGGCTGCTGCTTTATCACCTTACCTTTAGTAAATGACCATTAATTTATTGGTTTTAACCTCAGTTTGATAAAAGAATACGTTTTCATTTTGGAATTTTACTACATATAAACAGCTGTCTCTTCTTTATTAGTGAGTGACTCTTAGAAATGCCTTGTAAAGGTGGTCATGATTTGCTAGAATGCTTTTTGGTTGCTGTAGCTCACAGGTCACTTTTGACCTAGAAGTCTAACTGAACTGGTCTGTGGAAGTAAGTTTTGGTCTGAAAGAGCTTCATTTTGTTTGATACCCTACCCGTTTGTATGCGGTGCCGTGACCTGCAAGTACCTTTAAGGCCGCAGTACTTTTGCTTTTTTGCTCTGTGCCTCCTCAGATGATATCTGCATCTTTAAAAAGCACTAATCATTTAGCTTCTCTCTTTCTAATTGCATTTTTATTCCCTTTTCCACCCCCCGCCAGAGCTTTTGATATTTTTGGTAAATCATACGTGGGGCATATATTTATTCTCTTTGGCAGATTTCCTAGAAATGACTAAAGTTTCCTCTCAGATGAGAAGAAAATAGGGTAGAATTCCAAAGAAATTTTGGTTTTTATAAATATATTCATTTAGTCTTTTCTTAGAAGAGCTTGTCAGTCACTCAAATTGCCAACTTTGTAAAGGCCAAGGATTTCCGGGGCTAGAGGAAGCACGAAGATACTGAAACTCTTGGGGTTTGTGGTGGTGGTGGCTTTTCCTTTCTCTTTGAGTCCATCATAACATTGCTCGATGGGGAAAATATTTTAGGATTCTTTAAAGTATTTTCTTTGTTTAAAAATTACTTTCTTTGTTTAATGCTATAAATTGCCGTGTTGTTCCTTAAGGAATTGTAGTTGCATGATGTGCTCAAATGAGTGTTGTGTTCTTTCTTGTGAACAGTAGTAGTACTGGATAGCTGATAATTGCTGTACATACCATCTTGGTCCTGGGCTCTCTGCTAACCTGGTTTTTATGATGACTTCCTTTAAGTTGGACAAAGTACAGGACAAATTAATAATTTATCAAAAAGACTAAAGAGATAAAAAAAGGTTTTTTAGAAATCTGTCAGTGTTAGTAAAAGGTATTTCTTTGGGATTTGTTTTTCAAAACCCAGACTTTCATCTGCGAAGGATGGAAAAAAGTTTAAAATTAGTTTATCTAATCATTATGAAGCACAGTTTTGTTTCTGTTTTTTTCATTTTTACTTCTTTCAAAGAAGATTTTTGAAACTTAAACTTTGAAGCTTGAAGACTGACTGGAAACATTTTGTCCTTAGTTAAACTAAATATTTTCAATTCCTATTTTTTTCTGAGACAGAAGACATTTAACCAAAGATTTGTTTGTAGGAGATGAAGATAGTTCTATCAGCCCTTTTCTTCTAATTAGGAAATATTATGAAATGATGGTGGTTGTGGTGATATCATCCATTCTGGAAAGCTATGACAAATCATCTCAAATATTCAGCATTTTTAAGGACATAGAAATAGGTACAAATTTATTCCAGGGAAAGCAAGTATTTATTTTCCTTTTAATTGGATCCTATAAACCAGCGTGCTTGGTTTGTGAGCGTGTCTTTCTTTTTTTGCAAAAACCTTTGCAGTTCACCTTTTAAGGGACATAACTCCACCTGAAAGAGAGAAGGCGAGGAGGGCCCATCTGTCTAAGTCCCTGAAGTCCCCAGCACATTTGGAAGACTCATCATGTTGTCAGTGGAGTGTCTGTCCTTTGCAAAGCCTGTTTGACCTAAACAGACTAACCTGGGCAGAACTTGCTCGAATCTGCCTTTTAACATCAGTAGTGAGTGGGGTGGCCACCTAAGTGGAGAACAGTTTGGGGAGGGGTCTGTACATTTCTTGGGAATTATAGTAGTTCAATCCATGAAATCCAAAAAGTGTCTGGTCCCTCTATCCTTGGGGGATGATAATCATCTAAATGGTTTATAACACGTCCTTCACTCCTTTACTCTGCCTGTTTGGCAGGGTTTAAGTCTGTGTCTGTGGGCCATTGTCTTTAAAGAAACACACACTCTTTTTGTCAGATCTCTAAAAGTGGTTTTTTAGAATTGGATGATTTTTCTGATGGGTTGGGTTTCAGTATTAAGCTGCAGTAACCTGGATGGATTATCAGAGCTTCTCTGGTTTCAGCCCTGTTAGAGATTTTGCTTGTATATTAACTCTACTGAACTCATCATTCTGTCATGTTGGCTAGTCATCCTTTGGCTTCGCTGCATCCATTGTGGGGTTTTAGGGTGATCAGGCCCCACTAATTGTGGAGCAAGATGAATTTAAGGTAAAAAAAAACTTCAGTAGATTCATTTCTGGAACTAATTTCTAAAATCTGTTGCTTTTTGTCCCCAGTTATTTATAGCACAAAGTTGTATAGATTTTTCAAATACATTGAAAATAGAGATGTGGCCAAATCTGTTCTGAAGGAGCGAGGTCTTAAGAAAATCCGCCTGGGTATAGAAGGTAAGACAATACTTGTTTGTCCTCAGCAGGTGTTCTCTCCCTAATGCTTCTGGGTTTGTTCTTATTTTTCCCCCGAGGGGCAGGGGAGCAGTATTTATGCACCTTTTTTTTCCCTTCCTAAATATGTTTAGTTAAAACAGATTGAAAAAAGCCAAAGCCTTTGAGATTATGGATGAAAGCTTAAGGAAAAGTCTGATAAGTTACTGTTATTAGAACTGTTTTCTGAATAACAGACGGCCACCGACTCTGTGTGTGGTTGTTGTGCAGTTGTTCCAGTTGTGTCCAACTCTCCATGACCTCATTGGGGTTTTCTTGGCAGAGATACTGGACTGGTTTGCCATTTCTTTCTCCAGCACATTTGACAAATGAGGAAACTGAGGCAAGCAGGATTAAGTGACTTGCCCAGGGTCCACAGCTAGGAAGTGTCTGAGGCCGGATTTGAACCCAGGAAGATGAGTCTTCCTGATTCTAAATTCAGCACTTTGTCCATTGTACCACCTAATGCCCAATTTAATAGATTTTTATTGTTTAGAAAAACCACATTTCTCCTAACAAACCTTTAAGGTAGTATAAGCATTAATCTTATTATTATAGTTGAGAAAATGTGAGGTTCAGAGAACCTGTAGTCATATAATAGAGAAGTTTTGGAACCTTGATTTATAGATAGGGCTTCTGATTTCAAATCCCAGTGGTCTTTCTGTAGTACCGCTGATGAAAGACTAGTCACCTTTATGTGATAGGAATTCTAGTTGTGCCACTATTTGTCATTATAAAGACATTTTATGTGTATATATACACACACACACACACACACACACATATATAAGTATACATACAAATATATAACATAAGTACTTTCATATATATTTATATATAAATGTTATTACACGTATTAAAAAATAACCAAATGGTATGTCATCTCCCTCATTCTATAGAGTTGGGGAGGTAAAAGCAGTGAAGTGACATATTTCACTTCACCAACTGTTCACTTTGAGCATCTTCTTTGTAGACAGTGACAAAAATGAAACCCTTTGTGCTCTCCTGGAACGTACAGTCTGCTGGGGGAAACAGCATCTCCATGGACGAGTAACTACAATGTGATAGGGGCTGAACCTGTGATTTCATAAATATAGGGAACTCCTTCCACCAGTGCTGCTCAGCACTTTCTGTGTCATTTAGAGTCTTAAGAATATTGCCCAGAGCACTGATGATCACACATGTCAGGTGGGACTTGAGCTTTCTGCTCACTGCCATTTTGGTGGGAAAGAACATTGACAACTGGACGAATGAATCAGGAAGGGTTTGTGTAACTGTGGTACTGAAATTGTGCCGTAAAGGAAAGTGAGGAGAAGGCAGAGGGTCCCATACCTGAGGAAGGAGGGAGCGCTGTGCTGGGAGAATAGCCAGCAGGCAGCTTGATGAAGAGATTCTGTAAAAAGACTGAAAGCCAGAAAAGTGGGAGACTCGTGGACAGCTTTCAGTGCCAGGCTGGAGATCACTGTCATTCATTGTAGAGGCAGTACAAGAGCCATTGGAGAGTTTGGTAAGAGAATGCCAGAATGGTGGCTTAGGATGATGTCCATCTGGCAGGATAGAGGAGGATAGACTGGCAAAAGGGGCAGCAAGGGGGTGCCGTGGATAGAGCTCTGGGTCTGGAGTCAGACGCCTGCTAAGCTGTGTGGCCCTGGGCAGGTCACATAACCTCTTTGCCTCAACGTCCTCATCCATAAAAGAAGGGTCATAATAGCACAGTTTTCCTGAGATTGTCGTGAGGATCAAACAGGTGATTATGGAATGCTGAGCACAGTGCCTGGGACCTAGTAGACACCATATAAATGTTAGCTATCATTATTGCTATTACTAAGACTATTTCTAGGTAAGTGGAGAGACAAATCAGCCTAGTAGTGATCCATGCTGAGGCCCTAACATAGCTCAGAGACCACACCAGTGCAGAGAGAGGCCTGGGCTTGAAAGAATGGACAAGGCCTGGTAGTTGGTAGGCCATTAGGGGATGGGGGAGTCAGATTGCTTCATGTGTGTGAACCTTGATTATAGAACAGTAATCTCAGGGGAAAAAAAGGCAAGTTTTGAAGAGGGATGTATTTAAAGGGAAATGTGTGTTTTGTTTTGAACGTGTTCTGTGATTTCCAGCAGACAGCTGATAATGTGGGATTAGAATTGGCCTGGATATAGAGATTTAGGAGTTGTCTATATAGAGATTAAATGAAACTTTGGGAGCGAATGAGATGATAAAGGAAGAGAATGTAGAGAGGGAAGAGAAGAGGCGCCAAGACTGGCTGAGCCCTGGGGTATGGCCAGGCCAAAGGGCTAGAAGAACAAGGCCTGAGAAAAGGCCAGAGATTGGGATAGGATGTGTCTCCAAAGAGAGGTTGCTGAGGGATGAGGGTAGAAGATTCATCTAAAAGTGAGAAAGAAGCAAGGAATATGCCCGTCTCTTCTTGGCCTGGTGCTTCAGGGACCTGGGAGGACTGCACAGCCTGGCCAGGGACACTTGGGGTGGTAGAAGAGCCAGGTCTTTGTTAGCACAGGAAGATCTTAGTTCAGACCTTTACCTGTGTCACGGAGGGCAAGTTTTTTAACCTTTCTCAGCCTCGGTTTCCTCATCTGTGCAATGACAACAACAGGAACTGTGACCTTACGTAACATGCGAATTATTTTGTGAACCTTAAAGAACTATATAAATGCTTGCTATGATCAGTCAGCCCAACAGCAGAGGATCATAACATCATAGATTTAGAGCTGATGAAAGGACCCTTAGAGGTCTTTGCTGAGAAAGATTAAGTCACTTGCTCATGGTCACACAGATAGCAAATGGCAGTCAGGTTTTCTGACTCCATATCCGGCACTATTTTCCATGTACTGTAGTGGGAAGGCCAAGGATAACATAGAAACTTTGTAGAGATTGTGCTGAGAGGGGCGGCAAGGTGGTGCAGTGAGGAGAACACCGACCCTGGAGTCAGGAGGACCTGAGTTCAAATCCGGCCTCAGACATTTGACACACTAACTCGCCGTGTGATTTTGGGCAAGCCACTTAACTCCAGTTGCCCTCCCCCCCAAAAAAAAGATGGTGCTGAGAGATAAAAACAAGAGCACGGGGAGAGGATTTTGGTTTGGAGGATATTCATTTTGAATCACGAGATAATCTTGAAAACAGGAGATGAGAATTTGTCTCTTAACGCTGGGAATAGCCAGCTGAAGGGGGTCTTCACTCTAGGATACCGTAATGACTGCTTATCGTTTCTGCACTCTTGCTACATCTTGTTTCTGGTATCTTTGAGTTCTGAGGCCTAGCCAGCAGACTTAGCATCTGAGAAGTTAGAGCTGACTCTGTGACAGTCCATAGGAAGAGATGGGACATGGGGGAAATGAGCCTGGGGCAACAGGGCTGTTTTCCTATTATAAAATTAGTTCTTGCCTTTCCAGTTCCCTAGGCAGCATTGCTGCATTGACAACATGGTGTGTTGGGGATTGGCTTTCTTTTCCTTTTAATAAATGAGAAATTCTGGCTAATTTACTTTTTTATTCTAATTACTACAAAATAGGCCAGTTTTTATTTTTTTTAAATCACTCCTACCTGGTGTAACTAAACAGTTTACTAGGCTCAGAGCATTAGAGCTGGAAGGGGCCTTTGAGGCCATCCAGACCAACACCCTTATTATATAGTTGAGAAACCTGAGGCCCAGAGGTTAAGTGACTTGCCCAAGGTCACACAGGTTTTTAAGAGTCTCCATGTGAAGGTCAAGATGGACCTAATGTAGAGTTTCTAGTGCTGAGATGGTTTGCTGCTCCATCTAGTGGACAGGCATTTTCCCAGGAAAATTTCCTAGAGGTTTAAATAAAAACAAAGTAAAACAACACATGATTTTCTTAATTTGTGTATATGTGGACATTTCTCTTTAGAGCAGTCCCAGTCTCATGTGTGATGTACAGTTTTGGATGGTTTGAGTGATAGCTTGGGGGTGAACTTGGAGTGGTGTGCCCTCTAAACAGTCTTTCAAAGACCTTGTTGGTCATTTGAGTCTAGTGAAAAGGGAACTTTTTATTTGTCAGTCTTCCTATATGACTCATGTATATATTCCTTTCCATTTTATTTTGCTACATGGTAATGATGAAGTATGAATCTTTCATTGTCCTGAACATAAAACTATTTGCTATAACCTGTCTCTCCCCTTTCTGTCCCCACCCCGAATTTTCTTTCAACATGACTTGTGCATGAGTTCATACCTAAGTTTTGACAGTGTATGTGACCCTAGGGCCTGTAATAAGAAGGTTGGGCTAGATGTTCTCTGAAGTTCTTTCTTGTTCTAGATCTGATTTTATGTATATAATTTTCTCTGCCTAATATACTCTTTCCAATTTTCTAAATCCTCACTTGTCCCTCCAAGCTTTCTTAGTATCACCTCTTCCATACCTCTCCCTGGTCAGTCATCTTTGTTCTCCGGATCTACCCCACTTCGTTGGCATTTATCACAAACAGAGCCCGAGGACACCTCTTGCCTTGGTTTGTTTACTGCAGATGTTCAGTAAATACTGGTTGGATAAATAGGTTAGTGAACCTAGGGACCAGGGAGAAGCCATTACATTTAAAAAGTCAGCAAAGAAATTAGGATTTTGATTCAGGAGGTAGCCATCTGTTTTTAAAGCTGTTGTAAGGTAGGTGGAATTGCATTGTCTTGTATTCTTTTTCCAAGGAGAGGGATTTGAAAGTTTGCTCCATTTTACTGGTAAAATGTAAACTTCCATTTTTTTTCTTTCTGCATATTAGTAAAACCCTAGAAAAAGCATACATGTAACTAGTTTGCAAAAAGTAATGCTTCCTATTTTCTGTTAATAACTAGCGAGGTGGCACAGTGAATAGACTACCGGCCCTGGAGTCAGGAAGACCTGAGTTCAAATCTGGCACCAGACACCTCTCTCTCTCTGTCTCTCTCTCTCTCTCTCTCTCTCTCTCTCACACACACACACACACACACACACACACACACACACAGAGCTGTGTGACTTAGGGCAAGTCACTTAACCACAATTGCCCTCTTCCCCCCCCCCCCAAAGTTTTTAAGGTTTGCAAGGCGTTTCCTCACTATGATCTCGAGACAGTAGCTACTGCAAGTATTATCATCATTAAACTGAGGCTCATTGGTTACCATCATTTCCATGATTGCAGTTAAAGAAAGGATGTGAGGGCATGTATGTGTCTTATCTCCTGACTTCATGTCTAGCCTTCTTCCTTTGTCATGCATCTGCTGTTGTGATGTGTTAGAAGCATAGATCATACAGTGTGAGAGCAAGAAAAGATTTTAGAAGTCTTCTGGTCTAATGTGCAGATAGCACAGATCAGCAGTTCTCAACCTGTCTGTCGCAACCCCTTTGGGGGTCAAACAACCCTTTCACAGGGGTTGTCTAAGACCATCAGAAATAAGGAGATGAAGAGAGAAGACCTTATTTCCGATGGTCTTAGGAACCGAGACACCGCTCCTCTGTCTCCAGGCAGGTCTGCCCACATGCAGATACACACACATACGAGTATTAAAGGGTCATAGCATTAGGAAGATTGAGAACCATTGGTATAGATGAAGAAAATTGGGATTCAAAGAAGTTATGTATTTCATCAATGTGTGCAAAATCTTTCCTTTAGGGTATCCCACTTACAAAGAGAAAGTCAAGAAAAGGCCTGGTGGGCGCCCAGAAGTAATCTACAACTATGTCCAAAGACCATTTATTCGCATGTCCTGGGAGAAGGAGGAAGGAAAAAGTCGGCATGTGGACTTCCAGTGTGTGAAGAGTAAGTCCATCACAAACCTGGCAGCAGCTGCCGCAGACATTCCCCAGGACCAGCTGGTGGTCATGCATCCGACACCTCAAGTGGATGAGCTGGATATCCTGCCTGTCCCTCCTCCTCCTGGCAGCAATGAGCTGGATCCTGAGGGACAGAGTCCGATGCTGTGATGGAGGCAGCCCATCTAACAAACGCTAGCATGCTCCTCTCGCCAGTGATGCTGCCCTCATTCTTCGGCACTGCAATGCCACTGTTCTTCATTGTGAAATGCACACATCAGTGTTTAGGAGATTGCAGTGTGGACTTTTTTTTTTTAAAAGACCAAAGGTATCAATTTGACATCCTGAGGTTCCACTTATATAAATGTATTTGTTTACCAGTAGGTTTGTGAAATTGGTTCTTTGTATGCTGGACAGTTGTCTCACATTTAGAAATGGTGGGATTGGCAGTCGGGGGTGGTCGTGTACCTTCACCATAGATGTTGACTGCAGCCCGGATAAAATGCAGTAACACAATTTTTGATAGTAGCACTTTATAAATGGTGGTTCCGTGGAATTCTTAAAGCCATTTTTTATAGTTGTGATGCACAATACACATTTAAACAAGTGCTTCTATCAAAGCCTCTTTAGCAAAAGATGCAAATGCAGTCGGCATCTGTTATTAGGTTTTGGGCTCACATTTGAGTGAGCACAAAGTATTTACCATTGGGCTCATGGAGTGATTAGGAGGATATTCAGTAGCTGTTTAGTCTGTTTCCCAGTGCAGTTTTTCACTCATCTTGTGTGAGTCACATGCAGGGATGTGAACAGCAGAGGTGATGTATCATCCATTCTGCCTTACCCTTAATCTGTTCGCAGATATTTATTTACTGACAAGGTGTTTTCGTAAACGTCATGGGATAGGAATGAAGTGTTCACTTCTCGTTTACTAAATGATTGTAAACTTGAGTTTTTCATTGAAATAAACTTACATTGTTTTCATGTTTCTGGCTAGATTATTAATTCTGAGAATCAGCAGATTGCTTCATCATTTCTGTTTGGATGGTATAAAGGCAGATCCCTAAAAATAATCATCACAGCCATATTACATTATGGCACTGCCTTCAACTAGCAAATGGCACCTTGCATATGATATGCCTCATGATCCCCAGGGATCCTGAAAGATTTGGTGTTTTAGAATCGAAGGAACACCATTTCCAATCCTTCCAACATTATTGAAGGGCACTAGTGGAAAGAATAATTATAACTAGTTGTCATAAACCAAAAACAATGCTAAGAATCAAATTCTGAACTTAAGGGCAAATGTTAAAATGTCAGCGATACATCATTTTCGCTTTCAGAATTAAAGTCTATTTGAACATTCTAGTTCCATTTTAGAGAAAACATAACCTTTAAATACCCAAAGGGAAAAGCACACACTAAGGTTCATGAAGGTAAAGAGGGAATGAGAACATGACAACCCTCATCCTTCAGTATATGATAGCTAAAGTTAGGACAGAAATTTCTGTTCTTTTCAAATTACTTGTTTAAAAAAGTAAATAGTATTTTATAGAACAAAGGAAACATTTATTTTAAAAATATTTAACTGTCTAATACATTACACTTTAACCCATATTTATAGTAAAGGATTCTTACAAGAAAGAATAAACAGCTTTATGATACAATTAGTATAAGAAATGTCCACACGGGGGACCTCTTTGTAGTGTAAAAACACCATACGTTTGAAATGACTTTGCATATAAAAGCTACCAATGATGCTTCTGTGCACAATGATTTAAAAATTCAACACGAACAGAATCCAAAATATACAATTAATGCAAGCTATTCACAGCGAGCTCAGTAATCAACGATGCAGAAACACTGTAGCGGTTTTAGTTCCACTTTGTCTGAAGTTACACGTGGTAGGATTGACTTGTATCGATGGCTTTGAGATGGCTTTTATGAAGTTTGAACATAAAAGCTATTATCTCTTTATCCAAGAAGCTTCACAGACAGTCCAACTCCACCAATAATGCACTTTGATACTGCAGATGTTGCTGAAGCATCTGTACAGTAATGTTTAAAGTGGCCAAGGTAAGTCACTGAAGTCCACAGGGCCACCAAGACCAGCATCTGCTTCCAAGAGGCTCATGATGACTGCCATGGCTGCTTCATCATTGCTAGGGCTGCTGGAACCTTGGTCGTTATCAATCATATCTATACCAACGTGGGGGTTCTCACCTGAATAGAAAACAAACTTATTAGTGGTCAAAAGCACTTACTGTGGTTTTAATTTTATTTTGTATAATTCCTACATCAAACTTTTGGTATGCTGAGCTCAGTGTTTTAAGCAAATCTTAAACTATATATTGCAGAAAAGGGGGTCCATTTTTTTCTATTAAGATTACAGGAGAAAGATAAAATTAAAATCACCAGATTTTTATATTTAAGAACACAGCTAAATTCTGTAGTTGTCAGAAACATTTAAAATATGTCAGTTTCATATTAATCCAGGAAAAAGGGGAAAGATCTCTTACAGAGGACAAGGAAATAAAAGGGAGATCAGAGACCAATTTATAAAAAGAAAGGTAAATAGAGTAGGGGAAAAAGAAGCTGTATAGGTTCTTTTTGAAACAAGTTAGGTGACTTACTATTGTTTATAATTCTTTGACTATTATTTTTGTCCCCAAAACTTTTAAATTCTATTTTCAATCATAGCCCAAAGACTGCAAGGAATTTTGTACTAGCCTAACTTGCTGCTAAAATTTGGGGTGGTGGGATCTGGGACGGGGGAATAGAGAGACAAAACTGATTTGTGTAAAAACTCTTTAAAAATATTTAAAAAAAAAAACCTGTTACTGTATTTGTCAGATTTATTGAAGAGATTTATATCAGTGCTACTTACCAAGAATAGAGGAACTGTCAGAATATGGATATCCAGGATTATCTTGGATTTGCCCTGGTAGAAGGCCTGCAGAAGGAATGTCTGGAGTTCCTCCATTTAAAATCTGCCAAACAGGGAAAAGCAGAGGAATTTTCATTATTTAAACTCAAGTCTTATACAATGATCACTAAGAAAAAAATCCCAGTCTACCTGAAACAGTCTTAACCTGGAAGATGCCTTGTGGTAAGTTTTAAATGTTACAAAAGTTAGTGGGGGGAAACCTTCACTCCTGAAATTGTTCTCTGTTCATTTGGTTCAGGACCATCAGTCCATGGTGAAAAACTCCCTGGAGTATTAACAGTACCTTAGAATTTACTGTTTAATGCCCAGTCTTGACCACTAAATGTCAGCAGGCCCACCCTCTGGTGGTCCTTGCATGTGGGTAAAGCATCTTTTAGACTGATTACCAGCTCTCTTTCAGAATGATAGTGAAGAATGGCACAACACTAGGGAAACAGGTAAAAATATGGGACTTGAAGGATGCTCTTTGCATTCGGACCTAGAATATCAAATGAACCCACGTCTCTTAAGAGCCTCTCACACGCCAGGCACTGTGCACGATGGTGAGGTTGCCTCTTTTAAAAAGCTCTCTACAACTAGGACATGGTGAGAAGCTTGCTGTGGAGAAATGCACTGTGCCTAAGGGGGAGGCCCTGGAGGCTTTCTCTATGGTTTTGTACCTGCACAGTGCCCCCATTTTCAAACTAATTTAAGACTGCTGAACTGCTAGCTCTGCAGCTTTTCCCAAGTACGTAACTGACAAAATTATTACCAACAACAAAGCTCCAAATCCCAGTCACAGCAACCACAAAGGCTTATTGTTCTAGGTAAACCCACCCTTTTGCCCCTCTGTACCTCCACTGAATTGTTCCCTGTGCCTAGAATGGACCACTTCAACCCCTCTTCCAATAAGTGCCTTCATCTGTGCTGTTTTAAGTGATACTGTACTAACCTTGAGCACTTTGCTCTGATTACTGTGTACGTTTTCTCTTCTTACATAGACGTACTCAAAGAGAACAAGACTCTCTCATTACTGCTGTTTCCTGCAGAGCCTTACACAGATGCTTCCTTCAGGGGTCTCAGCTTATATCCGCCCGTGTATTCTCATCCTCTACCGTTCTTGTCTAGTCCATCTGTCTCTACCAAAGTTGGATACTTCATAAGTATCCTTGTCAAACTGAATTCTTTGTATTAATGCCCTAGGAGCCAGTGATTGTTCAAGAAATCATCTGAACTGGAAAGTCCCCCTGTATTTACTGTGCCATGTACTTAATAGGCACTTACTAGGTATTAGACTTAAGTCTGCTTTTAAAAAATCTAATCAAACTCTGCTAACTCTGAGAGGTTGTTTATAAAATACTCAAAAGTATTGCTAGTGAATTAACGGTTTAGTGGCTTCTAGGCAGCTCAACGACAAAGACAGGGGGAAGAGGCGAGTTTAGGGCTGCTTTAGGGTTCATCAGGAAGATGGTGTAGTGACTTCCTTTATTTGAATTGACTGGACAACAAGATCATCTCTCCCCCAAACTCTGGTCTTCCTTCTGACTTTCCCTGTTCTGTTTCTGGTATTCCAGTCTACTTTATCTCCATATATGAAATGGTGGGGTTATCTCTGATTCTTTCTCCCAGACCTCCCAACGTCATCCAGTGAGATAATGGATATAAAGTGCTTTGTGAATCTTAAACAGTTATAGACACACCTCTCATGCTTCCTCTTTATTCCCACTGCTGCCAGTGGTGAGTAGGTAACTCACCTCAGTGTCTTATTTTACAGACTGCAGTGGATTCCTAACATATCTTCTTGACTCAACTCCTGTCATGCCTCCCATCTGCTCAGAAGAATTTAGGGGCTTCCTTAATGCCTAGGGAATCAAGTTCAAAGTCCTCTGCTTGGCACGCCAGCCGGCGGTGCCTTACCTTTGATCCGGTCTTATGTCATTATTTTTTATGTATTTCACCCTCTCCCAAACAGGAACTGTAGCACAGACATTTAATGAACATATGTATGCTGTGGTTGTAACTGGGTCCTGATGAATGCTGGCTAGTAGCTCGCTTTCTGAGCCAGTCACGAATGTGGGAATGAGAGGCAGCAACCTTAGAAAACAGGGTACTGGGGCAACTGATAACAATACAGAGCTCTCTGTTCTCGGTCACATATCCGAGAGAAAACAATGAAGGTGGATGGATGCTACCATTTCTGGTGAGTCATATGGGCACAAATGATGCTTGCTGGATTTCTTTGGTAGTAACACTGCCAAAGACTGCCAAGACTAGTAGGAAAAACTGAAGGCCCTGTACATGACACAGTAAAGGAGGAGCACTGATGGCATTTTCCTCAGTGCTGCCCAATGAAGGAGGGCTTTAGAAGAGAAAAAAAATGCTTGGGGAAGGGAGGTTGAGTAAATGAAGTATAACACTGGAATTCAAATTTCTGAACCACGGGTCAGTCCAGTATTGACAAACGCCTATCCAAGGCTGGCAGGAATGCATTTATGTGGCATCTTGCATATCTATTCAAAAGGCTTCAAAATGAAGACATAGGAGAGGCTGAAAACTGCCAAGGCAGACACCATGATAACTACAGTGGAGCGAGGACAGCCCTCAGGTGCAGTTTCAGGAGGCAAACTTCAAAGAAAAAAGCCAGCAGTAAAACCTATGGCTTCAAATGAGGATAAGCACCAAGCAAGATGAATGCTAAGAGAAGAATCAGACCTCAGTACCACCGAGACTGAGTAGGGGCATGGCTAGATAGGTAACAGAGATGGGGACGTGGAGAGAAGAGAGGGAGAATGTGTGTCTGAGGGTGAAGAAGCAGTGCTGTAAGTAAGATACACCAGGGAAGGAAAGCAGGTAAAGATTCGTGTGCAGATCGGCGCAGGGACAAACACATGATTTTGGCTTTGTATATGACAGATCACCTGCACAGAAAGAAGACACGGATGAAGGGCGTGGAGAAAAATCACAAACCTGATAAACTGACATGATACTCCTGGAACCCTCTTTGCCAAAAGCAGAGCTATTAATAACTTCTCGACTCACCTTAATGATGTCACTTACCTTTGAAAGAAAGGAAAACTGGTTACTGGAGTGGAAATGACGGAAGCCTTAGGAGGAAGCAGCCACTACATTTAAAAGTTTGTGATAGGAAAGTCAGATATATTGCGATTATGCACCCTATATTTTAAAATGGCAAAGAGGATGGATAGGTAGGATCCTATGGAATAAAATTCTATAAAGAAATTCAGCTCAGGACGGATGAAAAACTCTTTAAGAATGAAATTCTAAACACATGAAGGGACACGATAATGAAGAACAGTGGGATTTGTCTGAAGAGACTGCTGTGGAGAGAAAGTATTCGCTAACGAGTCTGTTTCTGAAGATGGAAGCAAGCAAGGTCTTCCTAATATCAACAGGATGAATACCCAAAGTGGCTGTAATTAGACTCAGGAATGTTAAAGTTCAGAAAGTGCTGAGGCTTATAGGGCATGCTAAGCACCACCCAAAAGATAGAATTTTGTTTGGTTTTATAAAGCTCTATGGGGAGAAAGGAGGATCGAAGAAGAGATCCCACTGAAGGAAAAAGGCATATCTACACTCAACCATGTTTATTTGGGCTGTTTTCTCTGGAAAGAACAGTTTTTTTGGCTGAAAAGGACAGGCCAAAAAATAGGGTAACAGGGACTTGATAGCCACAATAATGGTTAAGATGAACTACAACCTTGGATACTGCTCTGGTCAGACAACATATGAAGGATTACATTCAGTTCTGGATTTCAGAAAGTCACTGATGCTTAGAAAATGTCCAGAGGAAGGTGACCAGAATGATCACTGAATGAAGGACCTTGAGTCTATGCCATAGGAGAATATGGTAAAGGAACTGGGTTTGTTAACTGTAGAGAAGATGTGGGGGTGGAGGGATGGAGGCAGGTACACGAATGATACTTGTCTTCAAGTAGTGGAGTAGCTTTCAAGTCAGAAGGGTTAGACTTGTCCTGCTTGGCCCCAGCATGCAGATTTGGGAATAAGATGTCTAAATTACTAAGAGGCAAGTTTAGAGTTAACTTAAGGAAAATCCTTCTTAACAATTAGAGATATTCAAAAGTCAAATGGATGGCCCTTGGAGATAAAGAGTTCTCCCTTAACTAGGAGTCTTCAGGCAGAGGTCAGATGACCTCACTTATCAGGTGTGGGCTAATAGGGATTCTTTTCCACAAGTTCAGCAAACTTTTGATGGTCTCTGAAGTCCTTCCCAACACACATTCTGGGATTCCATGACGTGGTCCCATAACACTCCTGTTCTGTTTAGTATATGGTCTGTATTACTGCAAACTCTACCTGTTTCCTAGATCAGGATGGTGGGTTCGTGGATTCATTGGGATAAAAGGTTCTTTTGGTGGCGGGGGTCTGGAAGGCTGGTAACAAGATGGAACAAGCCCGTATGTCAGGAGAAATTAGTCATGTGGCTTGTGCTGTGGGTGGCCAACTCCTGTGTACACTCTAGAAGTGCTATTTTTAATCTTGGACTGTTCTTGAACCCTTTTCTTGGACAAGTATGCAAATAGATGAATGGATATATGCTCGGAAAACAATTTACAAAGCAGGGGAAAATAGTCCTGCAGGTGGAGTGGGAAGAAGCCTCTCCAAGGAGAACTCCCAGTGAAGGCTGATCAGTGTGTTGCTGTCTTCAGCTCTGCTTCTAAGCACTCCTGGAGACAGTGAAGGAATTGAGCCTGCTTAATCAAGAGCAGACAAGACTTGGGGCAAGAAGGGAGGGGGCAGGCATAGGACTGGGAGCTGTCTTCGAGTGGTTGAATGGTTAGGAATCTCATTGCCCTACAAAGTACAGTAACAGAAATTTCACCCTTC
Organism: Pseudocheirus occidentalis; assembly: GCA_028646575.1. Taxonomy (NCBI): domain Eukaryota; kingdom Metazoa; phylum Chordata; class Mammalia; order Diprotodontia; family Pseudocheiridae; genus Pseudocheirus; species Pseudocheirus occidentalis. The sequence goes on along the minus strand of CM053601.1, from coordinate 157,045,374 downwards.
CAAACCCAGGAAGAACAAACATTCCAAATGGGCTGTTAGGAATATATAGCTATATCTGGACCCATGCATCAATTTGCAAAAGCAAATACATGCATATGTATGGATGTCTGCTTATGTGAATACACAGGAGCATATATGCATATAAAGTCATACAATGCTAATTAAAGAACCAAGATAATTCTAGTTCTTCCTTCAGAAAGCCTTTCTTGTATTGTTCAGGGACCTCAGTTCCATCCTGATGATTCCCTTCTTTGAGACCTTAGGTTTAGGGAGGTGGGTACCACAGTAGGCAGTAGAATTCAGTCTTACCTTCTTGCCTCCTGGGGAAGATGCATCAGGGGGAGGTGTGCTTGTGATGTTCAATGGGCTGGAACCACAGCTAGAGGGTGATGACCCCCTTATCCTGTCACAGAAAGGGAAGGCTTAAGTGGGAAGTCATAGAGTTGGGAAGGAAGAAGGGATTCAAGCTTTGCTGCAGAACTCTCCCACAGTCGGCCCTTTCATACCCATCTTGGGTTTGGCATTTGGACCTGAACCCCTGTGACAATTACAAAAGCACCAAAGGTTCACAGGTAGTCAGCTGGTTTCATTCTGTTGTTATCCATCAGGCTGGAGAAACCTTTTAAGTTAGCACTTTCTCCTCACTCCCCAAATCTCCTTAACCAGAACCAGAGATAAGTCCATGAATTTAGTCATTATCCTTGTAGTCTGGAATAAAGCTACCTGTCTACTTTTACATGCTGACTTGACACCCTCCTCTGATTAAGAAGAGCCGGGATGGGGCTGAGTATGCTCCCATGAACACTACTCAAGTGTGTGCATCAGCAAGGATCTGTCCTCAAAGTTCACAGTGATTTTGATCCCAGCCCCTTGGGGGACTGTCCTTTCAGCCACGTTGTACTTATTTAACTAGGACTTGGGTATTTAACTATGGTTCCTTGGCCAGATGACCAGTGCTACACAATTACCAGTAAACTTAAGCTCCCCTTTGAAGACAGCACTCCCCTACCTGCCTGTACAGTTTCTTGAGGGAACCCTGCTAAAACCTCATGCTGGGTCTTTCTCAGCCCAGACTCCACCTTCTGTCCTCTGTGTTCGCTGCAGGCCAGGTTAACATCTTGCTTCTCAATGCCCTATAGCTGGGCTTCCTACATTTAGACACCAACAGAAAACTGGAGAGCATTTCCCTTCTGCAAGTTTCTGAAGCTTCCTTTGCCATGGAAGCAGAAGTTAAATAAATGACTACTCCTTATCTCATAAAGCTGGTCCATTCAGTTTTAAATTTAGGAATTCCTTGATCCCAAATCATTTCATGAAGAACCTTCAGTTGTGCCCACCCAATTAATTTCCTTCATGGTGGTCTCTAATATTCTGAATTATTCTGGGTCACTTTCACAAATTCTGATATCGAAGCTCCCTTCCCAGTGAGAGGTTATACTGTTGTGAGATGTTCCATCACCAGAACCAACTCTTCTTTCCCTCAGTACAGCCTGTAAAGTAGTCTCCAAGCCTAGGACGGAATGGGACTTAGCACTGAGTTCCAAACCCTAAAGTACATCTGAGGCATCTCAAAAGACTCCTTTTTCACGATACTCAAATGTTGTAACTTTCTTAGGGATACTAGGACATGTACCACTTTATCAAGGCCAACTTCAACTGCTACCTACCTATGTATCTCCATGATCTCTTCTGCAATCATTCGACCAATTTTCCCTGCACCAGCTCTTGTTCCACCTGGAATTCCAGGAACAGTAGGATGGCTCCTCTTCTGTCCACCTATAACAAAGAAAGATGGAAAGGAACAGAGAGCAAAAGGGAAGGGAATGGGAAAATGCTGTTTTCCCTTGGAGTAACTAAATTCAGCAAATAAAAATTGCCTGGTTCTATGATGCATTTTAAGTGAACATCTCAGAACCTGTATTATTTTATTTTATTTTTTGAGCTTTTTGGAGGGGGAAGGGGAGGCAATTGGGGTTAAGTGACTTGCCCAAGGTCACACGGCTAGTTTTTGTGTTAAGTGTCTGAAGCCGGATTTGAACTCAAGTCCTCCTGACTCCAGGGCCTGTGCTCTATTCATTGCACCACCTAGCTGCCCCTGTATTATATTTTTTAGTTTAAGATTTCAAAGATCTACAGCTTTATTGGGGTGGGTGCCTTTTTCACTGGCACAGATCAATGACCCCTCTGTGACTGTAAATAGTCTTCAAGTACTGCTGTGGGTGATAGAGAAATTCATCATCCTGTGGTTGTGTTCTTTTCATAACAGATGACAAAGAACATGGATGCTTGTGTGTGTGTGTGTGTGTATGAGACAGAGATTTATAGGGTCAACAAAAAACTTCGAGGATTCACAGAAAAATCTAAACTATTGATATTCCAAACTTATTTAAGAAGGAGAATGAAGGTATCTCCCTCCCTCCCTCCCTCCCATTATAATAGAGAATGTGAGGTGAGGCTAGCCTCAATATCCCCAAAGAACATAGTTACCTTCTCCAGAGGGCAGTATGCTATCCATGCTGTGGGGGGAAGCTGTGAGCTGTGGGAAAGTTGGATCCCCAGTTTCTAGTACGTTGGCTCTGTAAACATCCCAGCAATAAGGTAACATGAGTTATGCCTGCTTAGAACTTCTTGTCTTTCATCTTAGCAAAATCAATGATCATGGACTTGCCTTATTGATATTTCACCTTTAAAAGGCAGAGGAAGCAAAAAGAGGTAACTGCTATTCTAGATTTGATTCTCCCCCACAAGTAGCTATGGAAGTATCTATGACAGGAACTTTGGTGAGACTGACAACATCTTAGAATTTGTACTAGAAAAACGAAATCCCAAGTACCATCTAACATGCTCCCCAATTTCAAATGTCCACAAAAAGTAAGTTTCCAGGATTTAAAATTTTACAGGCAAAGTTAGCCTTGGAGGGATGGGAAGCTCAAGAATGAAAATCTGAAGACACAGAGAGAAATCATTTCAATGATGAAGAAAAAGGAGAGTTGTGTAAGAGACTGATATGGATACACAGGAAATTCATCGACCAACCTGGATTTTAAAAACGTGCACAGAGGGTGGAAGCATGGGCTAATTGGTAACAAGATGATGAAAAAAAAGCATGGCATGGTCTTAAAAGGATGTTAGGAGTATGAAAGTTCAGGCCAAAGCCAACAGTGTTAAAAACAAGAACAACAACAAAAATAGCCTTTAAAATTATGAGGCAAAAGGAAGAAGATCACTAATCAGGGTGGATAGAAGACAATTTAATATGACAGAAGACAGAACTGCGCATCTCTTAGTTTGGTTCTGTTTTCTTTTTTTTTTTTTTTCCTCTGAGGCCTACAGAAAGGGTACAACAGGCAGGAAATATCCTAAGACAGTAAAAGTGCATCTAGCTGCCAGTGACAGATTCAAGTCCCCAAGCCTGGATGAACCACATTCCAGTACACTGAAATCGTTGGCAGATAGAATTACTGAGCTACTTTTCAGTGATCTCTAAAAGATACTGGAGAACAGCAGAGGTGCCACAGAATTAGAGAAGGGCAAATATCCCATTTTCCAAAGGGAAAGAGACTAGGTACACCAGGTCAATGAGTTTGACTTAATGTTTTTAAAACATTATCAGGGGGATAATTAATGAACATTTAGAAAGGGCAGTGTAATGGTAATCAATTTGTTTGATATACTTAGGGTTAAGTAGATCCTAGTAACTGAAGGCTAAGTATAGAACTCTGTCCATTGGTGAAAAGGTATGAATTCCCCTGTTGACATGGAAGAATGCCATTGGCTGAGACACTCCCCTGTGGACTTGGGAGAAGGCCAGGGTTTATATGGAATAATTTTTACAGAGACAGACAGATTTTGGATTTGGCTCCTCCATGAAGCTGACTGAAGACATGAACAGGATGGGACTTTGTTGGTGGCCTGGCTGATCTTTGAGTTCCAGGCAAGAGAAATCCTGAAGGGTTTGAGGTGTGCTGAACCTTGTGAACTTCAGTGTGTGCCAGGGATTGCCTTGAGGACTGGACAAGGACCTGGGAGCTGTTCATCCCTGAGGACTGGACGAGAACCTGTAAGCTTTCAGCTCCT
>CM053601.1:157023459-157040797 GCA_028646575.1 Pseudocheirus occidentalis | reverse complement strand
TGTTGAAACTGTGAACACTGTACTGAATAAAGATTTGTAATGGAATAAACAGAGTGTTCGCTAATACTGTGTAATCTGAATCTTAAAAGCTGTTCACAGTAGCATTCTCTCAGGAATCTACTGCTGATTGGCTTTACAGGCAGCAGTGATGAAAAAGTTATTTGGTTTTGAGACAAGGCCATGCCAGGCTAGTAACAGGGTTACTAAAGTGGTAGAGCAAGGCCATGTTCTACAGAGAGTTTACTTAGATTTTGGTAATGCATTTATTTACTTGTCTTTCAAGTTATACCTATGGACAAGATGGAGATATAGGCTCTACAATAAACAGTAAAGTTTAGTGTAAACAGAACTGGTTGAATGGTCAGGTTCAAAGAAGTCTCTAATGGAGTGTCCCAGGGATCAGACCTTGGTCATCTGTTCTATGACATTTTATCAGTGATTTGGCATGCTTATGACATTTGCAGATGTCACCAAGTTGGGAGGGAGAGCAAATAAGGCTAACAGAATCAGGCTCTAAAAAGTCCTTGATACGCTAGGACATGGAGCTGAATCTACTAAGATGAACTTTAATATGGATAAATGTAAAGTCCTACCCTGAAGTTCAAGAAATCCATTTCAAAAGTGTGAGATGCAGGAAGAAGCATGTTAGGTCGCAGCTCTTGTGAAGAAGCTCTAGAGTCAATCAGTCAACAGCGCCACATGACAGCTGCATGAGCTGGAGCCAGGAAAGCCAATAAAATCTTAGCCTGTGCCCTCCTCCAGGCTCAGAACACATCTGGCTACATCTAGCTAGAGTGCAGCGGTCACCTCTGGGCACTACACTTTTAGGAAGGACACTGATCAGCTACTCGAGAAAGGCAGCCAGGATGGTGAAGAACGGTGCCATTAGGCAGCCCAGACAAGAGAAGCTCAGAGGCGGGGCAGGGAAGAGAACATGAGAGCCGTCCTGCAGTATGGGGGTCAAGGGAAAGAGCTCTAGATAAATCCTGGGGCAGCCTCTCACTCCTGCTGTGGTCCTGGAGAAGGGACTTCACCTTTCTCCAAAGGTTCATCTATAAAATGGAGGAGTGGGGGTGGGAAAGGGGAATAGATCAAAAAGCCCCTAATATTCCTTTCAGTTCCAAACCTAAGCCTGACACGAGAGGGTAGAGCTAGGCACAAAGGGTAGAAGTTACAGAAGGATGGATTTAGGGCTTGACCTAAGGAAAAACCTGCTGACATCAAGAGCTATTCACAATGGAATAGGCTACCTTAGATGGTGGTAGGTTGCCCTGACTAGAGTTCTTCAAGCACAGGATGGATGACACCTGTCAGGGATGCTGCAGAGATTAGCTATGGATCAAACTAAATAGCCTCTTCTGTCCTTTCTAACATATCCTGTGACTCTGCTATTTTTAGACCTCTAGAGGCCAGCAAATAAGACATTTTAGGATAGGTTTTCTTGATAATGGGTAATATGTGACTCAGCTGCTTTTCTATAACTTCATTCTTGGGCCTTTTTAGTCCACTCTCCAGCGGTGCTAGCAATAGCTGCAGACCCTAGCCTACCCTAGGGGCTGTGTGGGAGTCTGCTGTGTGCTCCTTCCTTGTCTTCTTCTGATTGTCATAACCAGGTTACATAGTCACAGTGTGGGGCTCAAAATGGGAATTATGCAGACTGCACTACTCTACCCCTCCCACTGAGCTCCATCTACTCTATTATTTTAAGTCAATAATTATAACTTCAAGATAATGCTTAAGGGTATACTGCATACATAGGTTATACCTTTAGTGAGTTTATGAAATGCAACTAAAAGTTGGTGCCAATGTGAATCCATCTTTTAAAAAAAATAAAGCTTTAGCAAGAGTCCTATACTAAAGTTAAAAAACACATATCAACATATCTTTATCTTCATGCTTTACATGAAAGGCAATTTAGTTACTGTTACAATTATACAAAATGGGATAGAGAGGGGAGGCAGGGAGAGAGCATGTGGGGGGATCTGCTTGGCAAGACTGTCAGAATCAAATGAGACCCTTCCTTGTTAGTACTCTGTCCCCCAGTTGCCTTTCTGTTGGTTTCCACACTAGCTTTGGTTGATAAATTTTGGGGCATTCTGTCTTGTTAAGCATGGAGAATTTCTCTCTATTTCTCTTTCTGTCCCACTGCAATAAGCAAAGTCAAATCAACAATTTTCATGTTCTGAGAGAAAGGCAATGGCCAGTAAAAAGGGAACACTTACGAAACGACGGTGTTGGTCGAGACAATGTATTCTACTTCCTTTGTCCAAGGGTTCATGAAACTGAACCAGCGACTTCTCAAGGTGATGAAAGAACCATCTTTGATTTTGAATTTATAGCAATTAGTGGTAATTTTTTCTCTTGTCTGTAAAACTGAAAATGTAAAGAGAAAGTGAGTGTCGCTATTTCCTCAACCTGACACAATAAATAATGAAAATAAAAATGCCATCAAGATTACCAAGGGAGAGGCATGGCTTGTACATCACACGGTCATTTTTCAGTTTATGGCCTGTAAAAGCTTCATGGGAGAACCATGAACTTTCACCAGCTTTAAAGGACAATGTTTCTGCTGAACTTTGAATCCACAACTACTTCTCAAAGCCTCCAAAGACTAACCACCACAATCTAATTTATATTCCTCAGAGGGAGGAGAGGGGCAGCCCACCCTGTGCCAGGCGGAACCAGGTTTCTAGGCTGGACCAGGCCAGGACCTGGGAGAGGCGCCTTCCCCTCTCAAGCTTAGTGGCCTCTGTTCCAAATGGGGGATTAGACTGGATGATGTCCAAGGACAACCTGTGCTTCTTTAAGCCTTCTCTCTCTCTGGAGCAGCCATTCTGGACCATCTGATGTCCAGGGCTTCCCTTGGATGGAGGTGATCATCTCTCTTTGCATCCATCCCCACTCTGGCACCCCACATCACAGAGTTTCAGTGGCTCTTTTCATGAGCCACTGTTAGGAAAACATGGCACCAAAAGGCCAACTCCAACCTTATGAGCCTCGAGAAGCTGGTCCTCAGCACAAAGTGGCACAATCACCAGGGGGTGCCACAGAACAGAACCCCAGATCTGCAGTAAGCAAGACTTGAGTTCAAATCCAGCCCTAGATACTTACTAGCTGTGTGATCCTCTGTCTCAGCTTCTTCATTTGTAAAATGGGAATGATAAGAGCACCATTCCCAGCACTGTTGTGAGGACCCAATGAGACAATCCTACACAGCGCAGGGCTCGGTGCCTGGCACTGCGTAACACGGGCGCTACATAGATGCTGAACTGATTTGTGTTCATCATGACCACGCCCCTGCTCTGAGTCTTTTGGCCCAGCAGGACCTGCCAGAGCCAGCGTTCTACTGGCAGAGCCTTCCAGAACTCCATTCACCTCCATGGCCCACAAAAGGTCTCGGGGGAGGCCAGGATTCCCACTGGTTCTGGGGGAGCGCTGGTTAGTACAGGCCTACACAGTCACCTACTCGGTGTAAATGGGTCCTGGCTTGGGACCCTGCTTCACAAAGCAAACATCTTGCACTGCTCAGAACGCATTTTATCCTGAGATCACATGATTTGTTCTTGATTTTTTTTAAAAATGTCAATCCACACCAGAGATCTTACCTTGCCTATGACATTCTGCAAGGTGTCCTATGTCATCTTGGTGAAAGTATTCATAACATGAAGTGCCTAGAAGTTCTTGGGGTAAATACGCCAGAATTGCTGTTGCCCTAAAAATGACATTTGGAAAAAGGCAAAGTGAGTGCAGAGGCTGAAGTATCCCCCTTCATATCAGGATGCTGCAGAAACGAAAGCCATGCTGATATTCCCCAAAGAGCTTCATACATAAATGTTTTCTTCAGCTATGTGAAGTTAATCAAATATTTTAAAAGCTCTCAAAAGGCACATGAACAGGAGGAAGAAAAAAGTCTTTAAAATATTTTTAAGAGTACTACAATAGCATTCATACAAATTAGAAGACAAGTCTTTCTGAAGTCCAAATATTGGTCCAGAGATTCAATTGTATTAGCCCCTTGGTAACAATCAAATTGAACACCAATTACAGAAGTCTTTTGCGTCAATCCAGTAGCTGTCTTCAGTGGTCAAAATATAATCTGCAGGTCAATATTTTCATAAGCATGTAGTAGGGGAAGAAGAAACAGCACCAAATGGAAATTCAAGAATCTTAGATTTTATAGGTCCTGTTTGGCAACAGCCAGGGGAGTTTGGGCTTCAAGAAAAAGTGACCTGAGCTTAGGGTCAGTTCTGTCCTGAAGTCTCTGAATAGCCTTGGGCAAGTCACTCCCCCTAACTAGCCTTCAGTTTCCTGTTGTGTAAAGGGCTTGAACTGTATGAATCTCTGGGGGACTTTCTAACTCAGATGTTCAATTCAGTATGGCATTTATGAAGTACTTATTATGAGCAAGGGTTGGGAGAGATTAAGTAAAAAAAAAAAAAGGCCCTGTCCTCAAACAGCTTACATATATACTAAGGGCAAGGCATTCTTAGATAAATAATAAGTTTCTCTTGTTTTCTGAGCATACTAGAAATTACTATGGAAACCACATTTAACTATAATCATCAAACAAATGTGTCTACAAATGTTCATGAATGACACCAACATCCAACAATCAGCATTTCTAAGGACCCTGTTGATGAGAATCATCTTGGCGAAGAGGAAAAGGCCAGTGGTTCTATCAGTATATTTTCTGTCACCATTTTTACTTCAGCGTCACAAGGGGACTCTTACCTCTGGTCCACAAAAACAAATTTCCCATCAATTGCATGGCGAGAAACATATTCTGTAGATTTCACCCTGATTTCCCCATTCACTGGCTGTGGAACGACATGAGAGTGTAACCGTCCAATCGCCACAAGGCAGCTGAGGTTACAGCCTTCATTATCTGGTTCACTGTCTTCATCCAGGCCCATTTTTGTGGGGGGCCAGCTTTTTAAATATCCCGTGCTATGGATGGTGCAGAAGCTTTTTCGGTCTGCTAGAGAACAAAGGCCATAGTTGGTGTCAACACAGTCTCTGGGTTCCAGAGACTGCCTATACAGTGATCCTCCTTACTGCATGTGGATTAGGGAAGGAGAGTCGAAAGGCTGTGCTTTTCCCTGGGTGTCCTTGGACATCAGGGCCTCAGGAGTGGGGAGGCTGGTTCTATAACTGTAAGAACTCCTGAGGGCAGAGCCAAAGGGAAAAAGCAAAGCCAGAAAGTAAAAGCATTTCCTTTTCTCTGTGTCGGCCTAGGTTCAAGTGTTTAGGAGTTTTGTTCCTGCTTCCGGGTTTGGTTCCTTTTCCCCATGACAAACAGGGGACATTCCCACCTGTGGGAAGACTCATTGAATTGCATGAATAAGGAACAAAAAAGAATTGGCTTTGTGGTTTTTGTGAAAAGTGCTCTATAGCACAGAACAGTAGGGGCTGTTGGGCATTCCATTTTAGAGCTTATATGTATGGAGCTTTGCCCAACAACTGCTGGGTCATTCTCCATGTTCTCCAATCCAGCCTTACCCAACTAGCTATGTGAAGGACCCATGAGTCACAAAGAAAAGCAGAGGAGTGGGAGTCACCATGCCATCTACTGATGTGGCTGATTATAACTGACCCCTTAAAGTAACTCTTCTGCTGGGAGAAAAATACTGAAAATGCTTCAGATTCTCTGAAGGTTTTCCATATTAGCAGCCCTGTGCACCATTTCTGAAAAGCCGATTAAATGTTACCTTTTTTCTTTGAACAGGTTGAGGGGAAATCTTTCTCTTCCACTTTAACTGAAGGCCTATTACATTTCATCCTACAGAAGAATGAACGTCTGGCTCCAGAACATAGTCTTGATGGCCCAGGGGTTATATCTGTCTTAACTGGAAGTCCAGCTGTAAAGGAATACAGAAGGCTATAACCACTGGAAAGTGTCATGCACAGAATCACAGAATTTGACTGGGCCTGGGCCTGGAAGGTCACCTACTCCGCTGCCCTACTCCATGACCCGTGGTCTGGAAAGAACACGGAGCGGTCAACAGGTCCCGAGGCACTCTGGCTGGCAAAAGCTCCTAACAAAGCTGTCTGGAGTCACCCCTCCTTAGGCTGCTCTCACCTTTGAACCCTTTGCAGTTTGGCTTCCGGCCTTACACTCAGCTGAAACTACTCTCACCAGAATTACCAACTGTCAGCTCTCTGCCTGTTCTTGAACCTCCCCATGGCCTCTAACACGGCTAATCTCCACTCTGGGATTTGGTGACACTCTCCTTCAGTTCATCTTTGACCTATGTGACTACTCTGTTTTAATCTCTGGTTAATTCATCATTCAGATCCTACCCCCGCCTGCAGGTGTGGTCCAAGGCTCTGTCTTGGGCTCTTTGCTCTTCTCCCTCTACTTTTACTTGGTGATCTCACCAGTTCCCGTGGGTTTAATGATCTTTATGCTATCACTTTCATTCTCTCTACTCTCACAGCTACCACCTTGGTTTAGTCCGTGTAACCCCTCTCACACAGACATCTACAATAGTGTTTAATGCAGTAGCACTAACTGGACTTCTTCAAGTCTCTCACCACTGTGAGCCATTTTTCCACCCAGTGACCTAAGGATAGGCCCAACCATGTCACCCTCCTACTCCTTATTGCCTAGGAATTACCTATGATCTAATAAAAAAAAAGTATGAGCTTCTGAATTTGGAATTTAAAATTCTCCCAAAGCAGGCCTCTTCCTAGCTTTCCAATCTTCTTCCGAATGACTCCTCTCCACAAAGTCATGGTCTACCATCCTACCCTACTTTTCCTCACACACAAAGTTCCATTTCCTGTATTATGCCTTTGTGATGGCTGTTCCTTGACCCCTTCTCCTCCCTACCAAAAAAAATTCAAATGTTGTTATTTCTACCTCTACAACATCTCGAGAATCTGTCCTGTCTTTCCACTCATGTAGTCACCACACTACCGCAGGCCCTCACACACTTCAACTGAAGTGTCTTTGACCTCTCCTTACTCCAGTCCATTGTGCAGGCCGCTACCAAGTTGATTTTCCTAAAGCATAGGTCTGGTCATGTCACTCCACTATTCAATAAATTCCAGTGGCTCCCTATTACCTCTGAAATAAAATACAAAAATCTAGACTTGGCTTTTGAAGCATTTTACAACCTGTCTTCAAAACTATCCTTCCAGTCTCCCATTACTCATCAGTAGTCATCCATTAGACTGAGCTCCTTGAGACTAGGGACCACCTTTACCTTTCCCTATATCCACAGCACTTAGAGCAGGGCCTGGCACATGACAAATACTTGCTGACTGACTGACTGACTGACTGACCAACATTACTTCTCCCTTCACACACTCTGTACTAGTCAAGCTTCTCTCAAGCTGCTACTTTTTCTCATATCTGTGTCTCTGCCCTATCCTATGGCAGACACCACACTCCCTTCTTACCACTGCTTCTTAAAATACCCAGTCTCGTCCAACGCTCAGTTCAAGGGCTACCTTCTCCCTGAGGCTTTCCCTGACCCTCTAACCTGCTTGTCCTCTCTCTACTCTCCCTACAAACAACCATAACCAGTGACCTTCTATTTTGTCTACATACACACACGCACGCCACACCCACACCCACACATACACTCACACACACACACAGACACACAGGGAATATTTCCTATCTGTCTTTGTTATCTTCAGTACCTCGTACAGAGAGTGCTGGACACACAGCAGGTACTTACTAAAAGCTTGCTGATGGACGGAATGAATAATTCTGGACAAAACACATAAAGTTTTGAAAATGAAGATCTTATTACTTATCCTTTCCTACTGCTAAGTCTTGAGAATAAATACACTAGGATGTTTTCTTGTCCAATGATTTTTAAATAACTTATTTTTCCTTAACATAATTCTTAGAAATACAGAGGACACAAAATAATAAAATTTATAATTCTCTGCTCTTCAGGGGCTCACATTCCAGGAAAAACATTGACAGATGAAAAATAGAATAATAGGATCCCACCTTCTGAAAGAAGCCCCTAAAGTCACTCCTTCTCTTTAAGATTCTCTCCCCTTTTCCTGTCTACACTGTCTTACATTAGACTGCGAACTGTTTAAAGACAGGGATGTTACTGCCTTTTTCTCTCTCTCCAGTGTTTAGCACAGTACCTGGCATACAGAAGGTCCTGATTACATGCTTGCTGGCTTGGCTAATGCAAGGTAACATTAGCTGCCAACTCACTGATACAGTAAGTGCTCGTCAGAGTAGAAAGGTCCCTTCCGGATGGGGTGAAAGGAAGGTAAACCTTGGCAGAGAGCTCATTTCTGAGGCAGTATGAAATGCTTGGGCCTGGAAATTAAAAGACTCAGCTTAGCTCTAGACCCAGCTCTGACACCCAGTAGCTACATGGCCCAGGGCAATTGCCTTTCTTTCTGTCAACCTCAATTCTCTAAACTGTATATGCTGAACTAGACATTCTCTATGATATTTGATAAATCTGGATAAAGAGGTTAGGGGAGGGGGAAGGGAGATGGGAAGATGATCTAAGAGGAAGAAATAACATAAGAACAGGTCCAAATGTGGAATAATGTAAGGCCTATTCAGAGGACAATGGGTTAAAATTGGTAGAAGCAGTAAGAGGTGAGACTGGAAAAGGTAGGCAAGTACCAAGAAAAGCTTGAACTTTATCCCACAAGCAACGGAGAACCACTGAAATATTTTGAGATCTACTTGTTCATTTTAAAAACCACTTAAACAACATACATAATGAAAATTGTCAACAGTCTGCTTGACGTACTGGAGTAAAGTGAAAAGACAAGAGGCAGCTAAATGAGGCAGGAAGCTACTGCAGCTGTCCAGGTTTGGGGTGCTGAAGGCCTGAAACAGGGTGGGGCTATTGGGAATGGAAAGAAAGAAACAGGTATGAAAGATACTGCAAAGGGAGAATCAACAGAACTTAGAACGTGAATGGATCTGAGGGTAAGAGAAAAAGTAGTGACAGGAATAGTAAAGAGAGTAGATTTTAAATCCATGTGACAAGGATGATGAGGAAATAAACAAAAACGAATGAACTAACGAACAAATAAAGAAATAAATGGTTATTTGAATGGTGTAGAAATAAATAAAAGATGTAGAAATAAGGAAGGGTAACTGGGAAATAAAACTTTTTTTAGGGTATTTAAAATACCTTACACATGTGAGATTCTTGTATTATTCTCTTTATAATTTGTCATGCCAATCACAGAAAATGAAGCAAAGTTAATTTTTCATTTTCCTCTTTTCCTCAAAAATCTTAGGAAGATTTTCCCCTATTGCATAAAAGGTAAAATAAAATACAATTGCTTTCATTCTAGAGTTTGACTAAAATCATTTCATCTGTTCAAAGAATGTGTATGTGAAGATGAAGGAGAGATTTTCATTAATCTGCTTTAGAAAGGGGTAGAGGAGGTGGAGAGACAAGGGGCACACACAAATTAGCTTTACCAAATGCACCAAAGTGTAAGCAGAGTAAAGAACCACAACTGGGGCTTCTGAGTAAGTTACCGAGTCACAAAAAAGAGCTTTTTCAGTTTAAAGTCATGGTGGAAGTAAGCAGAAGATGAAAAACCCAAAAGGAATAAGACTGCTGCTTATTGTGGAGGGGATAAGGATGGCCAATGGAGTGAGGACAGTTCTTCTCAACCTCTTTTTTTTGGTTTTTTCTTTTTTTTTTTTTTTGGAGGGCAGTTGGGGTTAAGTGACTTGCCCAAGGTCACATGGCTAGCTTTTTTTGTGTGTGTTAAGTGTCTGAGGCCAGATTTGAACTCAGGTACTCCTGACTCCAGGGCCGGTGCTCTACTCACTGCGCCACCTAGCCACCCCCTCAATCTCTTTTTTAACTTGTGTTTTCTCTATCAAGAAGAATGTTCTTCCAACTTGTAAAAAGAAAACAAAAATGGTTGCTATGGTGTCTGCAAACATAAAGAAACGGTCTGCTTTTAAAAAACCATGGAAAGCATGTTGATTATGTTTTCAGATGACGTCACTGTATCAACACTGTATCACTGTCTAAATTTAGCTCTTTTTCTTTGTTATAATAAAGTGTGTGCGTGTGCTTGTGTGTGCGTGTGTGTGTTTATGAGGGTGAGGTGGGGAACGCATTCAAATAAGCCTGATGTAAAAGCAAAAAGTCTTGGTAAATTTTTCTAGAAAATTATTGGTCAAAAGCCTGACTCTACCATTCTCACATTTTCAAAAAGGATAATGCTTCAGGTTATTTTTCCCAGTTGCTGGCGTTTTCTCCACCACCTTTCTTGGGGAGAGGGATGATTACTATTGGATTATTTTTCTTGTTTTTGGAACTTCTTCTCCTTGGGATGTCTTCAGCTGATTCTGGAGTGCCTTTAAACCAGTTGTTTTTGGCACGGATTTCTTCTGTATGTATTTAGTGAGGTCTGAATGCTTTCCTATGTTACTATTCATTCCTCTTCTTGTGTCTTCATCTAAAAATCCTCTAAGGTTGATATGGCTTGGCGGAGCCATGCCAAAGTCCCTGACGGCTCATCTGCCATTCAATGGTCTTCTGAAGTTTCACATCCATAATATTTTTAAAATGAACCTGTAGTTTAAACTGCTTTTGGCTCTGGCTGCTTCCAGACTCTTCTGGCCTCTTCATTAGAATAACTGCTTTCTATTGATTAAACAGAACTAAGAAATGGTAATAAGAAGATGATGTTTAATTCTGTCCATTTCCCATTTTTTAGAGTAGACAGCACATTAAGTGTGCCAGATGGGAACAGATGTAAAATGAAATCCAGTGACTTCTCATGTTCTTCTTCTCATATTCTTTGGGACTGATTTCAACCTTTGTTCAAAACAGTGGATGACGTGACAGCACATAGACCTTAAAATGACTTCCGTGTCTGCCAGTGATTTATTTTTTAAGAGAGCTAATTTTTTTCTCTTTTTAAAATTCTTTTTTTTAAGGGATGGCTCTAAGGGGGAGGGGGGCGGGTGGGAGGAGAAACACTTTGAGAAATAGAACTGATATTACAACCAAAGACATTTATTTTTTTTCTTTTAAAAAATAATTTATTTACTTTTAGTTTTTAACATTCACTTCCATAAGACTTTAAATTTTAAATTTTCTCCCTCTCTTTCCCAAACCATTGTGCAGTCTGATAGAGGCTCTACTTATACATTCACATTAAACATATTTTCACACTAGTCATGATGTAAAGAAGAATTAGAACTAATGGGAGGAACCATGAGAAAGAAGAAAAAAAACAAAGAAAAGGAGAGCAAATAGTCTGCTTTGCTCTGCATTCAGACTCCACAAAGTTCTTTCTCTGGATGTGGATGGCATTTTCCATTGTGAATCTTTTGGAGTAAGACATCAATTTAAAAAAAAAATTATGCAGTGCTTCCACATCCAGAGGACACACTCTCTAGACCATAAGACTCCTGAAGCCTTTCTTCATCTTGAGCCACATTTTCCAACATAGCCTTTATTGTCCTCCCTGGTGCCCACCATCACAAATAAGTAATGAAATGGCAAGGTAAATACTGATTCTGTTTAAAGGACCTGGAGGAATTGTATAAAGAATATGACTTCTTTATCTAACTCTGCTAGAAGGGGTTTGTGTAGGAGGAGTGAGTCATTATTTGACAGGCAGCACAGTCTGCCTTAAACGCTTCTGAATCCAAAGCCTGGACTCAGCCACATCTTGGCAACAGGACTTAGTGACTATGTACTCTGAGTAAGTCACTCAAACTCTCTGACTATCCATTTCCTCATCTATAAAATGGGAAAAAAATACTGGTACCATCTGCTTTACTGTAACTCCAGAGAAGAGTCGACTTTGCAAGGGTTTTCTAAATACAAGTTTTTATTTGTCTTCTTCCTGCTGTGCCTCGCCATGCCCCGGAAGCAGCCCTGGGTTCTCACAGCCTGTGCCAGTGAAGCACATGCTATGGGACACCCTACACAAACTGGAGAGGTGCTGGGTGGGGGCTAAGGACAGGCTTGTATGTATGTTTCCCAAGGACCAGACCATGGAATCTCAGAGATGTTCATCACATCTCATTGGCTGCCTACCAAGGGATGGACTTTTTCAGCTTCATCAACTCATCCTTTCGACTTAGACTGCAACCTACTCCAACAGAGCGCTACCCACTCCAGTGAACACACAGACTGCTGAGAACACAGAATAAAAGAACGAAAATAGTATTACTCACTTTTTGCATCTATTAGCCTTTCTCTTGGCGCAGTATCTGAAGAAGACAGTTGTTCCTTAACTTTGGCAATATCTTTAGGATGTAGGTAGTCAAATAAACTCTGACCAATTAGATCATTCTGTAGATATGAAAAGTTAAAAACTTGTGTTAAATATAAATAGCACCTTGAGTAGAAATCATCAAATAAATGTTACTAAGTCTGTACATTCTGTCATGTGGTTTAAACATGAGAACTTCCTGAACTTTCCAGTTAAGAATCTCTTCAGAACAGTATCGTGGGTAAAAAACTCAGACATGACTTGGCTCCAACATGTACGAGAAGGGTGACTTGGGGTAAAATCTCCCACTCTCTCTGAGCCACAGCTTCCTCATCTATCAAATGGAGATTATATTTACGTCACTCAACCTCCCAAGGTTGTTGTAAGGGGAAAACACCATGTGCCTTTCAGTTACCATTATATTCAATTCAACACACATTTTATTAAGCACTTACTATATGCAAGGCATTGCTCTCGGCATTGAAGAAGATAAACAAAACCAAGACAGTCCCTGTCCTCAAGAAGCTTTCATTCTACTAAAAGATTCAGCATCTACACAAGTAACTAATAAGGTGATCATGCAAAGCTTCACTGAGGTAACCACTGAGGTAATGCTGGTCTGAGGGCTATACTTGGAGGGAGGAGCACTGGGGTGGAAGTGCTCCAACATTTACTAAGGATATCATAAAAGACAAATCACTTCATCTCTGAAACTTCAGTTTCTTCACCTGAAAATGGGGATAATAATTATGGCATCACCTATCTTCTTCCCAAATTTGTTACAAAGAAAACACTTGGCAAATGCTAAAGAACCATCCAAATGCAAGTTATTGTTACAGTAATACTTTGGAAAGGCAAAGATGAAGAAGGAGAAGAAGTTCAGGGCCTAGCCAAGAGTGCAGCTGGGCTTGGAACACAGACTGCAAATGACAGGAACATGAAGGAAAGCTGGAAAGGAAGGTAGGAACCAGATGGTGGAGATTCTTTAACAACAGGGTATGGAGTTTCCATTTTACCATAGAGGCAATGGGGAACCACAGAAGTCTTCTGTGGTGACATGAGTGGCTATTACATGATTCTTATAATAAAGGAATCAAAAAATAAATCACAAAAATCCTGAGTGAGAAGGTAGTATCCATGCAAAAATGTATAATAATTCTAATTACTTCCAAAGATCTAGGATTTCTCTGATATAGGTACTTGTACCAATGTTTATCAAAACCCTAAATGCCCCCACCCCAATTAAAAAGATGTCACTGTGTTTTCTGAATTTAAGTAGGCTAGTCCTTTCTTCATAGATACATAGTCCTTCACTGAGCTAGTCCTTGAAGTCTTCCAGCCTGACAGAACCTTCCAAACGTTAAAGTTCACTAGCACAGGTTCAGATGTTTAAGGTCACTTCCATGTCAAGGTGAAGAACTGAAGAAGGGCTTTAACGGACCTTCCTCGTGAGACTTTTCCTTCTGATTTCACAGATCTCTTCTAAGAGCACAGGATGGGAAGTCAGGAGACCTGGGTACAAGGCCTTACTTTACCACTTACTACCCATATGACGTTAGGGAAGTTATGTAATCTCTCTTGGTGTAGGTCTTTCTCCTTGGGATACTGTCATGGCAAGAAAGTTATAATAATAAATTCTACATATCTTGGGATTATTATGAGGATACAATAATATATCGCATGTGAAAGCATTTCCAAAAAGTTTAAAGTACCACAAAATACAAAGAATTACTATTTTCTATGATTTAAATTATAACCCTGCAATTGTCTGCAAATAAAATCTTACTTTAAAGAAAAGCTCATAAGAATCACCACATTCAAAGATGAATAGGACATTAGAGGTCACCTTTTCTTAAAAATAAATTTTCTTTTTTAATATGAACTTAATGAATTCCAATAAACATGAGCATTTCAATCATCTCCCTCATTTTTACAGAGAAGGAGACGAGGGTCCAGAGAAATGAAAAGCTTTGCCCAAGGTCACACAGGCAGTATTAAGTAGACCCAAGGTTATATACTTCCTGTCCTCTCACTCAATATTCTGTGCTTTTCCCATTCATTCACTAATGCCATGCTGTTTCATGGGTGTGCATGTGTGTCCTATGATTTTCATACTCGGTATTCCTTTTTCCCTCCCTCCTCCTTAGGCTTCCTTATCCCTAACATGGAATTGAGCTGATTATTTTATTGTAGTAAAAGAGAAAATGATTCATTATTGAGAAGAATCACACATTTCCATGGAAAAATACACTTTCACAGATCCCCAGGTCTAATTAACTTACCCTCAGAGAAGCTGTAATTTGCAGAGGGAAGATCTTAGTAAAAAGTCAAAGCATTTTGTGTGCGACTTGTATACTACAATTATTGTGGCGAAGAGCTGAGGGCCCCATCATCTGCAAAGCCCCATCACCACAAGCATGAAGGCTAGAAAGCTGCTCAGCATCAACAAGAACAGGACAGTACCTGGCTATAGTGGAGGATTTTAAAGACAGACTCGGAAACAAATAGGATCTTTCCTCTGTCACATCCAACGACAAAGAGAAATCCATCCGCTGCCTAATTAGGAAAAATGGATCATCGAATTAGCACATTCACAAAAATAAGATTCTCAGTCATTTTGAAATGGAATCAAGGATTCATTTCATAAGAAATCTCAAAACAAACATTTTCACTGAAATTATACATGCATGAGAAAAAGAAAAGCTAAAAAATCTATAAACTTAAACTCTTTATGCATGAAATAAGGCTTTTCTGGCACTATCCCTTTTTCCACATTCTCTCTCCCTCTCTACACAGACACACACGTGCACACATATACGCACGCATGCACACGTACACACAGACACACACACAGTAACCTGCATGTCTACATCTGAAATGATGACAGTAAGCCCCATCACAAATCAGGAGGCTATAGACTCAAAGTAGTTTCCCCTTAGATGAAGGCTTTCTCCATTGAGTCCCATGAGTAATAATCCTGCACCTGACTGATGGCTATGCCCACTGCCCTCCCAAGATAGGAAAAGGAAAGCTGGGCATTTGTCCATCTACTGAGTAGCAATTCCCCTTCAATTCTGTCACCTGAAAATAGTAATCACCCAAACAGGTCAAATCAGGATGTCTGACTAAAAACACAAAAGAAATTAATTCCATTGATTATGGGTGGTATGCAACCAATACCATGTGGAGAGTAGGGGTGGAAGCTGGTTGTAGGGTGAGAGTATATAGAGCCTGACTTGATCAACAGAGCTTTAAACTACCCACAAATATTCAGCACTCCAGATACTAGCACAGAGCAGCAGGCATGGCAAGGGGTGGATACCAGTGACGAGGACACACATATTGACCTCAGGAGACAATATCCAAGAAAGGTACTCATTTCTTAAAAAGTCACAGCCTCAGATATTCATCTGCAAATGCATAGTGTGAAAAATAAACTAGATGAAATACAGATCTTAAAGCACAGAGGTAAATTTGACTTTCCAGGTATCACAGAGCCGCACCTGAGGGGATGTGATGTTTGTCAAATTTGTGATTATGGAACTGTGTGCCGCAAGGAGGAGAGCAGTGAAAAGTAGCAGGGGAGCAATACTGCACAGCAAGAACATACCCACAGGAGGAAATACGTGAACAGTAGTGGGAAGCATGTGGAGAGAGAGCACATGGGATTGGACTGATAGAGGGTGAAAACAAGTCAGATTAGAGAGAAGGTAAATTAAAGACCATCTCACCAGAAGGAGAAGGTGATGATCTTGGCACATGTGATTGTGAGGGGGTTTCAACTGACTAGGCACCTATTGGCCAGAACACTCTACTCAAAGCAGAGCCTTTAATACTTTAAAGTTGGAGGAGTCATCTGGGGTGGGCGGTCCTTTCACTAATAAAGACTTTTTTACTCCTTTAGTAGAGGGCTCTCATGAGTTGTTATAGTCAAAGAATTCATCACTCTCTGGCCTATTTTGCAATAAACCTCTGATCTAACTGACCTAAGCTGGTCTTCAGCACCCCTCCCCCCCCAAATCATATCTAGTCTTCAGCTGGACCTACATTTGAGGCCCTTCGAGTTTGGTTGGGTCCACCCATGTTTTTGCTCAGCTGGCATAGCTATATTAGAGGAAAAAAGGAGAAATCAAAGAAAGCAAAACGTATTGTACTAGACAACAGAGAGGAAGGAGAACTACTCAACTTCTTTTTTTCTTCTGTTTTTCCCTTTGTTATTACCAAAGAGAAGAAGCTTTGCACTGGGAAGGATAGAACAAGAAATGGTTAGTAAGGAGCTTCACCTCAAAATGAGGTGAGGAGATGGGAAGTATATAGTTCGTGGGTCTCACTGGGCTTGTCCCCAAGTTCAGATAAAGCACATCCAAGGGAACAAAAATTCAAGCCACTTAAAGTCAGAGGTGACTACAGAGGAATTCTCAGTAACCTGTGAAAAGTCAAGGAGAAAAAAAGATCCTTCCAATCACTGGATATTAGAACTTAAAGGGCCTTAACATTTTCAATTTTCAGATGAAGAAACATCTTCCCCAGGATCACACAGCTGGTAAGCAGTGTAATCAGACTGGACTAATATCTCCTGGTCCCAAGGTCAGGACCTTTTCCACTATACCATGGTGACTACATGGGTCTCTTCCTCATAATAAATTAAACAACAAAATACACAGAATCCAAGGGAAAGAACAAAACTAATTGAATAGCTAATCAATAATGAACCGATCCAAAACCAATTCGTTATGATTTTTTTAAAAAATCTGCCACTGTTCTCGGAGCCAAGATGGCGGTGTAGAAGCAGCAAAGGACCACAGCTCCCACACAAACACGCTAAAAAACTCATAAAATGGGACTCTAAACAGATTTTCAAGCTCCAAAACTCTCCACAAGACTGGAAGCACATCTGTCGCTACAGGCAGCGCAACAGGCGGGGCTCTTCGCAGCAGTCTGGGAGCCGCAGCTGAAACCCAGCCGGCTCAGGCCCTGGGGCATCGGGCAGGGAACCGCAGCTATAGGAGAGCAGATTGGCTGCACTGGAGGCAGAGTTACCACATTTATCAGGCCAGAAGACAAAAAGGCTAAGAGAAAGGTCAGTGGATTTTGCTAACTGGGGAGGAGAAGAGCGGGTCTGGCCAAAGTGCTCCCA
>CM053601.1:157009790-157022959 GCA_028646575.1 Pseudocheirus occidentalis | reverse complement strand
AAGGGAACAGAGTGTGGGAGGGGTCTTACAGTGGGATCAATGTTCTGGGCTGGGGGGTAGGGACAAAAAGGGGAGAAAATTTGTAACTCAAAACCTTGTGGAAATGATGTAACCAAGAAAATAAATTAAAATTAAAAAAAAAAAGTAGTAATGGAAAAAAAAAACCATATGAAAGGGGAAAGGTTTTAGGTTGTAACTGGTCCAATAGAAATAAGAAAAAAGGAATCACACAACTTCCAAGGCTGCAAATATATTCTTTCAGTTCTTTAGAAAGAGTCCTTAAACTTGTAAGTCATTAAATAATTCTGTAAGGTACTTAAACTAGAAAGTTTACTATCTAGCCTCCATAATAAACCCAAGAAAATAAATTAGGAAGAACTTTTTGACAAGAACGGCTTTTACAACTGGAAGTCAGTTCAGCAGAAACTGAGCTGATATCAGTATGTTACACCACATACCACAGTCAACTCAAAATAGATACAAAACTCTCATCATGAAAGGGGGAGGCATAAAAAAAAAATTAGAGTAAGATCAAGTATCTTTTATCGTCATGATTAGGTGGAGAGTTCTTAACCAAAGCATAAACAACTTATACAAAAGGTAAAACAAAATTTATTTCAATTACAGGAAATTGTAAAGTATTTGTATGAGCAAAATCAACACAGCATAAAAAGGAGAGCTGTCAACTGAGGGGAAACAGCTGCATCAAATATCTCTGGTAAAAGTCTCATATTTAAGATTCATGGAGAAATTAGCAGAAATAGAACGATGAATGGTCAAAAGACATGAAGTTTTCATAAGAATTTCAATCAGCAACCATATGGAAGACTATTGTTAATAACTAATTAGAGATGAAAATTAAAACGGCTGAGTTTCTACCTTTTTCACAAAACTAGCAGACAACAAAAATAATAATAATTGTTATTATTATAACTAGCATCTATAAAGAAATGTAAGGTTTTGCAAAGAGCTTACTAATATCTCATTTTATCATCAATATCTCCCTACCTGGGAGGTAGGTACTATTATCATACCCACTTTACAAATGAGGACACTGAGTTTGAGAGAGGCTGCCTAGGGTCACACAGCTATCTACAGAAGGCAGAATTTAAACCCAGGTCTTCCAGACTACAAGTTCAATCCCCCATCCACCAGAGCAACAGAATCATCAATGTTGCTGGAGGGGTCCAAAAGCTATGAAGTGGTCTAACCATTCTTGAAAACAAGAAAGAGAAACTTTACACTTAACTATGTGTGTAAGAGATTTAAGAACAAACTGGTGCCACTGTTACAGATTTCATTTGCATATGCATCACTGAAAATATCGATAATCCTTCAAATTCTATAGATAATCAAAGCCCTAAACATAACTAAAAAAAAAAATCTCCTATATTCACAAGGGTATTAAAAAAAGAATTCTTGATTTCTACTTTTGGGAAAATGTTTATAAAGATAAATTAAAATGACAAATGTTCCTCAAGTTAAACTTTAAAATGCTATGATAAAAAGGTCATGCCATTCCCATTAAAAAAAAAAACTATTTAAATGCTTAAACTTCAAAAATAAGTCACCTACCAGGAAAATTTGAAGCTTCATTAGCTTTCATAGAGAAAGGTTAGTTGAACTAAGTTTTTAGGTTAAAATACTAGCTTTGTCACATTTTTTACTGTGTTTTTTATTTTATACTTAGGTAATGTACATTACATACCACATACTGGCCTAAAAAGCAAATGCTGATGCTTACTTAATTACTGCTTATAAATATTAGTTAAGACAGCATGGAAATATTATCCTACCTGATCATATATTAAATTCATATCTTACTTGTAACATCATTAAAATTCAACTCAAGTATTTATGAAGTACCTACTATTTACATAAAGTGAGGTAACGTGAGCTGGAGTTACAAAGCTGAAAAAAAAATGACCTGCTATTTGACTCCAAGGAGAGCAATCTAAAAAGGAAGTTGAGGGATAAGATATACAAACAAATATAATACAAGTTAGTCTATGAGAAAGACAGTCTGGGAACATGCCAAAATTTTAGAATGGAGACATCATTTCTAGGTTGTGGATGGGAAGTGGTATTTTTGAAGTTTTCCTGGCACCTGAGTCAGGCCTTTGGGGGAGATCCAAGTTTCAAAGGCAGAAATGTGGAGGAATATGGTTTCAGCATCCTGAGGGCCTACATGAATACCAAGGAAGAAGGAGATGGCATGACTGAAGCAGAGAAGTTTATCCTACTGCCAATGGATAGCCAGTTTCTGAATATCAAGAAAAAAATATATATGCATTGGGAAAACTATGTTGATGGTTTTATGATTGATGGATTAGAGTAGGAAGAGAGTGGAAGGAGAATAAGAGTTCAGAGGCATCCAATAATAATGATACATCTGACATCTTTAAAGAGCTTTAAAGTTTTGCAAAGCACTATAAATGTATTTTCTCATTTCATCCTCACAACCTTTAACAAATGAAAAAACCTGAGGATCTGAGAAGCTAAGGAATTGACCAAGGTCACACAGAGAGTAAGGAGTAAAGGCAACCTTTGAACCTGATCCCAGGATACGGATCTTTGCTATTATACTGCATTGCCATAATAAGCAAGAAGTGATGAGGGGCAAGTATACAAACATGCTGAATCAACCTCCCAGAACAGAATTCTGAATTTCTGCAACTTAGTAACTATTTCTGCCACCAAGAAAAAGTGATCTAGCAAGTTCTTTTATATAAATTATATGTGATGGCTGAGGCCACTTACTATTTTTCTGAATTTTCTCCCCAAAGTCCAAGAAGAGGACAACGAGGGTAGATTTGTTGTGGTGCTGTCAGTTTTTGAAAAATGTCCTAGTCCTTTTCACAAGTGAGGACTCCACCAAAACCTTTTGTCCCACAAATGGGCCCTGTATACTACACAGGGGCCACAGGGAGCAACAGCCCAATGTCCAGCTCCAAAGGATTCAGTCTTCAATTCAACATACATAACAATAGCATGCAAGACTTACTGTTCTTTCCCAATAGTTTCCAGCAAAAAAAAAAAAGACAAATGTTTCTTTTCCTACAAGGGCTATTATAATAAATTAATATTTTATAAATATAGAAATTAATTTTGTAGTATCAAAAGAAAATATACCTTAGGATCAATTGAATACGAAGGGATGATACTTTAAAAGGTGAAATTCTGAGGTGGGAGAGGACTAGAACGAAAAGAGACAGGGAGAGACAAAATCTGGTCAATCATCCCATATTGAAGAGGCAAGGGATAACTGTTACAACTTTACTTTCAATTACTCTCATTGAATTTGGCTTAGGGAAGAAATGGCATAAACTCTAAAGTGGGCATCATGCCACACAGGAGAGTAGGGGGCATGACGGAGGGGAGGGATGCTGGAAGCACACACTTCAAGAAAGGGACAGGGACAGGGTAGAGAACAGAAAAAGGGAAGGAGGGATAGGAAGGAGGGACCCATGATTACTGTCACAATATGTCCACTATGAAGATGTCCTGTATAATCACACATCCACAGACCGTATTGAATTGATTGTCCTTCCAGTGGGGGTAGGTGACAAGGGAGGAATCAAAATAATCTAGAATTCAAAGCTCTGCAATACTGGCAACTAGGAATTAAGATATACAGGGGCTGGGGTAGGGAGACCCTCCCTGCCCTACCAGAAAATAAGAGAGCAAATTAGGGGAGGGACTTTACAGTTGGATTGCTGTTTTAGGGCTGGGGTAGGAGAATGACAGGGAGAAAATTTGTAATTCAAAAATCTCATGAAAATGAGTGATGCAAACAAGAAAACAAACAAAAAAATTTATTAATAAAAAATATATATATATACCTGCTCTGCCAAAGAGATCTAAGTGGCTCAACCAGTAGAGTTGGATTCAAATCCTGCCATTAATAAACTGTGTGACCCTGGACAAGTCATTTAACTTTCCTAGCTTCAGTTTTCTTATCTGTAAAATTAGGATAATAATAGCACCTACCCCATTGGGTGGTGTTGCAGGTCACTTTATAATATAAAGATTTATGTAAATATTTATTATTATTACTCCAGTTATTATTATAACAGGCTACACAGGGTGAAAAGAACACAGGACTTTTGAAAATTCAAAAACATACATTCTACTCCCAATTCTGCCATTTATTTGCTATATGATTTTGAGAATGTCACTTTACATCTCTGGTCTTTCACCACTTTCTGTACACATAACTGCAATTGTTTCTACAGGCCGTTATTAAAGGAATAACTTTAATAGATCACATGGGCTTTTAAGAGAGAAAGACAAAAAGACTAAAATGTGATATTTCTCACAACTGTCATTTGAACCTGTCTCTTAGACAGCCGAGCCTACTAAAAATTATGGTTTTAAAATAAGCATGCAGGGACATTAATGCACTGATGGTAGAGCTGTAAACTGGTCTCGCCAATTCTGCAAAGCAATTTGGAACTATGCCCCAAAATTCATTAAACTGCTCATGTCCTTCGACTCGGCGACGCCACCACCAGGTTCACGCCCACAGAGCGATGAGAGAGAAAAAGGACCCACGCACACAAAACTGTTTGTAGCAGCTCTTTTTTTGTAATGATAAAGAACTAGAAAGTGAAGGGTCATAAACTGAGGAACGACTCAGCAAATTACGGCTATACGGATAGGATGGGTTAGCGGGTTGTAAGAAGAGATAAAAAGACAGAATCAGAGACACCTGGGAAAACATACATGAACTGATACGGAGCAGACTGAAGAATGCAGAACCAGGAGAACAATTTACATAACAACAATAGTGTTGAAGACAAACAATTTTTAAAGATCTAAGAACTCTAAGCAACACAATGCTCAATCACGATGCCGTAAGATCCATAATGAAACACACTGCCAGCCTCCTGACAGAGAGGTGATGGATTCAGGGTAGAGAATGAAACATGTTTTTAGCAATTGTGAGAATTTGTTTGTTTGACCATGTATATTTGTTATAAGTTTGTTTTTTTAAATTTTCTCAAATTGGGGGATGGGAAATGGAAGCAAGAAAGAACAGATTTTCATTAACTGTAAATTAATTTCACTTCAAATTTTTAAAATAAAACAAGTATGCATATGTAATACATACAAGAATAAAAAAGGATAAGAGACAGCCTTGGGCAGGGGTGGGGAACCCGCAGCCTTAAGGCCACATGTGGCCTTCTAGGTCCTTGGGTATAGCCTTTTCATTGAGTCAAGTTCTACAGAGCAAATCCTTTTATCACAGGGATTTGTTCTGTGAAGTTTGGATTGAGTCAAAGGGCAGCACTTGAGGACCTAGAGGGCTATATGTGGCCTCAAGGCCACACAGATTCCCCACCCCTCCCTGGCCTAGGGTATGGCTTTAGTGCTAGTGTTTATGACAGTTATTTCAAATGTTGAGAAGTCTTTTCCCTTCTATGTCCCTTCCCAGTAATATTCCAAAAAATAAAAAGTTTCAAATGTTACTGTATTTTTTATTTTTTTACATATTCTTTGTAAATAAGAAATAGCTGTAGCTTTCATCTTTACAAAATTTTAAAAGAAATTTAAATTTGAGATACTTCAGAAAACAAATACAATATCAAAAATTATTACATCTGAAGCAGATATTGAGGAAGGTACAAAGAAGTAGACCCTATGAAATTCAATAGGTAATTCAGAAATTTAAGGAATGTGTTAGCCATTTGGAGTTACAAAAACTAAAGGCTAAAAAAGCTATATTAAAACATCCCTTGTGCCTCACAAAGGACAAAATAATCAAAGGATACAACTTGTGGGTTCACTGAAGGCAAGCAATAAGAGAAAATTTTCCCTCCATACTGTCACACCCTCATTTTAATAATACTTATGATGTCCCCTTTATTTTAATGAAGAGGAAACTGAGGCTCACAGAACTTAAAAGACTTGTATTAGGACTGCTCTTTAAACTGATATTTATATAAGGTACCCCAAAAGTCTTAGTGCATTATTATGCTAGTAAAGCTTAGTACTTCTGAGACTTTGGAGATACTTTTGTATTATTTCACTTAAAAATAAAAAATAAAAAAACTAGAAAAAGCATCACACCACAGGTAGAGAGCTGGCCTCAGAATCAAGAAGACCTGGATTCGCCACCACCATTACCCCTTAACACAGCATTCCCATGAAACTCTAAAATGATAAGAAGCAGAGGAAGTGCTGATCTTTGGAGGGAAGAGTTTCTTCTTCCAGGAGTTCCTATATAAATGAAATCATGGAGCCAGTCCCTAATCCTACATAGTAAATTTAGCTGAATATTCGATAGATTAGATAGTCAGATAGAGATAGATGGATAGACAGAGAGACAGACAGATAGATAGATAGATGTAACTTTATTTAAAGATAAACACATTTACAATATTTCAGAATCTGAAGGAACTTGAGGGTCACCTATTCCAACATGTACCTAAATAAGATTCTTTTCTACAATAAAAGTCTCTATACCAAGACAGTCAGTAAAGCAAAGTTCTATTTACCTCCTGAAGTAGCCCATTCCAATTTGGGATAACTCTGTTGGAAAGTTTTTCTTGATATCCAGTTTAAATTTGGTTCTAATTTCTACATGATATTCCTCCTTCTTTTGCCTTCTGAGGCCAAGTAGAACAAGGCTTATTTATCATCCTTCCACATGACCTCTCTTCAACTACCTGAAAACTAATCACTCCCCTACATCTCAAAGCCAATTAATCAGCAAGCATTTATTTTGTACCTACTAAGTGCTAGGCTGGGAAGACAAAGACAGCCCCTGCCCTCAAGGAGCTTATTTTATATTGGAGGGAAACAAGTACACACATAAGTAAGGGGAAAGGGAAGAGGAGAGGTGAGGGAAGCAAAGTACTCATGCAAGAGTGGACACTGAACTGAATTTTTTGAAGGAAGTAAACGTGAGAGATGGAGGTGAGAAGGGAATGCATTTCATGTACAGGGATGGAAGTCAGCTGAGGATCTTCCCATTAAACAACTCTAGTTCCTTCAACCAATCCCTCTATGACATAATTTGGAGACCCTTCACCATCCTAGTTGCCTTCCTTAGACACCATTCAAGCTTAAGAAAAAGCTTTTGGGGCCCTGAACCAAACACAGTATTATAGATGAAGTCTGACCAAGGCAGAGTACAGCAGGAAAGGGAGAAGAACAGACTGAGGAGGCTAAGGAGGTGGAAGGAGAGGAAGAGAAAGGAAAATGAAGGAAAATTATCTCACATAATCACGGTGGAAGTCTGTACAAATATGGACCTTGAACCTAACTTACATCTTAACTGGTCAAGAGAGAAGAATACAAACACACAGTTTAAATCACAGGAAAATAAGATAGGAGAGAAGGGGGAAGGGAAAATTAGAGAGAGGATAGATTGCAAAATGGATTCAGGGAGGGGATTAGTACTCAGCAAAACAAACTCCATCTAAGGATACATAAAAATATTTGTAGTTCTTTTTGAAGTGGCAAAGAATTAGAATCTGAGAAAGATGCTCATCAACTAGGTAATGGTTAAACAAGCTACAAATGTAATGGAAAACTACTGTGCAATAAGAAAAAGGAGATGGTTTCAGGGGAAAATGGGAAAATTTACAAGAACTGATGTAAAGTGAAGAGAGAAGAACCAGGAAAACAATGTATATACTGACAACAATATTATAAAGACAAACCAACTATGAAAAACTTAGGCATTCTGATCAATGTACTCACAATAATTCCAAAGAACTAATGATGTAACGGTGTAATGGACTTGATAGTCAAAAAACATTTTATCAAGCATCTGTTATGCGCCAGGTACCATGATAAACATGTACAAAGAGGCACAAAATAGTCACTGATCTCGGGGAGCCTCCAACCTATGAGGTTGAAGGAGTAGCTAATCCATCAAAAATGAGGAACTCACTGTCTAACAGTGATGTGAAGGATTCACAACACAAAATGAGACGCAAATGTGTGTGTACTCACAGATACACACTCCTACATACATATACAGGACATGGGCTTTGCAGAAATGTTTTGACTATAAATGTTTGTAATATCAGTTTTGTTTTTCTTTCAGTCTCAATTGGAGAAATGGGGTGAGGAGAAATTTTGCTGATTTTTAGAAAAAACTTAATTTTTTTAAAACGTGATTTAATTTTAAGTTAAAAGCTTATTTTTAAATTTTACAGTAATGATTTTTTTCCCAAACCCAGTCCACTTAAACTATACAAATTCCTTAAGCACTTTCAAGATAAGGTCCTTTTTTAGTAGTCATTCTTTCATCCTTTCAAAACTTCGCTGGCCAAAGCAGAACAGCATGGCTACAGTTTCACAAGTAAGAAATTTAAATCTATATGAAAAAATTGGCTGCTTTTTCATACTGCCTACACAGAAAAATAAAACTCTATTCTAGTATAGGAAAGAAGGCATAAAAATGGCATTTTCCGAAGATCAATCCTTACGTAGATGCATGGGGAAAAAAAAAAGATGAGGTTGCCATTTGTCACTACCTCCTAGCAACAATGTTCAACTTCAGAAAACGTCTGGAAATAGCAATGAAAATGATGGTTTAGGCTTGGCAGGATTCCTCAAGATCTTGGTTGTGGTACTAGTTGTCCTTACTATACCATCTAATCTCTCTTTTTCAGATCAGGCTAACCTCTAGAGTGCCAAATGTTCCCCATGGCAGCTTAATGATTTTACCCAACTCTACTTCCTACTTCAATAAACAACTTTCCTCCCTCTCTTCAAAACTCACCAATTCCTATCCCACTGCGTCATGGTCCTGTCTTCATCTGAAGAAGCTAAGGATGAACAGGCAAGATGACACCTGAGATATGACTGGACTAGGTATGTGACTATGAAAGTCACCTCCCCTTTCTGATTTTGCTTCTTCATCTGGAAAGTTAACAGGTTGGAGAAGATAGAGTGGTTCTTAACTTTGTGTCATGGAACAAAATAACATTTATAAATTCAAAGGTTTTCAAAAGAAATCATGTACTGAAAGACAATTATCAAAACATTAAAATCAAGCGTCCACTTGACTCCAGGTTAAGAATGCCTGGACTAAACAGTCTCAGTGGTCCCTTGCAGATCTAAAATATTTGAGAAGTTTCCCCCTGCCTCTCTAAGAACTCTGATATCAAGTAAAGGACACTGTGTGGAACCAGTGTAATAAAAGTAGTCAAACAAGAAGCTTTTCAAGTTGCTACACTTGTGTAACTTAAACTACAGGAAAAAATTTCAGAATGCTTAAAAAGTTTACCCCATAATTCAAAAGTTTAGGTACAATCTGTCTACAGCTTAAATGTTAAGAAAGTTTCAGTAGCTAATCCATCAAAAAGAAGGTTTAAAAGGCTTAGCATAGTTCTCTGTGGATAAGTATGCCTATAAAAGCAGTAATCTCCATCAGTTACATGAAGCTGATCTATTATGGAAACAATGCAATGAGAATACCTTAAAATGGGAGTACTGTTTCTGAAGATCCTAAACAGGTAGCCAGAAAACAAACATCCTGTCTCTAGTTAAGACTCTAAATTGAAGTTTAGGAGAATATAACAAAAACCTGATTTTTTAAAAAGTTGAAGCTATCAGATAAGATGATTAAATTATGAAACATGGGACACATGAAAATTAAAACCTTCCTTTAGAAATTACTGAAGGTTACAAGATTCTCAAGCTATCATCTTGGTAAAGGATGCTGATGACAATCAGAAAAGTAAGAAATTTTTGTGCTTTTCAATTACAGCATTCTAATACAACAATAATAAAATAATACAACTAATTAACCTAGCAAAGAGACAGACACAGCATTAAAAAGTGAAACATTAACATTCTAATATGCCATCCAGTCACTGAAGCAGCATTTATTAAGCATTATCTGCCAAGCACTGTGCTAAGTGCTGAGGAGACAAAGATAAGATAGTCCTAGCTCTGGAGCTCAGTCTAATGAGACAAAGGCAAACAACTACGAACAAACATGCTATGTACAGGATTGCTGCATGAGAATTAAGGGGAAATAGAGAAGGCTTCCTGCAGAAGGTAGATATGTATGAAAGAAATTTTTAAAACACTTTGGAAATGAAAAGCATAACTCACAAAGCTGGTGACTTTCAGGTTGAGTTAAGGAAACAAGAGTCTAATGAAGTAGTACAGGTGCAGTAGGAGCACATTCAAAGCACTGGGGAAGGCCTTTGGAAAGGACTGCAGATAGGATAAACGTATGTCACAGTTGAAGAAAGATCTATGACCATTTTAGCTGGACTGAAGAAAAGGGTCAAGTTGTGAAGGGCTTTAAATGCACAGGACAGTGCATATCAATTCTAGAAGCCAACAAAAAGCCACTGGGGTTTACCAAGCAGGGGATTAACACGGTCAGAGCTGTGCTTTAGGGATGTTACTCGGGCAACTATGTAGAGCAGTGGGGTGTCAAACAAAGCCCAAGTGCAGTAGCTAGAACCATAATAAAATGTAATTGGGAAATGTTTAACAAAATAAATAAAAATACAATAAATGTGTTAATTTATGACTCTCTAAGTCAATATGAGGCCCAGAGAGAGCCTATTTGAATCTAACACCAAAGATGTAGAGGATGGACTCTAGAGAAGACTGAGGCAGAGGCCAATTAGTAGGTTATTTCAATAGAACGGACAAGAAACAAGAAGGGGCTGAACTAGTGTGGTGGCTATGTGAGTAGAGAAGATATGGATGCAAGAGATGGAGAGACAGAAAGGATAACATCTAAAAATTGAACAAATATGTCAGATTAATGGAAATGAGGAGTAAAGGATGACACCAAAGTTAGGAAACTGGTGATTAGAAAAATGATGGCACTCCTGACAGAAATAGTGAAGTTTAGGAAAAAAAAATGAGTTGGGGGGGGGGGGCAGAGATAATGAGCTGTTTTGGATATGTTGAATTTGTGATGTCTATGGAAACATTGGCTGAAAATGTTTAACAGATGTGATGGTGATGTAGGACCAAAGCATATAGAGATCTGAGAGTCATTTGCATAGAAATAATTAAACTCATGGAAGCTGATGAAGTCACCAAGTATAGAAGAGAAAAAAAAAAAGATCTAAGAAAAGCCCACACTAAATACTTCAAATGTAGTGGAAGAGCACTGGCTGTAAAGCCAAGAGAACTTACATTCAAATCTCTCCTCAGAGGCATACTATTCTTATGACCTTGCAGACAAATTTTTTAACCTCCCTGAGTCTCGGTTTCCTCATCTATAAAAAGAGGGTTTGGAATAGACAGCCTCTGAGTTCTCTTCCAAATCTACATTCATGATATTCTACCTGATTAACTGATGTCTAACAGGTCCAAGCACGGATTCCAATGAAGACCTTCCTTAAACTGGCATCACACATCATGAATTATTATTCTTAGGGTCCAATCACACTGCATTATCATCTTGCCATTATCTATTTTTTTCCACAAAACAAAAAACCAAAAAACCATGAGACTGTCAAATGTTTTAAGGCCTCAGTAAACCTGTCAAAAACAAAGAAATAAGGTAGTCTGGGACGATGTATTCTTGACAAAGTTAGCTCTTTAAGTAAACCTCTCCCTTTTCTAGGTATCAACCAACACTTTAATAATGTGTTCTAGAATTTTGGCAGGAATCAAAGTCAGATTCACTGGACTAGAGTTTCCAAATTCCCTTTTTTGAGGATCAAGACATTTATCCTCATCTAGTTTTTGGATACCTTTCCCATACACATTTTTAATGTATCACTGACAGTGGTACAATAATTACACCCACTAGTCCTTTCAATAACACAAGTTCATCTTGTCCCCGTGATGAGATAGCATGACATTTATTTTCAAGTACTATTCCAAATAACCTTCTTAATGACTAACTTTAAACCAAATCCTAAACTGACACTCTCTGAAGAAATAATGCTCAATGCTGATGTTAAACTAAACGGTTACTAGGAAAACAAACGCTGCTTCTCCCAAAACACACCTTTTAACCCAAATTTTCTCGGTATCTGTTTTGTGTTCAACTAGAACACAAACTAAAAGCAACCTGCACTTATATTTATGGCATAACTGAGGTGACAACCTTAGAAGAACTGAAAACTCAGACTTCCAGAACTAGCTCTGAAAACAGTCACACAAAATACCTGAAGCTTGAAACAATCCTCTTCCACCCTGAGAGTAGGAGTCCAAATTTAACATAAAGTTAAAAGGCAAGGAACAGGCTGGGAAAAGTGGCAGCAAACAACAACAACAAAAAGAAACTGACCACAGAAAGTTACTATGGTGACAGGGAAGCTCAAAACACAAACTCAGAAGAAGATTACAAAGTCAAAATTGCTATAAAATCATGGAGCTCAAAAAGAATTTGAAAAATCAAAATAGAGAGGTAGAAGAAAAAGTGGGAAAAGAAATGAGGGTGATGCCAGAAAATCATGAAAAAAAGAGTCAACAGTTGGTAAGGAGGCACCCCCCCTCCCCCGGCAAAAAAAAAAAAAAAAACTGAAGAAAATAACACCTTAACAAACAGAACAGGCCAAATGGCAAGAGAAACAAAAATACACTGAAAATTTACTTAAAAAGCAGATTTGGCTGAGTGGAAAAGAAAGTAGAAAAACTCATAGAAGAAAATAACTCTCAGAAACTCTCAGAGTTTTCAGATGAAGTAATCAAAGCTATCTACAGTTATATGAAAAAAATACTCTAAGTCACTATTTATTAGAGAATACAAATTAAAACAACTGTGAGGTACCACCCCACATTGGCTAATATTACAGAAAAGGGAAATGACAAATGCTGGAGGGGATGTGGAAAAATTGAGACACAATGTACTGTTGGTAGAGCTGTGAACTGATTCAACCATTCTTTAGGGCACTTTGGAACTATGCACAAAGGGATATAGAACTATGCATACCCTTTGACTTAGCAATTCCACTACTAGGTCTGTATCCCAAAGAGAAAAACAAAAACAAAATGACAAAAAAAAAGACTTTCATGTACAAATATATTTATAGCAACTCCTTTTTTTTGCAGCAAAGAATTAGAAACTGGGGGAAGGGAGGGGATATCTATCAATCAGGGAATGGCTGAACATGTTGTGGTATGATTGTGACAATGATGAGCAAGATGCTCTTAAAAAAAATCCTTGAAAAATTAATATGAACTGATGGAAAGTGAAATGAACAGAACCAGGAGACCATGTA
>CM053601.1:156998660-157009690 GCA_028646575.1 Pseudocheirus occidentalis | reverse complement strand
CCGCAAAAAAAGTAAAACAATACCATATGATGATCAGCTGTGAATGACTTATCTATTCTCAGCAATAAAATGATTTAAGACAATTCTGAAGGACTTATGATGAAAAATGTTATCCACCTCCTGAGAAAGATCTAATGAAGTCTGAATGAAGATCAAAGCATACTTTTTTAAACTTTATTTTTCTTGGGGGTTTTTTGGTCTGTGTATTCTTTCAAATATGACTAATATGGAAATAAGTTTTCTATGACTACACATGTATAACAACCTATGGCAAACTGCTTGCCTGCTCAACAAGGGGGAGGAGAGAAAGGAAAAAATACGGAACTCAAAAAAATATTTAATGTTAAAAATTGTTTTTACATGTAATTGGAAAAAACTGGGAAATACTTAATAAAATGAAAATGCAACAATATATAGCTGTTACATTTTAAAACTAATTCCATATGCCCAGTCTCCCTGTCACTACCCTTCCTCCCAGGGATACTTATGTAGCCCCTGTTTCTATTTGAGTTTAACACCTCTGATGTAAGTAAAGTGCTTTGTAAATTATCAGGCACAAAAAGTACTTTTTAATCTGAAACAAAGGAGTTGAGCTAAATTACTTCTATAGTCTCTTTCAGTTATATGGTTCTAAGACTCTTATATTTTAAAATAATCCTCCTTTAAAGAGAAAATGAGGTTTTTTTCTTTTAAAAAAGATAACAAAATGAGTGCCTCCAAATCCATCTTCCATGCTAACATTCATCTTTCATTTTAAAATAATCTTAAATGAATCAACCAAATGACTAAGCAGGTCTAACTGCTGATTCTTAAAATGTGAGAAAAATATCTAACCCTATATTACAAAGGCATTTCAGTTTTAGTCAAATTACAAATCAAGATACAGTTTTACAAGATACATAAAAAAGTTCAATTTAGAACCCGATTCTAGTCAAAGCATGCTGTTTAACTTTTTATTCATTTTCTAAAAGTCTTGGTTACCAGTAAGGGGAGAGGGGAAGGAAATTAGGAATACTTCTGAAAAAAGCAGAACCCCTTAATCAATAAGCTACAAGAGACACTTTAAAACACAATCTCCCATATACATGGTATATGGTATATGGTATATCTACTAGTGATATGTTTATCTCACTAGTAAATAACAGTATCTTAATGATGCCAACAACATCTAAGTTTCTATCTGAAATCTGCTCTGATCAAGTATTTTTGTCTCTAGATTAGTAAACATTTTAGGAGTGACAGTGGGTAACATTAACTTAACGAAAATATATTTCAAACAGGAATGTATTCAAGTTTGACTGACCTTAGAAAAGTATGATTCATAATTTTAATTATGCACCTCAATCAATGATTCACAATGACACACCTGCATT
Source organism: Pseudocheirus occidentalis (assembly GCA_028646575.1). Taxonomy (NCBI): domain Eukaryota; kingdom Metazoa; phylum Chordata; class Mammalia; order Diprotodontia; family Pseudocheiridae; genus Pseudocheirus; species Pseudocheirus occidentalis. The sequence goes on along the minus strand of CM053601.1, from coordinate 157,008,317 downwards.
CCAGCTAGAATAAAGGAAATTAACTCTCCAAAATAAATCACTTTAGCTGTGAATATAAATAAATGTCATGTAACCAGATAACCAGGCACTGTCAGAAAAGACAAAAATCACATTTTTAAAATACTCAAAATACTAGTCTGGCCACTTGGTGATGCGTTCTTTATCCATGACACCCCATAAAAAATACTATTTCAAATTATCTATTTGGAACCAAAAGAAAAGTTATCTCTACTGCCAAAAATCCCTATGACATCTCACTAATCCTTAATCAGTAGGGTAGCTAGGTGGCACTGTAGATAAATACCCTGGACTTGAAGACAGATAACCTGAGTTCAAATATTGCCTCAATGTGACTACAGGCCTCAGTTCCCTCATCTGTAAAATGAGGATAATAGCACCTACCTCACAGCTTTGTATAGAGCTTGCAAAGAACTACATAAATGCCAACTACTATCATCATCACACAGAAATTTTCCATTTTTATGTTCAAGTTTCTATTCCTTTTGGTCCTATACTCATAGTTTATTTTCATTCTCATCCACAGGTTTCTCCTCTTTCTAGCTACAAAGAACTTCCTCTCTCTTAATACAACTAGCACAATGGTCACTGACAAGCAAGAACACAAGAAGGGCCTTGCCATCTACAGAATAAAATGGAAAGGAACACAGAAGCAGGTATGAACAGACTCAAAGAATTAAGAGTTAGAAGAGACCTCAACAATATTCTAGTTCAGTGGTTCTCAACCTTCCTAATGCCGCAACCCTTTAATACAGTTCCTCATGTTGTGGTGACCAACCATAAAATTATTTTCATTGCTACTTCATAACTGTAATTTTGTTACTGTTATGAATCATAATGCAAATATTTGATATGCAGGATGTATTTTCATTGTTATAAATTGAACATAACCCACAGGTTGAGAACCAGTGCTCTACTCCAATCTATACATGACAGATATTCCCAAGATTAATATACCCAACAGTCATCCAGTTTCAGCCTGAAAGACTTCAAACAGAAGAGGACACCCCTTCTCCCTACCTCTTGAGGAAATCCATTCCACTTTCAGACAGTTCATAAAGTTAGGAAGCTTTTCATGATATCAAGACTAAATCTGTCTTTTGCAGCTTCCACCTGTTGCTCCTGGTTCTCCCTTCTGGGGCCAAAGAGACCAAGTCAAATTCTTCCTCCGTGTAACAGAACTTGAAGTATCTGTAGACAGTTAACCTATTCATCCTCCCTGCCAACCCCAAGTCTTCTTAGACAGCAACATATAAACAATAGAGGAGAAGGCAAGAAGGGAAGGAGACAGGATGTGTGGACCACAAAGTAAGGGTAATAATGAAACTTGGAGTGCTCTGCCCCAGCACCCTGACCACGTCAGACGAAAATGAAAAAAGATTCCCAGTGACAAATTTATGGGAGAAAAAGTATGAATATGTCAGTCAACTAGCAATTACGCTCTTATGTTCCAGTCAGTCTTTAAGCTGTGGCAGTACAAACAAAAAACAGTCCCAGACATCAAGGAGCTGAAATTCTAATGGAGAAAGGTAGGGAAAAAGTGGCTGAGTTCACATGGCTGGGCTGGGGCCCTTCCCAAAAATGGAGGTTTCAAGAACTCACCAGTGTGGAGCCTGGAGGTATCCGAGGTTTGGTGGCATATAAGACAAGTACACCCGAGCCCACAAAGGAAATTGGTGATACACTGTGTCAGTGACTTTCTGGGGGCTCTGGGCAGCTTACTCCACCTCTCTGGCCTCTAGCTTCCTTATCTTTAAAAATGGTGTTAGCCTAATCGGCACCTAGGTCCCTCCACTGCCCAAATTCCTAATTCTATGATTTAATGTGGGTCTTAAAGACTATAAAAAGGTACCTAGGTATGAAAGGGAAATCAGACTTAAAACACGAGACATTCTAAAGGGAGAAGGCTCTTATTTTTAAAAATATAACTAAAAGAAAAAGCTCTGAATGAAGATAATGCTATGGATCCATCTCTCCCCTATGTTGCTCTGGATTGCCCAGTCAATAAGCATGTAATAATACCAATGATAAGAGCAACTAACATGTATACATTGCTTATTATGTGCCAGGAACCGTGCTAAGCATTTTGCAATTATTACCTTTTTTTCCCCTCACAACAAGCTTAAGAGGTAAGCACTATATTATTATACCCATCTCACAGTAGAGGAAACTGAGACAAACAAAGGTTAAGTGATTTGCCCAGGGTCATAGAGGTAGTGTCTGAGGTCCAACTTGAACTCAGGGGTTTCTAAATCCAGGCCCAGAACTCCATCCATTCCACCACCTAGCTATCCCATTTATTAAGTACCTATTACATGTCAGGCACTGACAGTGCTAAGCACTGGAGATAATAAAGAGAGGCAAAAGATAGTCCTTAAAGAGCTCCAAATCTAACAGGGGAGACAATAAGCAAACCAATATGTAAAAATAAGCTATAATATATGGGATAAGCAGGAAATAATTAAAAAATAAAAGGCACCAGAATTAAAAGGTTGGGAAAGGCTTCCTGGAGAAGGGATTTCAGTTGGGACTTGAAGACAGAGATGAAGAGGGAAAGCATTCCAGGCATGGGGGACAGCCAGGGAAAATGCCTAGAAATGAGAGCCTGAGAGTCTTGTTCACAGAACTGCAAGGAGGCTGGTAACAGATCACAAAGTATATAGCAGTGATTAAGATTTAAGATTTGAGAAAGATTATGAAGGACTGTTTAGGGAAGAACACCAAACAGAAGATTTTGTGTTGCTCCTAACTGTGAAAACCACTGGCCAATTAAACACAATCAGACTTACATCTTACTAAAACCATTTTGGTGCCGGAATTGAGGAAAAGAGTAGGAGAAACTTACGGCGGGTAGAGCCAACAGTTGGCTAACTGCAACAATCCAAGGGTGAAGTTTTGAGCACCTGTATCAAGATGGTGACAATCAAAGGAGAGAAGAGGTTGTATTCAAGAGATGTTACAAAGGTAAATGCATGACTATTCCCTTTAAGATGTGATCTAGTCAGATTCTACTCAAACCAATAAGTTATTCACTAAGCACATTCCATGGGACAGGCACTGTGCCAGGCCTACGGACGCAAATACAAAGAATGAAACAGCCTCTACACTCAAGGAGCTTACAGTCTAACAGGGAAGACAAGTATACACATACATAGCATATGTGTATGTGTTTAAGATATAATAATAATATTTATGTAGTACTTACTACTATGTGCCAGGCCCAAAGGAAGTGTTATATAGCTATATAAATGCCACTATTATTATTGTTTTTATTATTAAATATATAAAGAAAAGTTAATAAATACAAACATATACAAAATAGTTAAACACATTTGCGAGGGAAAGCACTAGCAATGTAAGGGGCTGGGAAGATCAGAAAAGGATGCATGCAGAAGGTGCTAGACCTGTGTCTTAAAGGAAGAGAAGAATTCTAAGAGAAGACAGGTATTACAGGAATGTGGAACAGCCAGTGTAAAGGCACAGGGATAAAAGATGGTGTGTCTAGCAGGAGGAACAAAAAGAAAGCCAGTTTGACTAGACCTCTTGGGATGAGGGTAGGGGGAAATAGCCAATGACTGACTAAGCATTTAACAAGCGCTTACTAAGAGCCAGGTACAGTGATAAACACTTGAGATAAAAAGAAAGGCAAGAGAGGGTCCCTCAATTCTTAAGAAGCTCAGCCTAATGGGAGAGAGAAAATGCAAACAGCAGCATACAAAGAAGTTACTTACAAGATAAACTGAAATAATCAGGAGAGAGAGTACTAGAACTAACAGGGACCAGAAAAGACTTCTCTGTAAAATATAGGGTTTTAATTGGAATTTAAAGGAAGCCAGGAGGTGGAGATGAAGAAAGACAGCACTCTAAACATGGGGACTAGCTAGTGAAAATGCCCAGAATCAGGAAATGGAATGTCTTTGTCAAGTCAAATCGACAACCATTTATTGAGCATCTATTAAAATAAAGGCACAGTGCTGAGTTCTAGGGATACAAAGAAATGCAAATTTTTTAAAACCCCACTAAAAAAAAAGTTTCAGTTCTAAAGGAGCCCACACTAATAGGAGAGATAGCACACAAACAACCACATACAAAAACAACATGTCAGCAAAACACATTTGAGAAAATCTCAGAGAGAAGGCATTAAAATTAAGAAGAACCAGAAAAAGTTTCTTTCAGAATAGGAAACTTCAGCCTTACACTTGAAAAAAGCCCATGAAGCTAGGAGGAAGAAATAAGGAGGGAGAGCATTCTAGGAATAGTAGACAGCCAATGAAAACGCCTAGGCGGGAGATGGAGTCTTGGTTGAGAAATCAGAAAAACGCCAGTATTACTGGACTAAAGAGTACGTTGGATGGGAGGAGGGTTGAGGGGGAGGCAGCAGAAGAAAACCAGAAAGGTAAAGAGAGAGACTAGAATTCATTGAACAGGGAACCCTTAGGAGAGGGTACAGGGTCAGACCTGTGCTTTAGGAAAATTAATCAGACATTTGATTGAAGCAGAGAAAGATTGGAGGACAGACCATCAGATCTCCCCTTCCTTATTTCCACCTACTTGATTCACAGGCTTTCATTAATTGTTGCTGTTGACTCATTTCCAGTTGTGTCTAACTCTTCATGACCCTAATTGGGGTTTTCCTGGCAAAGATATTAAGGGGGTCGACCATTTCCTTCTGCAGCTCATTTTATAGATGAGGAAACTGAGGCAAACAGGGTTAAGTGACTTGCCCAGGGTCACACAGCTATTAAGTGTCTGAGGCCAGGTTTGAACTAGGAAGATGAGTCTTCCTAACTCCAGGCAGAATACTCTATCCACTGCACCACCTAGTCTCCCAATTCTGCTATTGCTGTTGTAATAGTCCCGACATGAGGTAATGACAGCCCTGTGCCAGGATGGCAGCAATGTCAGAGGAGGGAATAGATGGAAGATGTCACAAAGGTAAAATCGAGAGAATATGACAACTGAATAGATGTGGGAAGTGAAAGTGAAGAGTTAGTTGAGGAAGTCATCTAGGTGGGTTACTGGGAGGATGATGCCAACAGTAATAGAAAAGTTAATCATGAAAAGCTAGTTAAAAAAAAGAGATGCCCACAATAATGTCTAAGGAATAGCAAAGAGACCAATGTCACTGGATCTAAGAGTTCACTGTAGAGGAGAAGGCAGGTTAAGAAGGGTCAGGAAGTTCCCATGTCTAGAATGCTCTCCCTCCTCTCTGCTTTCAGGCTTCCCTGCTTCCCTTAATCCCCAAATAAAATCTCATCTTCTAAAAGAAACCTTTCCCAGCTCCTCTTAATTCTAGAGCCTTTCCTGTCTTAATTATTTCCTATTAATCCTGTACATACAGCTTTCTTTCTCTGGGACCGAAGAGTACAGGGGGTCGGGGTGGGGGGAATGGAAGAAGACTGGGGCAGAGAGGGGAACTGAAGGATTTTAAACATCAAAGATTTTATATCTGATCTTGAGATATAGAGAACTACAGGAATTTATGTGGATTTGGTCTCTCTAAAGCAGTGGTTCTCAACCTGTGGGTTATGTTCAATTTGTAACAATGAAAATACATCCTGTACATCAGATAGATTCACAACAGTAGCAAAATTACAGTTATGAAGTAGCAACAAAAATAATTTTATGGTTGGGGGGGGGGGGTCACCACAACATGAGGAACTGTATTAAAGGGTTGCGGCATTAGGAAGGTTGAAGACCACTGCTCTAAAGCATATGTCTACATTCTACTTCCTATCTTATGCATGAGAATGTATTTCAGGGCACTAAAACTGAGAAATGTGATGGAAATTTATGAAATTTATCACTATCACCCTAATTCAAGTCCATATACCTTATTAGAATGGGAGTTTCTGGAAAGCAGGGACTGTATTTGTCTTTCTTTGTATTCCTAATAATTAGCACAAGTTGTTGTTAAGTCATGTCCAACTCTGTGCCAGAATATCAGCAAAGATGCTAGAGTGACTTGCCATTTCCTTTTCCAGCTCATTTGGCATTTGAGGAAACCAAGGTAAACAGGATTAAGTGACTTGCTCAGGTAGTGTCCAATGCCCAATTTGAGATGAAGACTTCCTGACTCCAGGCCCAGCACTCTATCCACTTCGCCACTGAGCTTCCCAGATTAGAACATAGTAAGAGCTTAATAAATGCTTTCTGGGTGATATCACCCAAGTCCCTTAATTGGCTTTCCGCCTTACGCCTCTCCCATCCATCCTCCAGATTGCTGCCAAATCCACAGTTCTTACCACATCACTGCCCTTCAACAGCAGTTCCCTAATTACTTTAGAGTCAATAAGCTCATAGGCTCAAAGATTTAGAGAAGAAACAGAACTGAAGAAGCCATTAAGTCCAAGTCCTTCATTTTACAGATGGAACACCTGAACCCAAAAAGATTAAATGCCTTTCCTAGGGTCACAGAGATAAGTATCTGAGGCAGGATTTGGTTTCACATCTTCCTGACTCTAAGGCAGTGGTTCTCAACCGTTAATACCAAGACCCTTTAATACTCATATTTGGGCGTATCTGCATGTGGACGGACCCACCTGGAGACAGATAGAAGAGTAGTGTCTTGGTTCCTAAGACCATGGGAAATGTGTTTTCCAATGGTCTTAGGTGACCCCTGCGAACCCGGTAAAAGGGTTATTCAACCCCCAAAGGGATCACAACCCACAGGTTGAGAACCGCTGCTCTAAGGCCAAGGCCTATCACACAGATAACATCTCAACAATTTCTGTTATTTAAAGTCCTTCACACTCTGACTCCAATCAACCTTTACAGCCTCATTACACATTACGTCCCCTCTCTTTCCACATTTGCCAGGCAGGACAAATTGGCTACCTTGCTGCTCCTCACACATGCTATTACATCTCCCAACTCTGGGCTTCAATGTGCTCTCTCCTTCCTCTTCCTCTCAAGAGTTCTGAGTTTCCTGAAGCTCAAGCACCATCATCTGCATGAGACCTTTCCTTCCTGATCCCCTCAGCTCAATTTTCTAGGTCCTTCCCACAACAAAAAAAAAAAAAAAAAGAAAAAGAAAAAGAAAAACAATTACCCTGTACATACTGATCTGAGTTTAAGATGCCTCCTATAAGGGAACATAAGTTCCTTGAGGACAGACAGACATTGCTTTACATTAAATTTCTGGAACAGCACTCTATCCTGCTTCTCCTTCTACCTATTCTACTTCTTCTCCTGCTCCTTTCCTGGATGTTCATCCAGGTCACACCCTCTAACTGGAGGTTTCCCTCAGAGTTCTATCCTGAATGCCCTTCACTTCGTGAATCCCCTCAGCTTCCATGATTTAGTTATCATTTCTATAGGGGCCATCTCCAGTTGTCCTGATCTGTACCTTGCCACTGGGTCCAGATGGCTCTAGAGAAGATAGTGAGGCTGGTGACTCTGCACAGCCATTCCTCACTTAAATCCAATTCACTTGCAAGTCCATGGCATTACCTTCCTGATGTTATAGTCCTCTTTAAGGAAGAAGGACAAACCACAACAACCATCTGGATGCTGATGACTCTCAAATCTACCCAACTGTCCTTAATTCCAACCTCACATCTACAATCGCCTTTCAAACTGAACGTCCAATAGACATCTTACACTCAACACATCATTCCCCCCTACACCCTCCCCACCTAACTTCCCTATTACAGTCAAGGGCAGTATCATCCTCCCAGTCCCTTAGGCTCACAATCTGGGGGTCATCCTTGACCCCTCACTCTCTCATATCCCCCACATTCAATCTATTGCCAATGCCTGTCAAATTCACATTTGCAACATCTTCTTGAATCCTGACACTGGCTGCAGGTGGCCATCACCTGACAGGAGCTTTTGTGATAGCCAGCCTCAAACCTCTTCCTACTACAACTGCCTTCCATTCAGACACCAAAGTGATTTTCCTAAAGCACAGGTCCAACCATGTCACCTCCCTACAAAATTTTCTGTTTGGTATTCAAAGCCCTTAGTCCTCTCCTACCTTTCCAGTCTTCTTATACCTTACTCCTCTCACCGTGTACTCTTCTATCCTGTGACGACGACATCCTGGCTGCTCTATGAACAAGACATCTCTTGGTTCCTGGCATTCTCTTTGGCTGTCCCTCTTGTCTAGAATATTCTTCTTACTTAGGCTTCCCAGGGATCCATTAAGTGTCAGCTAAAATTTCATTTTCTACAGAAAGTCTTTCCCAACCCCTCTTAATTATTTCCAACTTATCCTATATATAGTTTGATTTGTACAGTATTTGCCTGTTGTCTCCCCTATTAAGACTGTGAGCTCCTTGAGAGTAAAGGATTGATTCTGTTTTTGCCTTTTTGTATCTCCAACACTTAGCACAGTGTCTGGCACCTGGCACTTAAATGTTAACTAATTATTTCACTTTTATCTTTTCATCCCCACTGCCTGGGATAGTGTCTGTCACATTCTTGGTACTTCATAATGGCCAAGTAATTGAATCATGTTAATTTCTTCAAAAATCATCCACCTCAACAATTTTATTCCCCCAATAAATTTTTTCAAACACATGCCTGGGTTGTTTTGTTTTGTTTTAACAGTTGACACTTTTTTCTACCCTTATTCTTTGTTTCAAAAGAGTAGGCAGAGAAATGAAAGTGATGTAAAAACAAAAGCTGTCAATAAAAATAAGATTAAAAATAGCACTAAACAAAAAAAGAGCACTTCCTTACTCCAAGCTAAATGCTGTCTACCTCTTGCTACCTACTCATTACTGGATCAGTCAGCTAAAAGCTCTTAAGAGACTACTATGTGCCATGCACTGCTGGGGGGTCTTTTAGGGAGAATAAATTTAATCTCTCTTTTTCCATATACAGTTCTTCAAACTTTAAAAGAGAACTATCATGCTACTCACTGTCCTATAACCTCCCTGTACTCCCCACATCTGACTCTTCCCACTACTCCTCATATGTAATTTCTAAACCTTCAACCTTTCTCTGGACTTATGTTCTCCCTTAAAATGCAGCACTGAATACTCTTATGATCTGAGGACTTTTAAGGTTCATCAGAAATAGGACCCCCCTCCTAATTTGGGGCATAATACTTCTATATACCCAACCTAAAATCATAATAGCCTTTTTTTTTTTTTTGGCAACTGGTGCCTTCACATACTGCTGGTTCTCACTAGACCTACCCATCAACTAATAGGCTCTTTCCTATGAACCCTAGTTAGACCAAGCCTACCTCCTTTTAGTACTTAGCACACAGCTCAATTCTCGGCCTATACAAAGTGTCCTCAAATGTCTTAGGCGTTTTGGGGGTCACTCTTGTATTTCTTTTCCCATTAAATTGCATCCTCTCAATTAGCATTAGCCTAAAGAGAGCAGTATCTGCTAAGTCTCCATGTTTTATTTCTATAAATACACACACATACACGTTTTACACATATATGTATAACATAGTTTCTATGTGACATCTATTGTCTGCATGTGTTATGTGTACAGGCTTTACATATACATGTGTTTATATGTCTGTTAACATACATGCATATATATATGCATCTGTAGAGAGGGCAGCTAAGAGACAAAGTAGATGGGAATGCCCGGTCTGGAGACAAGAAAACTCATCTTCCTGAGTGCAAATCCAGCCTCAGACACTTACAGTCGGGTGACCCTGGGTAAGTCACG
>CM053601.1:156971683-156998560 GCA_028646575.1 Pseudocheirus occidentalis | reverse complement strand
CAAGACAAGCCAACCAACCAGGCCGGAGGCGCAGGGAGCCGCAGGCGGCAGGTGTGCCGGCCCTACCGCGGCGGCACAGCCCCAGTACCGAGGCACTCAAACCACAGCAAGCCCCATGTCGCGCAAGCTCCGGCCAGGAACGGTTATGAAAAGACGGTAGAGTCGCTGGGCGACTCAGAGGGTGGAGGAGCCCCACGTGAGGCGCTGTCATCGAACCCAACCCGGCGGCCGTGGGCAGGTCTCAGATCCCCGGCTTCCCCACGAGCCCTTCCCCCTCCGCGGGCCGCGCCCCCATTGTGATGCCAACCGGCTCTCCTCCCGGCGGAAGACAGAATGACCGCTGGGGAGGGGGCGGGGCGTGAAGAAGGGACGCGAGTGGGTCCGTCTAGAGAGCCCGAGAAGCCGCCCAATTCGGGCTGGGGGTGGGGGCCGGAGAGCGGGGACCGGGGCCGTCCCCTCCCCCCCACCCCAGGCTCCCGGGTCCAGTCCGCGGCACCGCCCCTCAGGTGCTCCTTCCCGGCCCGCCCTCCAGCGCTCTCCTACCTGCAGGCGGCCCTGACGCGTCCGCCGGGGCCCGGGGACCGCGGGCCGACGGCGAGAGTGGGAGCGGTGCCTCCTAGCTCGCAGCCCAGGTGATTGCCCCTCCTCAGCCGGCGCGGCCACTGTGGCCACTGCTGAGGAAGGAGCTGCCAGGGCAAGCCCAGGAGATTGCAGGCCGGTTCTGCTTCCTCCTCTCGCGAGAGCCTATGAGACTGAAAAAGCAAGGCCCTCCACGCTCTCGCGAGAGGTCTTAGCTCCCGAGGCGCCGCGGGGCGGAGTGGCGGGAGGGAGGCCGTTGTTGGGAGGCGGGACCTCTGGGCGGAGCCTGTCCTTAAACGACGACGCCCCGCCCCCCTGCCGAGTCAACTAGCCCAGTGACGCTCTCCCGGGCCTCTAGAGGCTCCAGTGCGCTCAGGTCACAGTTGAGTTTCCGGGTTGGGCGTGTCCCTCGCCTCAGGCTTCCCTTCTCCCGGGTCTCGTTAGGAGAACCCACGGAAACCCAGAGTTTGTAAAAGCCCATGGACCCTCGCGTGGAGGCTATAGTGGCTCTGATCGAGCTGGTGCACAGACTCGGTGTGGACGTCGGTCCCGCAAAGGGGGAGCGCGACATCCACCTCGGGGAAGGGGGGAACCTCAGGGGCAAGGCTCCAGACGACAAAGCCCCGGGCGACCATCCGGGGAGGGCAGCGCCTCCCGCCGGGTCCCCTACCAGCCGCGCCCCGAGGGCGTCCGCGGCCGGCGGACCTTCGTTAGTCCAAGACCTCGGCGTTCCCGAAGGCGCCGCCCGGTTCCAGGAAGCGGCGCTCCGCCTGCAGAGCCTCCCGGGCCGCGAGCGCGACCTCGAAAAGCTGGTGAAGAACCACCGCGCCTTGCACGAGTCTCAGAAGTCCCTGCAGCTGGCCATCCAGGACCTTTCCGGCAAAGTGGACGTTCTGGCCAGGACGATTCCGTCCGCGCTGGACTCCATCACCAGCACCCAGAGGAACCTGGGCAAGAACCTGAGCTACCTGGGAAGGCAGCTGTCTTTCATGGAGTCCACCCTGAATCGGTTCCACGCCCTGACCAACGCTGCCGGCCAGCCTGATGTCGCCGGACTGGCCTCGGCCCCCGGCGGGTCTAAGCCAAGCCTCGGCCGCAACCGAGCCGACCTCTACCCCAATGTCGCCAGAGGCCTTATCTTCGATTAATCCATTAAAATTTTCACTTACAAAGGGAAACTTGGGGGGGACGTCCCTCCTCTGCCCCAAGCCCAGCCTGCCTCGGGGTGGGTTGCGGAGCCTGTGTTGGAAGGGGGGTGGCCACCTCTCCCGCGCCCCACCTTCTAGATCTGCGATACCCAGTCACCCCCCCCCCCCAGGAGCGTTCTTCCTCCCCATCTTTGTCACTGGTTGCCAGCATATCTTTTGGCTCCGACCCAGGGCAGAAGGGAGAACTCACACCGTGCCCTCGGAAAAAATGGAACTGAGACCTTGCAAGAATAATGAGAGCGATGGAGTTAGGGGTGTTGGACCCAGCACTGATGAGGGAGATCTTAAGGGGGGGAGGGGTTAATGAGAGGGGACAGTCAGGCCGAAGAGCTCAGGGTCTTGTACACTTGCTATAGTGGATGATCTTCTAAGAAATGTCCTTTAGAAATATCCCTTAAGAAAACAGACATGGGAAGAATAAACAGTATGACTAGGTCTGTTGGGGTTAGGGAGGGCCAAATGGAAAGAGTTGAGGGACCAAGTGTGGTCCTTTTTCTTGTCTAAAAACAGAAAGCGTTCTGTTGGACCAGAACAGTATCTGACCTGTTATTATGCCTATCAATCAATCCCTGGGGTTGTTGTGATTGAGAAAAGGGCAAGTGTATGCCTCCAGTATAGAAATGCATGATAGGTAGATAGATGGATAGATAGATAGATAGACTGATTGATTGATAGATACATTGATTTTGATAAGACAACCCTTCTCAGCAATGCAAGGACCTAAATCAATTCCAAAGGATTCATGATGGAAAATGCCAGCCACATCCAGAGGAAGAATTATATAGAGTCAGAATGCAGAATGAAACAGACTTTTCTTTTTTTATTTTTTTCTTATGGTTTTTCCCATTCCTTACAATTCTTTTATGCAGAATGACTAATGTGAATATGTGTTTAATAGGAATATATCTGTAGAGTCCATATCAGATTGCAAGCCATCTTGTGGGGGTAAGGGGGAAGGAAGGGGACAAAATTTAAAATTCATGGAAGTGAATGTTGAAATCTAAAAATAAATTTAATTTTTAAAAATGTTGAATTTGAATAGGGATCACAGGGGACTCTTTGAATGCTGAGATTAAAACCCAAAGACATGTAAAGGATGTGCCATACTTTTCCACAGAGATGTCAAAGGCAATTTTATGTGCAGGGAAAAGGATCCCTCCATACCCAGGAGACAGCTGTGCTCTACTAGTTGTATCCCTTTAAGGGGGGGAAGATCCTTCCCTTTAAACTGGGACTGAAAAAAGCATTCTGAATTGCCCAATTAAAAGTTTTATTCAGCAGGAGAATTTGGAAGAGACAGCTTGCTCAAAGACCTCCTAGGTACTGATAAACTGAATTGTGTTGGACTCTTCCTTCCCTTCCCTGAACCCTGTTGATCCTTTCCAGTTTACCCAGCTCGTACTTCTGACATAAATATGATTTACCTGCAAGAAAATCAATAACCAGAGAGGACTGTAAGAATCTATCTGTGCCCACTTTGACTATGGTTGAATTATCAAATTAAAGATAATCCCAAAAGGAGTAGATGTCTAACCCAGACAGTTACTGTAGTCGAAAACTTTGCAGTTAAAATGTTCGCTGCTTAGAATTTTCTCATTGCAAGTCTAGTTTTTAAAATCCCCAAAACTTAAAGAGGCAAGATCACACCTTGGACTTTGTCTTCACTTGAAACTTCTCAACCACCAAAGTCTTGAGCAGAGCTTCCCTCCTTGGTTATTCCTCTGCTTCCCCGCTACGACTTCCTGAATTGCTGCCTTTCCCATTCCTCTATGCCCTTGATCTCTAGTTTCTTAATTTTTCTGTTTCCTAGTTGACCAGCCCTCTTCTGGCATCATCTAACCTCCTACCCTAGTCTGGATTCTATGTATGACCTTGCAAATACTCTAAAATTCAATCCCTTCCTTTTGGGCCTTTCCCACCTTGCAAATCCTAAGCCCTAGTCACATACCCTGCCCAATGAGCTTTGATGTAGAAAGTCATGAAACTGCTGACGTGACTCATTACAGCTTCATGATGTTTGGCTTTAGATCATCTGCATAGTTCTTTATCTGTTGTCTCATATCTGACTTCATTCCGTGAGGTTTTGGATTTTCATGGCAAAGATAATGGAGTGGTTCACCATTTCCTCTTCCAGTGAATTAAGGCAAACAAAGGTACTTAACCTCTGTAACTCAGACATGTCCAGAGTCACACAACTATTAGGTGTCTGAGGTGTTATTTGAACTCAGGTGCTCCTGACTCCAGGCCCAGTGCCTGGAGATAGAAAAGCCTGATCCCACAGCCTGGCATACAGACAACATTGGGGGACAGAGAAACAAGTAGGGAGAGTCATCAAAATTCACTGGACCCCAGAATTGCACAAGTTGAATCATGTGGTTTTCATGTTCTTTCTTTCTTAAAGACAATATATTGTACTACCACTTAATAAACTGAACATCCTAAAAGACCAGCCCAAAGGCACAGTCCTTCTCTGCTTCTATCTGCTGCTTTCAAACATACCATAATAGAAAGCAAGGTTTTCATTGGAGTTACTGGGAGAAGCTGCTGTCTTCGAGTCTCATAGCTAAGTTTGCCCTGTCTTCCTCACTGTGGCAATACACTCACTTTCAACAGAGGAAAAAGGAGGAAAAAAAAAAATATATATATATATATATATATATATATATATATATATATACAGAGACAGAGAGAGAAAATACCAACAGGACTGCCAAACCTAATGGTCTTTTAAAAATCTTTATCTTTGATCTCTGTTACATTTAACAATGCCCACAACTCTTTCCTCCTGAAAAAAAAAATGTCTTCTCTGAATTTGCATTCCTCTCTCTTGGTTTTCTGCTTACCTGTCTGCCTACCTCAGTCTCTTTTGTTTGGTGTATGAGTCCTATCACAACCCCTAACTGAGTATCCCCCAAGGCTGTGTCCTGGGCCCTCTACTTGGTGATTTCATGAAATCCCTTAAGTTTATCATTCTATGACTGTGACTCTCAGAAATATACACATCCAGCCCCAGTCTCTCTCCTGAGCTGTAGTCTGGCTTTATCTATTCCCTTACCAGACCATTCAAATTAGCTGTCCTAAGGACATCTCAAATGCACCATATCTAAAATAGAGTTTGCCTTCCAAATGTTCCTATTTCTGTTGAAAGTACCAACATCACTTTAGACCAGTGGTTTTCAACCTTCCTAATGCTGTGACCTTTCAACCTTCCTAATGCATGTGGGTGGACCTGCCTGGAGACAGGAGCAGTGTCTCGAGTCCTAAGACCATTGGAAATGTGTGACCTCTCCATTCACCTACCACAATGCTAAGCACTTAATAAATGTTTGTTGATTAATTGCTTGATTGATATACTATTATAAAGACTAAATTTCTGATTCTGTCTGGGGTTATGTAATAGGTAAGAATGGCACCAAGTATCTATGCCTCTCCTTACTTGAATGCTTGCTCTATGGAAATGCTACCTATAGTAACCTAACACAGGACTTTGCATGTAGCAGGTGCTTAATAAATGGGTCTTTTTTTAAATTGCTGAAACTTGCAGCCACAAGTGGTGGCAAAACTCTTGAGAGCTGGCCCGACCAGATTAAAATGTAATTGTGAAACATTTAACAAAATAAGTAAAAATACAATACAACATGGATGTTAATTTTAGGTAATTTTTAAAAATCCAATATGGGGTAACTAGATGGATCAGTGGATAGAGTACTGAGCCTGGAATCAGATCAACTCAAATATGGTCTCAGACACTTACTAACTTTGTGACCCTGGGCAAGTAGTCTCTGAACCCTGTTCACCTCAATTTTCACATCTGTAAAATGAGCTGAAGAAGGAAATGGCAAACCACTCCTGTATCTTTGACAAGAAAACCCCAAATGGGATCATGAAGACTCAGATAAGGGGGTGGCCAGGTGGCACAGTGAATAGAGCATGGGTCCTGGAGTCAGGAGGACCTGAGTTCAAATCTGGCCTCAGACATTTAACACTTACTAGCCGTGTGACCTTGGGCAAGTCACTTAACTGCAACTGCCCTGCCTTCCCCACTCTAAAAAAAAGCAAAAAAGAATCCAATATTAAGCCAAATACAATGTCTAAAGGGGTTCCAAGAGTCAGTCGAGAAGACTTGAGTTCAAGCCTAGCTTCAGACATTTACTAGCTGTGTGAGCCAGGGCATGTCACTTAACCCTATTTGCCTCAGTTTCCTAATCTGTAAAATGAGATGGAGAAGGAAGCGGCCAACCCCTCCAGTACCTTTGCCAAGAAAACCCCAAATGGGGTCATGAAGAGTTGGACATGACTGAAAAAAGACTGAATAACAGCGATATCTAAATCCAGATAGGCCACAGAATGAGGACTTTTTCATTCCTAGTGACTGCTCCAAATACTAGGGATTGAAACCTTTTTGTTGGAGAGAATACTTACACATATCATCAGATATCCTTGAAATAGGGAAGGAGGCATGGTGATCTAGTTAGCGTTTTGCCTAAGCAATGAAACAAGCTCTCCATCTAGTGACCAAAAGAGGGCATAAGTTTTGGAACCAAGAAACTTTGTGGGTACAATCAGTTATTTTGCAACTCCATTTCATGTAGCCTGGTTTCCAAGAATATTGAAGTGATATCCAAAACTGGTTCAACAGAAACACGCACATATACAATCCTAAGAGAAGGTTTAATTAGCTTCAAGTGGAAGAAGCCAATAAAATTGAAACTCAGTCTAAAGCCTTCCCCAGCACACTCCACCTAGACTGACTGTTTTATTTCAATAGAAACAAGAAATTAATCAACAAAGATTCATTTGCAATCCTTCTGTGAAGGGTCAGTGAGATCCTGGAAAACCGTTAAAACATAGAATGCCTGAAGTCTAGCATTTCTTAACCTTTTAAGAATTCAACAAGCATCTATTAAGGATCTCCCATGTAAGTAATCTGCTACACATTGGCAAAGTCCTGGACTCACATGGGCCTTATTCTAGTCAGCCATAACCAGCCCAGTTTAACTAAGACCCAAAATGCCAGTGGCTCCTTGCCTGATAGTGTATAAAAGAATATTTTTTAAATTACATAATCTCAGAAATGAAAAGGTCATTAAGGGGCAGCTAGGTGGCACAGTGAATAGAGCACCAGCTCTGGAGTCAGAAGGACCAGAGTTCAAATCTGACCTCAGATACTTGACATACTTACTAGCCGTATGACGTTGGGCAAGTCACTTAACCCCAATTGCCCTGCCTTCCCCCCAAAAAAGAGAAAAAAAGAAAGGTCATTAAGTTGACCCTGTAGTTGAGGAGAAATCTTTTCTGCAGCACTCCAGTAAGCTGCCATGAAGCTTCTACTTTAATACCACCAATGTTGGTGAGCTTACTTTCTCTGGAACAGCCCATTTTCTCTATTATAAACATAATAATAATAACAATAGTTAATACGTATGCAGATGCTAGCTACTGTGGTAAGCATTTGATCCTCACAACAACCCTGGGAGATATATACTATCATTATCATCTCTCTTTTACAGATGAGGAAACTGAGATAAACAGAAGTGACTTGCCCAGGGTCATAAAGCTAGTAAGTGTCTAAGGCTGTATTTGAACTCGTCTTCCTGACCCCAGGTCCAGTGCTCTATCCACCATACCACCTAGCTCCCTCTAAGTTCTAATTGTTATTTCATACAATCCAGCAAGCGTTTACTAAGTGTTTATAATGTACCAGGGCACTCTAGGCACTGAAATTTGGCCATGCAACTCCTCATTGAGTTTCATTCTTCCCTCGGGGGTCAAGCGGTCCTGATTCCAGCCCAGGTCATACAATACAAAATTTGACGCCTTCTCCAGTAAAACACACCACATTCACTCCTCTGATGTCTCTTCTATAGCATCTCTCTTCAAATATGAGGACAATGATAAGGACCTCCCCCCCAACCAAGTCTTCTCTTTTGCAAACGAAGTGTCCAAATTTCCTTCAATTAATCCTGCCTAGTATAAGATGATTTCTGAATCTCCCCTTATTATGTCTCTCATTCAGCTTCATACGCCTTAGCCAGACTCCAAATGCATGCTGAGTTATCTTCCAAGTCATTTTGTCCCCTTATAGGCTCAGGATGCTTCTTTCTTCCTTTGAGAGGACTAAGATGGAGATTAACATGTATTTTATGCTATAACCTTCTTTAGACTGAAGAAATTTCCTTCCCTAGAGATCTGATTCCAGGGCAGAAGCATAGTCAGTGGATAAGTAATAGAGCTAGCATGGGCAGGGACCCAAACAGCAACTAGCCAACCTGCCTTGTTTTACGGATGAGGGTGGGGAAGTCCTGAGATGTTCAGGGGGTCACCCCTGGTACATCTAGGCATGGTCATGTGCCTCTTTTTCTCCAGTGTCAGACAGCTCTCCTGTCTTCTGAGTGACTCTTTCTATGTGTAAAATGGGTATGATGATCATTCCAACTTGTTTAAGACTGCGCATTTGACCCCTGGCTCTTCTGTAATGCTACACAAGCCATGTCATCTCTCTATGATGAGGTGCAGGCTCTGGGAGCCCCCTTGAGCTCTCCTTGAATCTTTGAGGCGAATGCCTTTCATGGGAAGATTCAAGGAGAGCTCAAGGGGCTCCCAGAGCCTATACCTCAAAGATTCATGGAGAGTTCAAGGGGGTGCCCAGAGCCTGCACCTCATCATCTACTAGACCTTCTTTTGTTCAGAAAATAGGGATAATAATAAGGCTTGCATCCCCTAGCTCAGAGAGTTTTGAGGAAAGTATTCAACAAATTTTAGTGTTCAGTAATTCATGATTATTGAGAGAATTAACCCTTAGGAAATGTGAAGAGAATTAAGTAAACATATTTTTTTTAATGAAAACTTTGATTTACTTGGTAGAGGGAATGAGGAACTCCCTCTGCTAATGCTTCTAGTCCCAGAGAATTGCGTGGGCACTGAGAGGTTCAACATTTTGTACAGGGTCCACACAGTCAGCATGTATCAGTGGTGAAGCATGAATGCAGATTGTCCTATTCCGAGATCACTTTTTTTTTTGGAGGGGGGAAGTTTATTTTACAGATGAGTAAATGGAGGCAAATAAGGTCAAGTGATTTGCCTGGGATTAAACAGCTAGTAAGTGTCTAAGGTCAGACTTGAATTTAGGAAAAAGAGTCTTCCCAACTCCAGGCCCAGCACTCCATCCGCTGTTCCACCTAGCTGCCCTAAGGTTTCATAAACGTACATGTGTGTACGTATGTATATGTTATCTGTATGTGTGCATATTATACTGTGTGTTTATACACATATACACCTATATATACATATGTGCATATAATTTTAATTTATATATAAAACTAAAATTATATATACATAACTTCAAAATATTGCAATAGTTAAAGTAAATATTTTAAATTAATATATTAAAATAGAAATGTGAAATATGTTGATTTCTACCTTATGTGCTTTAACTGTAGTGGTCAGTTTAAAATGAGCCAGACTGGTATAGTAGGAAGGGAATTACAGTAGGAAGTGAGAGACCCAAGATCTAGTTCTAACTTGGCCTCTAACTAGTTGTATGACTTTGGGAAAATAACCCATATTCAGTGGGCCTCTGTTTTTTCCAGCTCAGGGAGGTGGTTTGGTCTAGGTCAGTGGTTCTCAACCTGTGGGTTGTGACCCTTTTGGGAGTCGAATGACCCTTTCACAGGGGTCACAGGGGTCACCTAAGACCATCGGAAAACACCTATTTCCGATGGTCTTAGGAACCGAGACACTGTGCCTCTATCTGTCTCCAGGTGGGTCTGCCCACATGCAGATATGCCCACATACGAGTATTAAAGGATTGTAGCATTAGGAAGATTGAGAACCACTGGTGTAGGTGACCTCTAGGGGCCTTTTCAGCCCTGTCATTTTATGACATCAGTCATAACTCAATATCCTCATATGATTACACATACTAAGTTTCATGTTTGGCATTATCATTGGCAGGACTTTATTTGGCATTGTTAAAGTAGAAGAGAGATTTGAAAGTACAATTTTATTCCTTTAGAAGTTGTGCACAAATATACATTCAAAAGAGTTAGTTAGTTTCAATTAGATCATTGAAAGTTCTCTTTAAGTGAATATAGATAGATAGGATCAAAACAGGCAATAAAATGAACAAACAGTGAGGTTTGTCATTTCCAAGCAGTCGGTTAGGGGCTAGGTCAATCAAGGGATCTTGGTCATTTCAACAGAGCCAGGACAATCAGCAGCATGGACAATTGTGACACAGGGACCTGGGCCACAGTGAACCAACCTCTTGCTGGACCTATTCTGGGCGGGGATTGATTTTGGACAGTACATCCACATCATCCTTGCTTGTCTTCCCAAGTGACTTCTGTCCTGGAGCTAGGTGGTGATCCTGGTTTGCAACCCGACTGGGGTCTGCCCTTTTTTGGAGCCGGACCTCGTTGAAGTCTTTAAGGGGCCCTCCGGGGAAATCTCTGGGATCTATGATCTCTGCAAGCTTCCTTTTCAGCCACTCCAACCTGGTTTTGGTGTTTATGAACTCACCCCAATCATGCATCAGCTGTATTTCAGTCACGCCTCTCTTCCTGGGGAGGAAGGCAGTAGAGTGAGAATGAAAAGGCAGAGAGCAAGAGAAAGGTGGAAGGAGAAAGAAAAGAGCATAAATCATTTGGTTCACTCACTCCTTCCCATTTTCCAGAATGAAGTGAAAGACAACTGTTGTCCCGTTGACCAGCAAAGCAAACTAGGCTACAATACTTTCTTAAGTAGGTGCAGCTAGGTGGTACAGTGAATAGAGCCTTGGCCCTTGAGTCAGGAGGACCTGAGTTCAAATTCGGCCTCAGACACTTAACACTTACTAGCCGTGTGGCCTTGGGCAAGTCACTTACCTCCAGCTGTCCAGCCTTCCCAAAACACAAAAAACAAAAACAAAAAACAGAAACAAACTTACTTCCGTGATGTTCCGTCAACATTTGCAAGAAAGCATATTACATACAAGAGCAGGATGGCTCTTGCCACATGTCTTGCAAAAACCATCTTCACTAAAAGGAAAGGAAAAAAGGAAACTTTTACAACTTAGGCAATTCCAAATCTTTTTTTTTTCTTAATCTATCCAGTGTATATGTATAATCTATATCAGATTGCTTGCCTTCTGAAGGAGGGAAGAAGGAAGAAAGGGAGAGAACTGGGAACTCAAAAGTTTTTTAAATGTTAAAAAAATTATTTTAGTTGTAATTTTAAAATATTAAAATTTTCAAAAAATTCTGTCCAGGTTAAACATTTTTACATGTATGCACACACATACTCACATATACACACACACACATATATATGTATACACACAAACATATTCACAGTATATATCATATAGCTTAAGAATGAAGTCACCTAGCAAGTTGAATTTTTCTTGAATTTAATAAAAATAAAAAATTTTAAATAATTTTTCTTAAACTGGTTAGATTTCCTATATATGTAGGAAAAGTAGGGTTGCCAGTGCACAAGCAAGGTTTGAGAAAAACTTGCTTATAACTTTATTTCCACTTTTTTTTAACATTAGACATAGTGTTTTACAAGAATTCTGAAACTGTTCATGCCAGATGAAGATGGATAATGATGAGGTGGATAGATCTTTAAGGCTGGCAAAGTACTTCACAAGTATTACCTCATTTTGTCCTCACTATAACACTACAAGGTAGGTGATACTCTTATCCCCATTTTGCAGATGGGGAAATTGGGACTGTAAAAGGTTGTGACTTGCCTAGGGTTTACATAGCTAATGAGTGACTGAGGTGGGACTTGAACTTATGTTTTCCTGACTCTACTCCAGCACTCGATGGATTCTACCACCCAGCCGCCCTTAATTCCAAGAACCCCACTTTTGAAGATATACCTTCCAAAAGAATAACCATGAAGCTGAAGAATAAAGTCACCTAACAAGTTAAATTTGTCTTGGTTGTACTGGTTGGGTTTCCTGTATAAGTAGGAAAAGCAGAGTTGCCAGTACACAGAGTAAGGTTTGAGGAGAGCCCACCTGTGATAACTTTCCATACAGAAGAGTGGGAGGAAATAATTCTACAAGGCTGCTCACAACGGGAATTCCAACATAGTAGACAAGTGGGAACAACTTAAATATCTTAGAAGATTAAACCAACAAACATGGGTATATGCTGGTACCAGAGATACAACAGAACTGCAAAAAGGGATAGACATATGGAAGGTGAAAAGGGTATGTGAAATAAGGCAAAGGACAATGAAGAAAATGCAGCTCTCATGTCCCATGAGTAACATGTCCAAAATGTCACATGCGGTCACCGGCAATGATGGGAGAAGGACATGCAGAGAGAGAAGCAGATGTTTAGAGAATTGGTTTCTATTATTTGTACATAATTTTTAAGACTCCTCGTATAGTGTTGGGGATGGCAGATCATGAGTGGGAGAGCTAGTAAGTAGCCCACACATATGTTCTGCTTATAAACTGGGGCTTCTAAAACACTTGAAACCTTTGGTTCTCCTAATAAAGCAAACTGTCCTCACAATGGATTTGCTAAGCAACCCTCTACCGCTCTGTGCCAGTAAACTTGAGCCTGACCTATGTCCTAAGGACCACAAGTTCAAAATTAGCCTAACTTAATGAGGTTTTCTTGAGCTCATGATTAGTTTTCCTGAGCTGCCCCTAACAAGTGTTTGGTGCAAATGACTTTTTCAGTCATGTCTGACTTTCTGTGACCCCATCTGGGTTTTCTTGGCAAAGAAACGAGAGTGGTCTGCCGTTTCCTACTCCAGCTCATTTTACAGATGAGGAAACTGAGGCAAACAGGGTTAAGTGACTCGCTCACAATCACTCGACTAAGTGTCTGAGGTCACATTCAGACTCAGGTTCTCCTGATTCCAGGCCCAACACTCTATACACTGTTCCATCTAGAAGACCTTATCTGAAGTAACAACAGGCATGTAAAGTTTGTAAAGTGTTCTGCACCATCTTTTCACTTGAACCTCATACTGCCCCTTTTTGAAAGAAACTATAGAGCTAAATATGACTTATTTATGAAGTAGAGACATAAATTTCTGAGTCTACATTTTTTCCTCTTTGTTTTAATGACAAAAGCATCTTTTCCATTATCCTTTCTCCATTCCTTATGCCCTTTTTCCATTCATGGGATTGTCTTGCCTGTATCCACATCATAAGCATTTCAATGGCAATTATTCTGTGTAAGTTTTTTAAATGCTTAGTTTTGTGCTGTTTGTTGAAGACAGAAATAGAATTCCTGAATGTCTACCTTGGAAAGCATGGATTGTTCTGTCCGTTTTCATCCTATCCTATTTTACAGAACATAAAATTGTTGCTATACTAAAAGAGTCCTCCTGTATTAATTACAGCAGTAAGGCAATAGTGGACGTGGTCTTAAGGTTACTGATCCTGTCTTTGCTATGGATCCACTCACCCGGTGATGTCAGACCCTTCTGGTAGCTTTGTTTCCATGTTACTTGAAAGATCTTAGATTCTCATAAAAATGACATAAGAAAGAGCTAGAGAGAGGCTATAAAATATCTTTAAAATGTAAGGTACTCATTTTGTAAAAAGGTTGACACCTGGTATAAATGGTAGTAAAAACAAATGTCTCCAGGACTCTGGTTGAATTTGTGTAATGCTGGTATATAAATCAGTTTCTTAACATTTTTTGTGTCAAGACCGCTTTGGACAGTTTGGGGAAGCCTATGGACCCTCTCTTATAAAAAATGTTTTTAAATGCATAAAATACATAGGATTATAAAGAAAACTAATTATGTTGAAATATGGTTATCAAAATATATTTGCAAAAAAAGTTCACAGATTTCAGGTTAACCACTCCTGGTAGAAACCAAGTTCTTTTTACCTTCAAATCCAACATTCTTTAGGTGGGATTGTAGGATAGAGGAGAAGTTATGCAAATCTCTGTCTTCATCAGCTTTCTTTGATTATTAAAATCATTCTTCACGGGAATATTTCATTTTCTAATTTCAAACAAGGAACTACCACATGATGTCAAATGTTCATAGATTTGAGATTACTGCTTTTAAAAAAATACTGGTATCTCAAAAGACAAAATTGAATTGTTTTCAAAGACTTTCTTTGGCTTGTCATATTTTCTATTTGGCTAGCTTACATCCCAAGATATTATGGCACTGGAAAGAAATTGTACCACCCAAGTAATTCCTTGATATTAAAATAATTTAGCTGATTGAACCGACAGAAAATAAATTCTACTCACCCAGGTATGTTCTCCTTCAGAGGACTTGTCTTAGCAGCTGATGCTCCGTTAACACTGAGTAACTAGAGGAGGCTGCTGAATTAAACTGCAGGATCCTTAAATGGGACTTTTATATATAGGTCTTCCACACACCAAAAGAAGCCCTTTCATTGTTTCCAGTGAGGTCACGCTTATTTTTCTGGGTCACAAACTATAGGGGCTGAACACACTCACACACTCATCTGCTTATGTCCACCCTTCTCTAATTGGGCATTAAGAAAAAAGTGAGATAGAAGGGGGTGGAGAAAAGGTCAGAGAGGAGAGAAAAGAATCCTAGAAAAAAACTCTACTGTATAACTCAAATGAAGGCTGAGCTGGGGTGGCAAATCTGAAGTTAGATTACGAAAAGAGACCCAGAAAGCTGGCAAAGATATATAGCAACTTAATTTACAGGACAGCATGTTTATAAGAAAATTAAATCTGGAAGTGCAAAATACTCAGCAAGCATTGGAGTGGTTGTTATGTCATCAAATCATAGGTGAAGAAGAAAAGGTGGAGGAGGAGGAGAAAGAGGAGGAGGAGGAAGAGAAAGAAGAGGAGGAAGAAGAGGAGGAGGAGGGCAAATACTTCAGTATATGTATGCAAACCTGGAAAAGTGATATGGTTTGGGGACCCAGGAAAGTCCTACCTCTGACATATTCAGGCTGCTTCACTGTGAATGAGTTGCTTAAATTCTCTGCTCCAGACAACTCTCTAAGATGATGTGGTATAGAACAATTGCTGATCTGCATCAGGAGAGGGTGTACACTCATCAAAAAAACAACAGGTCCAGAATCCCTCTTTCTTAAAGAAAAAAAGGAACAATCTACTTTAAATCATAACATCATAATCAAGCAATAAGAATGTATTGTGTCCATGACATACTAGACATTGGGGAAATATAGACAAAGAATGCAATAACTATTGCTCTTAAGGGGTTTTCATTCAATAAGGGAAACAGAAGTGTATTTAGAATATATATATATATATATATATATATATATATATATATATATATAGAATAATTACAAATTGAGAAGGAGAACACTAGCCATTGGGGGCAGAGAGAGATTGAGAAAGGCTTTCTGAAGAGCCTGAATGCTCAATCTGTAGCCCGTGAAAGGCTTTCAGGCCAACCACGAAAAATGAAGAGGATATAAATACAGGTCTGCACAGCATACTGCCTATGGAACACTTGTGGCAGGCTAAAGGATTTGGGGTGGCCTAGGAATTGCGTAAAACAAACCTGCACAACATTTTGCCCTGACCTGCAAGTGGCTCATGGGTCATATGTTGCACAGACCAAATGTAGAGGGTGGTGCATCTTGAAGGAAGAGGGATTTTATGAGATGGAAATAAAAGAGAGAATGTTTCAGGTATGGGACACAGCCAGTGGAAAGGCAAGGAGATTAGAGATGGAGGACAGTACGAAAGGAACAGCAAGAAGGCCAATTTAGCTAGTCCACAGAGTGCCTGAAGGTGAGGACTGTCTACTCTTATGTCTTTTAGCTTTCAATCTATGATCTTTTGACAATTAAGGAATCCCTAGAGTAAGATAGTGTTTTAATGAGTCATTTGAAATTTCCAATGGGCAGGTGGTGATTTAGGACCCACATTTAGGGGAGTCAAATGGTTGGTTATATAGATCTGGGAGTCCTCTGCACATAACTAACAATTAAACTCATGGGAATTGATGAGGCTATAAAAAGAGAAGAGGGACTAGGGCAGAACACTGAGGAAGACTCATAGAAAGGGGACACGCAAGGGATGATGAAACAGTAAAGGCAACTGAGGAGTGGATAGGCAGGAAGCAGAAGGACCTGAAGAGAGTTGGTATCATGAAAACCTGGAAGAGGAAGTATCCAGAGAAGAAGGGGCTGGGGGAGGGTGGTGGTCAGTAATGTCAATGCAGCCGAGAGGTCAAGAAGAATGAGAACTGAGAAAAATCCATCGGATTTGGTAATAAAGAGATTGCTGGTAACTCTGGATTTTCAGTTGAGTGATAACAGTTAGAAGCCAAATTTCCAAGGGTCAACTAGTGAGTGGAAGGAGAAGAAGTGAGGACAATGGGTATAGAGCCAGGGGTGGGGAACCTACAGCCTCAAGGCCACATATGGCCCTCTAGGTCCTCGAGTGTGGCACTTTGACTGAATCCAAACTTCACAGAAAAAAATCCCCTTAATAAAAGGATTTGTTCTATAAAGCTTGGACTAAGTCAAAAGGATGCACCCAAAAAGTTAACTTTTAAGGGATTAATGTTTATTGTTAAATAGTTAAGAAAAGGGAGAGGACAAGAAGGAAGTTTTGATCCATTACCATTTGATGCTTTGATTCGGGGCTCTAGCACCATCACCCTCTAAATCTAAGACATAGTTAGAAAAAGGCTGGTTTCTATAACGGCACAGAAAAGTGGTTTATATTTAATATTGACTCCCACAAAGGTGGTTCAAGAGGGAAGAAACTGTTTTCACAGCATGGCTCTTCCTTGATGCTTGGGTGATTATTTCTTAAATTCTACAGATGTTTCAAACTTTTGACTCTCTTTTATAGCTACATGGACCAATGTGACCATCTTGTTTTGTAGTCTTCTTCCTCCCCACCCTCTAATAGCAAATGCTTCATAGATCTTCATTGACTTTAATTTAATTATGCAACCTTGGCTACAACAGATATATGAGTGTTAGGCACATCTCACTGTCTCAGAGAAAATAGCTGTACTCAGCTCTTCTTCCCCGCCCTTCACTATCACTGCTATCAGCCTCTCATGGCCCCTAGAGCCCCTAGCCCTTTGCTCTTCTAAGTGCTTTCTCTCTGCCTCATGCCTGCTACTATAAAACCTGATGGCCAAGATAAGCCACCGTATTTGAATTTATCTGTCAATAACCTCCAAAGCCCTTAGGTCTAGCTAAATATTGTATACAGCATAGCATACACATCATGACCAATTTCCCATTAAAGCAGCGGTTCTCAACCTTCCTAGTGCCATAACCTTTTCATACAGTTCCTCGTGTTGTGGTGACCCCCAACCATAAAATTATTTTCATTGCTACTTCATAATTGTAATTTTGCTACTGTTATGAATCTATCTGATATTCAGGAAATGTATTTTCATTTTTACAAATTGAACATAACCCACCCCCCCATCACTTACCTTCCAATGCCTTACACACACACACACACACACACACACACACACACACACACACACAATCCTCCATACTCCTTGTTATTCTTTAGGCAAAAATCTCCCTCTCCCAACCCAGGACATTTTCACTGGTTGTCTCTTGTACCTAGAATTTTCTACCCTTGTACCCCTATCTTTGCCTCTTGGCTTCCCTGGCTTTTTTAAATTCTAGCTGAAAGCCCATGCTCCACAGGAAACTCTTCTCGGTCCCCCTTAATCCTAATGCTTTCCTTCTGGTGATTGTCTCTAATTTATGCTGTATGTGGCATCTTTGTACTTAGTTGTTTGCAGGTCATCTTCTCCATTATACTGTGAGGTCCTTGGGAACACAACTGTTTTTGTCTTTCTTTGTATCTCTAGTGCTTAGCCTGGTTCCTCACACAAAGTAGGTACTTAATAAATATTTATTGACTGATTGGCCATAAAAATATTCAAAGTCATATTTACCCAAATCATAGTAATACTGATTCACAAATTTCTTCTCACACATTTCCCCACTTTGATCTTCAGGGCAACCTCGGGGGTAAGTGCTGCAAACATAATTTTACAGATGAGGAAACAGGTCCAAAGAAATGAATTTTGTTGCTTGAGATCACAAGGCCATAGAGCTGAGCATTCAGACCTAGATTCCCTGACCATAATCCAGTGTGACAAGGAAAACAGGAATGACAGTCTTGAATTTGTCATTGCTACTCACAGCTTCCTGCCTTCCAGGATAGCGTTAGAGAAAGTCCATTGGCAAATCCTTGTAGACAGCTGTCTTAATGTAAGTCACGATGTCATAGAGAGAGAGGCATGGATTTGCAGCTCCCCAAAGTACATGTAGAAAACCCTGCACTCCTCTTCTCAAAAAGTTCTTTCTTCCTCTAATGTTTTCAAAGCAGCAGTTTAGTTCACCCACTAGTGCAAACGATTTCCAGCAAAGGAATATAGAGAAAGCACTAACCTTGTTCTTCTAGGAAGGCTGTCAATATTTTATTAAGCTCACCCAGGAAAGTTGGATTGTTGTGATTTCACAGGAATAGTTGCTTCTCCCTACAGCTAGGTGATGTGGTGGTTAGAGCACTGGGCCTGGAGTCAGGAAGAGCTGACTTCCAATGTGGACTCAGACATTTTACTAGCCGTGTGACCTTGGGCAAGTCACTTAACCTCTCTTTGCATCTGTTTCTTCAACCATAAAATGAAGATAATTATAGCACCTACCTTCCAAGGTTGTTATCAGGATCAAAATGAGATAATAATTGTAAAATGCTTAGCACAGTCCTTGACACATAGGAGGCATTTAATAAATGCTTTTTCCCCTTCCCTTCCCTTCCCTTCCCTTCCCTTCCCTTCCCTTCCCTTCCCTTCCCTTCCCTTCCCTTCCCTTCCCTTCCCTTCCCTTCCCTTCCCTTCCCTTCCCCAGTGAGGAAAGTTGGGTCTCAGTTGGAAAGACACACACACACACACACACACACACACACACACACACACACACCTCATAATTAGAGAAGCTTGATGATAAACAGTTCCTGCCCTCAATTCTACTGCTATCATCATTTTAGATGAGGAAATTGAGGCTCCTAGATGTTACGTTACTTAAAAAGTTCATAGATCTAGAGCTGGAAGGACCCTAAGAAGCTATCCAGTCCAACTCTCTTATTTAATTGATGAAGAAACTGGGGTTTAAGGAGGTTATTGATTTCTCGAAGGTCTCACAGAGTTTGTAAGCTACAGAGGTGGAATTGGAACTCGGGTCTTCTGACTCCAGAAACACTGATCTGTGCACTGTGTCAGAACTAGGATTCAGGCCCAACTTCAAGTGCAATGCTTTCTTTTGTACTGCGCCATGGAATGAGCCGGGACTTTCACTTTCCCCATCTGCTTTTCACCCTGGAAGTACTCTTTGCCCCTAGGGCTCCTTTCTCTGATTGACTGGTTCCTCTAAGAACTTTCTCCATTTTGAGGATGACATCGGGCTACCTAAGTCTTTATCTTCTCTAGACCCCTCTCTGCCCTTTTTATGGCTCTTGGGACTGAGCTGAATTATCTCCCCCATGGCCATGTTGCTGTTGCTGCTCAGTCATTTCTGACTCTTTATGACCCCATTTTGGGGTTTTCTTAGCAAAGATCCTGGAGTGGTTTGTCATTTCCTTCTCCAGCTCTTTTTACAGGTGAGGAAACTGAGGTAACTAGAGGGTTAAGTGACTCACCGAGGGTCACACAAATAGTAAGTATATGAAGCCAGATTGGAACTCAGGAAAAAGAGTCTTCTTGATTCCAGACTTGACCATGTAGCTACCCTAACTCTACCCTCCCCACCCCCAAACAAAAACAAAAACAAATCCTACTATGTGAACTTTGGGCAAATCAACCTATTTGATTTACTATTCCTATTGTAAGGGCCTGTTCCTAAAATTGTATTTCCTAAATTGTATTCTTATTCCTAAATTGTAAGGCCTGAGGATTTCACTCATGATTTCCTCAAAATCCTATTATCTAACATCTTTAAGCTTTGGCTATATTATTCACTGGTGATCTTGAATTTCAGTTTCCCCATATGTTAAATGGGGATTATTCTTTGTTCGAGAAGTCTTGAATTAGTCATTTTCCATTTTCTTTACCCTGATCCCCTCTGCCCCTCCTTTATCCACCTTATATCTTCTGCTTTTTCTCTTTTATTTTTTCCAGCATTTTTAAAAATCAAATTTTATTTTCAGATCCTCATTTTCTCCTTCTCCCTCCCCCTCACCTATTGAGAAAAAGAAAAAAGAAAAAGAAAACCCCTATTACAAAGAGGTATGGTCAGGAGGCAGCTAGGTGCTGAAGTAGATAGAGTGCTATGCCTGGAGTCAGGGAGATCTGAGTTCAAACCCAACCTCAGACACTTTCTAGCTGTGTGACCCTGGGCAAGTCACTTAACCCAATTGAGCTCAGTTTCCTCATCTGTAAAATGAGAAGGAAATGGAAAACCACTCTAGGATCTTTGCCAAGAAAGTCCCAAATGGGGTCAGGAAGAGTCACAAGACTACAAAAGGATTGAATGAATACAAGGTAAAGTTCAGGAACTATGTAGAATGAGAAAGGATTGGAACAGCCTTAGAGGCAGACATGAGGGAACCTCCTAGAGATAAAACAGGAGGGAGCTGAGGTTGGAAAGTATGAATTTGTATTAGAGCCATTTGACTGGTTTTATGCCTTCCCTTAGAGGAGCACTTAGTCACCCAGATGCAGGAATAAAGAGAGTAGTTAATGAGATTTGCCCAGGCTATGGATAGGCAAAGTGAATATATCGGAGGAACCAGAAGATGAGGTTGTCTACAAAAACTGTGTGGAACTGGTTGCCCTTGTAGAGAGGCAAATGAAGGCACTCTTGGTCCATCCTCCACACATGCCTATGAGAAGGAGTAAGAGTGGTACCTTCGGGGACCGAGACTTTGCTGCTCTCTCCACTGAAGAGAGTTATGAGAAGGAAAGCTGGATGAAGACATGAAAGGAAGTTGATCCATGAATATATAACAGGTGCATCATAGGACCCAATGCAACAGGCGAATAGAAGGTTAACCAGAATGGAAGGGGTAGATCAGAGGAGGGATAGAACCGAGCTAGAAAGGGGGCTACTAGTGCAGGGGAGAGGAAGAACCCAAGCCTGAAATTGAAGAAACTAAGGGAAACTGATGGCAAAAACCGGAAGATTGAAAACATTTTTCAACAGGACTGGGTCTGGCTATTCAGCGTGGATACCTCCTTGCTTCTGCTGGCCACAAAAATGTCTCAAGGTCAGACTGTCACACATTTGTGCAGTCTCTGCAGATTGGAAGATAATTTTAGAGTAGCTAAGGAAGCAGTGAAAAATGACTTTATTATGATGAAACTGCAGATCTCTGAGCCAGTGCAGAAAGACCCTTGCTTACAGTCTTTCAACTGTAAATGTTTTTCCAAGTAGATTAGTTGGTAATTTGACTTTTTAGAGTTGGAATCAGCAAAAGGTATCCATTTTCCATTAGTCACGGAACAATACAGAAAAAAAATGATACATTATCACATTGCAAGTGTGTTTTGTAAACACTTGGGAAGAGAAAACAAATTCATCTTACACACAAATGCAAGTGACCACAAGCTGAATGCCTTGTCCATACACTCTTTCAGGACCTATAATGGAGTCACAGGTCGTTTTCAGGGTATGAAAAGAATGCTGGACTCAGACTCTAGAGACCTGAGCTCAAATGTGCTCTCTGATTGATACTCATGAATAGAACAACCCGGGCTTGGTCATTTCTCTTCTCTGAATCTTTCTTTACTCATCTGGAAAACAGGGAATGATACAGGATTGTTGTCTAGAAAGTGCTTTTTGGAGAACCTTCACAGGTTACCAAATGATAGCTTAAAAAAAACCATTCAGGTCATTGGGAGAAAAATCAATCACATTCATTTCTTATCCAACACACTGCAGGACAGAGAGAGAGACAGAGAAGTGGCTTTGAGGTAAGTAAGAGGTGTTCATTGCTGACTCCTAATGCATACCAATTCTGTGACCCCTGGGCAACTCACTTGATTCCTCCATGTTATTGGTTTGTCCTTTGTTTTCGAAGAGGACCATAGCTTCAGGAAAATGATGACATGACTTGCAGTTGACTTGAATTTGAGTGAGGGAGGGCTGTGCAAAGTCACCAGCCTCACTTTCTCCTCCAAAGCCATCTGGATGCAGTTACCAGATGTTCAACAGTATGACTGGAGACTCATTCAGGGTACAATGGGAGACCCTGGCCCTTTTAGGCTAAGGCCTTTTCAGGTACTCACTTAGAGTGAGGTAGTGGCCATTCAGTGAATAGACCTCTTTAAGAAGTGTTCTAGGGGGGCGGCTAGGTGATGCAGTAAATAGAGCACCAGCCCTGAATTCAGGAGGACCTGAGTTCAAATGTGGCCTGAGATACTTAACACTTACTAGCTGTGTGACCTTGGGCAAGTCACTTAACCCCAATTTCCCTGCCTTCTTCCCTCCAAAAATAAAAAAGAAGCATTCTAAGCAGCTCTCTAAAACTATAAATTACAGTAAAGGCATCCACCTGCATTGGTTTCTTCAACTGGGAGTTGCCTATACTAAAGAAATCAGGTCCAGTCCCTATCCCCATCTATTATTAGTTCATGACTGGCCATAACTAGACAACCGATTGGCTTCTTTTTTTCTTTTCTTTTTAAAATTACTTATTTTATTCCGAACTCAAGAAATAAGAAAGCATTTCTATAACATAGAATAGCAAAATAAATGATTATTATACATGAAATTACAAATCTATTATATATAATTTGCTATTCCTTTTAAATAGATGATAAAGTTTCATGTAACTTTCTGGGTTTTTTCTTTTTTTTTTCTTTCCTCTTCTATCCTTTGCCCTAGAGATGGCTTCCATTAGATGCCAATATGTACGTAAACATAAATGCACATGAATATATATATATGTGTGTGTGTGTGTGTATACACATATATACACACACATCTATATATGTACATTTTTGTAAAACATTCTATACATACTTCTATTTATCAGTTCTTTTTCTGAATGCAGATAGTGTCTTCCTTCATATGTACTTTGTAGTGAATTTGGGTATTTATCATATTTTTAAATGACTTCTCAGCGATACACGAATCCAAGACAAATCCAAAAGACTCACAGTGGAAAATGCTGTCCACATCTGGAGACAGAACTTTGGAGTCTGAATGTGGATGGAAGCATTCTATTTACTCTCCTTTTCTTTTGTTGCTTTGTTTTGTTTCTTCTTTCTTGTGGTTCCTCCCATTAGTTCTCATTGTTCTTTACGTCATAACTCATGTGAAAATATGTTTAATATGAATGGTTAAGTAGATCCTATATCAGGTTACACACTCTCTTGGGGAGTGGGAAGGAGAGAGAGAGAGAGAGAGGGATAAAATTTAAAACTCAACATCTTGAGGAAGTGAATGTTGAAAACTAACAATAAATAAATCACAAAAAATATTTAAAATGGCTAAATATAATAATCAAAATGACTGAAAAATCAGTCACTCAAAGTTGGTCTTAAAACAATATTCTTGTTGCTGTACATGACATTCTCTTGGTTCCACTCACTTTGCTCTTCATTATTTTGGGCAAGTCTATCCATGTTTTTCTAAAATCACGAAGCTCATCATTTCTTATGGCACAATAGTATTCCATACCGATCATAGATCACAATTTGTTCAGTTGTTCCCCAATTGAAAATTTTCAACCGCTTTTTGGATTTCACAAATATTCCTTGACATCCTGTTTTCTGTAGAGACTAGTTAGCTCAGCAGGTTTAAGTGGTTTTTGAGACTAAGGTTAAGGTGTTTAATCTCTGTATTATCTTGGCATTTATTATGAGATCAAAGATTAAGAGATGAAAGGGACCCTCTAGGTCTAACTTTCTGATTGTATAGATATGGAAACTGAGACCCAGAAAGACTCTGCCCAGCATCACAGAGCTACTATGTCAGAGGTGAGATTTGAACCAAAGTCTTTGGACTTCCAAGTGCAGTGCTCTATCTCCTACTCCAAGTGGAGGGCTTGGAGTTAGAATACCTGGGTTCAAGTCCTGACCTAACCATTCACTAGACACGTAAACCTAGGTAAATCACTCTCTTTCCAGACCTCAGTTTCCTCATTTACAAATTGGAGATGCTAATATCTATTATTTAAGTAGGGTTGTTGCAAAGATTAAATGAGATCATGCACACAAAAGGTTTATAAAGTGCTCAATAAATGCCAATTATTATTTAATGATAATCTCATGCACTAATCTTAAAACAAGGGAAAGCAGGAACCAGCAAAGCACATATTTTTTCACCAGTGCAGACAGATATAGGGAGCAACTAACATTCATCTAACAATGAGAATTTGCCTACCAGGGTGGGAAACCTGCAGCCTCAAGGTCACACGTGACCTCATTTTACAGATGAATATAGTGAATCCCATGAAGTTGAAGCAGGGTCACCCGGTTTGTAAGTAGCAGACCTGAGACTTGAACCCATGATCTCTGACTCAACGTCCTTCATTCTTGAAGAGGATCAATGACATTGCCCATGATTGTAATGCTCTGCCTTTAAAAGAATTATTATCCCCTGCCCATCAATAGGGGAATGGCTAAACAAGTTGTGGTATATGAATGTAATGGAATACTACTGTGCTATAAGAAATGAGGAGCAGATGGACTTCATATTTACTTGGAGAGGCATATACAAACTGATGCTAAGTGAGAAGAGCAGAACCAGGAGAAATTTGTACACAATGACAGACACAACATATCTGTGACGACTGACTTTGATCGATTGGACTCTTCTCAGCAACCCAAGGTTATAAGGCAACTCTAAAAGACTCAGGATGGAAGGAGATGTCCACATTCAGAGAAAGATCTAGAAAAAACAGAGTTTAAATGGAGACTGAAGCAAACTACATGCTCTCATTCTTTTCCGTGTTTGGTTTTGTTTCCTCTTTCCCATTGTTCATTCCATCCGCTACAACCCTTCTTTACAATCAGACTAATGTCTAATGTGAAAGTATTTGCAGATCCTATACTTGATGGCATACCGCCATGGGGGGGGGGGGGGTTAGCAGAGAGGGTGGGGGAGAAAATTGGAAACTCAAGGGATTGTGGAAGTGAATTTTGTAAACTAAAAGTAAACAAATCAATTTTTAAAAGAATTATTATTCTCATTTTATAAAGGAGGAAACCAATTAAGCGTTAGTGCTGGGATATTACAAGTCAAGACCGCTTCCCACTGAATTATACTTCAGTGCCTCTTGGCAATGTACATATATATTGTGTCAACCTTTTGTTCTAGTCCGAAAGTTGTTTATTTAAGTGAGAGCGCCAGCCATCAAGAAGAACAATTATCATATGAAAATGCTCACTTTTGCTTCCGCTGGGGCTCCAGCAGCAGCAGCCGCCGCCGCCTCACTCGCCTGCTCCGACGGCGCCGCCTCCTTCCACGCCGCCTCCGTCTCCCTCCAGCCCCGGTTGCTGGGCCATGAAGACGGAGCCCCCCAAGGAGGCCCCCGCCGACAAGATGCTGCGCACCCCGAAGTGCTCCCGCTGCCGCAACCACGGCTTTCTGGTGCCCGTCAAGGGCCACGTGGGCAAGTGCCGTTGGAAGCAGTGCACCTGCGAGAAGTGCTACCTGATCACGGAGAGCCAGAAGATCATGGCCGCGCAGAAGGTGCTGAAGAGGCAGATGCGCGACTGCGACGAGCCGGACGATCCGCCCGGAGAGCCCGCTGTCGGGGCTGCCACCTTGGGCGGCCCCGGGCCGGGGCCCGTGCCCTGCGCGCGCCCGCTGCCCCTGCCGATGCCCATGCCCGGGCCCGGGCCCAGCCCCTGCCCCGCTGATGCGGGCCCCTACGGCCGGGCTGCCTCCTACGTGGGTGCCCGGCCCGGCCCCCCCGGGGCTCTTCGAGCGAGGGCCGGGGAGCAACGGCGGGGGCGGCCACGTAGGTGTCGCGGCCGCGGCCGTGGGGGCTTCAGGAGTGAGCGCCCGGGGCTTTGATGGCTGTTACAAGCCTGGGCCCCGGCGGGCCCTGACGCTGCCCATGCCCATGCCTCTGTCCGCTCCGCCGCAGGCCCCACCGCAGCCGCTCACCGCCTCCACTTCGGCTTCCTCTAGCCCACCCTATGCTGACTTCGGGCACCCTTCCAACATTGCCCCAGAGTGCATGATGGGACCTGAATATCTGTAGAGAGAGCCATCTGTGTACCCTGGTTATGCCAACATGTACCACTACCTCCCGTTCCCTCTGGGCCTGGTCAACCAGCCGAGCTACCGCGGCTCCTCTGCTGCCCCGGGGATCCCCCTCCAGAGGGGCTTCCGCCATGTCCCCAGCAACCACACAGCAGCGTCGTCCTCTTCTTTGCTAGATGCTGGAGGAGACTTCAGACAAGGATACTACCCACCGCTGCC
The DNA here is from genome assembly GCA_028646575.1 of Pseudocheirus occidentalis. Taxonomy (NCBI): domain Eukaryota; kingdom Metazoa; phylum Chordata; class Mammalia; order Diprotodontia; family Pseudocheiridae; genus Pseudocheirus; species Pseudocheirus occidentalis. The sequence goes on along the minus strand of CM053601.1, from coordinate 156,972,418 downwards.
TCAGTTCATCCCTCCGGGCTTTCTTCCAGGGAACCACTATATCCCCCCTCCTCTCCCACTGAATGTTCTGGCCGACGCCAAAGAATCAACTGCTACCCTGACTGATGTCTCAGACTCGGGGGTGATGTGTGAGCACAGCCAGCCGTCTCACCAGGAGCCGGCCAACTGAGCACCCGGACGGGTCCTCAGGGCACACCCTGCCCTCTGACTACACCACCAGGGGGCAAAGGGACAGGTGCCACCAAAGGGTGCCGACAGTCACTAGTTAAATGTTGTTAGGAGAAGTCTCCTTGACTCTGGATAATTAACCTGGGAAAAATGGGGCCCAAGGATGGCCAAGCTTGGGATAGAAAAGAGAGGTGTGTTCCCATTGGGGGGCAGGGGGAAAGGTGGTCTAACCCAGCTTGGGACTTCACTGCGCCAAGAATGAATTTGGTTTCCCCAGCAGAAGAGAGAAGGGGTGGGCCGGACCCTAAGCTTCCCCAAAGATTAATTTACCTCTTCACTTGGCTCACCTTTCCCCTTAGGATTTTGTAAGGGACCAGGTGTGGTCAGTTCCCAACTCCCAAGGATGGAGACTATTCTTCCCCCTTAGATATCCTAATCACAGGCCAAAGACAAGAGTTAGGGGCAAGGGGGGTGGAGATGCAGCACTTGGTCGAAATCAGCATCTTCGTTTAAGAGAGGATCCTAACTCCCCTTCCCTTCCTTTACCACCTCTTCCCAACTACCCAG
>CM053601.1:156890118-156971183 GCA_028646575.1 Pseudocheirus occidentalis | reverse complement strand
CAGATTGTGGGAGGGGTCTTACAGTGGGATCAATGCTCTGGGCTGGGGGGTAGGGACAAAAAGGGGAGAAAATTTGTAACTCAAAACCTTTTGGAAATGAATGATGTAACCAAGAAAATAAATTAAAATTAAAAAAAAATCTGCCATTAAAATAATTGTAAAGAATGAAACTAATTAGTTCTACATTAAATTAGGTCCAAAAGAGGCAGAAAAAATATGAACAATAAACTAGATGAGAAACACATCAAAGAAATTAGATTCATATTCTCTGTTTAATACAAATGAAAAGGGAGGGGCAGGAATTCAAGTTTTACAAATTACATTTTACAACACAGTAATTTCACTATATATGTCCCTTACCTTTGCCATCCTAACTCCAAATGAATCCTACTTTGAAACAAAGACAGTCTGGTGTCTTTTCCCTATTCTCATACTAGTTGATAAACTCCTTGACGTTAGGGGCTGATTTAGCTAAATTCTCCTCTCCTCTCCTCCCCCCTTTATCTTTTATAGTGCCTAGCAGCCTGTCAACACTTATAGGTCAGACTACAAAACAAGATATATAAGTATCAAAAGAAAAATACAAATAAGTCCAAATTTTAATAGATACTTTATATTATATATAATGTGGAAAAGGTGAAAATTTGTGACTTAGCATATTTTTAAATGGTCAGTTTTTTTTAATGTGACAAGAAATAACCAGCTAAAAGGAGGGCATCGCAATGGAGAGGCTACAAAAATTTCACGCAACATCTGCCATCAGAGCCAGCACTGGAGTCATTAACACTGAGGTTCAGATCCTGCTTCTACTTGTTAAAATTACCATGCAGTAAAACTAGAAATAAGTGATAATAGCCCTAGCATTCAGGACAGTGTCTGACACTTGGTACATACCTAACCGAGGAACAAAAGAAAACTAAAAAGCCCTCGGGGAATATTATATACAAGCTACATGGTAAGAATTTAGAGAACTTTAATGAAATAGAAGACCATTTGAAAAACTATAAATGACCAAAAAAAAGACATGATAAGAAACAGTTTAGACAATTTCAGAGCAAGAAATGTTAAGTAATTTTCTTTAATGACTTGACACAGGTTCCAGAAAAGTTTATGGGTAAATTTCTCTAGACCTTGAAAGAACTGTCATACTAGATAAACAGCCTCTAGAGACACAATGGATGGCATGATACTACGTTCTTTTTTATGAAACTCATGTGGTCTTGATTCTAATATTTACTTAGTAAATATGTCAGTGTGTTAAGGAGCTGCAATTCTATCAGAGTGGGAACTCTCTCGATCTACCCAGATACCAACTAAAAGTTGCCTGAGGTTGCGCAACATATGAATACAAGAAAAAAGAAAATTATAAAGAACAATCTTACTAATGAATGTAAATGCAAACATACTGAAAAATAAACAGTTAGCAAGAGAATACAGCAACAGATTTCTAAGGCAATGATTATAATCAAAGAAATCATATCAGGAATACAAGAGTGTATCAATATTAGGACCATTATTAATCTGAATAATTATAATGAACAAATAATAACTATCATATGATTTTATCCATGGATGCAAAAAATTACCTGTAATATAAAACAACATCCATATTCCTTGTTTAAAAAATGCAAATAAGGAAAAGAATAGGTCACTGAAAGACCTTGCCCATCTGATCACAGGTCTATTGTCATCCATCTTTAAAAAGCTGTAGAGAAGAGGAAAGGTACCAGAGGAAGGAAGGGCAGCAACATCTTCCCAGTTTTCAAAAAGCAAAGGGAGACATGGGAAGGGAGGGGAAGAAACAGGTGGTTTTACAATTTCTGGAGTGGTAAGACTGACAGAACTACACTAGACTTCTGAGAACTTAGAAAAGGAAATCAGTGAGGAGTGGAAAAAAGCATAGGGTCATGAAGATTAATAATAGCAGATTAATGTAATTTCCTCTACTGATGAAGTAGGAGAGTGGTTACAACAAGTGATAAAGATGGAATGTATTTTGATAAAAGAAGAGTTAATGGAGTTAATTTTTGACTTTTTTTGAAAAATGCGGGCTATGATGTAGCACACAGAAGAAATGTTTGTAAGTAATGAGTCAGTGCCCACCCAGATGGAGGCCTCTGTTCTCATGGCCATGCACTGCCCTAATCAAACTGGTAAATCACAGAGGGGTAGACGGTGGGATGACAGAACAAAAATCCAGAACGCTTTTGATAGGCTAGAGCAGGGGTGGGGAAACTGTGGCCTCACGGTCACATGTGGTCCTCTAGGTCCTCTGAAGTTTGGATTCATTCAAAGGGTTGCACCTGAGGACCTAGAGGGCCACATGTGGCCTTGAGGCCAAAGGTTCCCCACCTCTGGGCTAGAACAGGTAGAAATAAGTCCTTGTGAAGGTATACGTGTAAAATAATATACTTCTATGTTTAAAAATACTGCACGGGTGTGGGATGTGAGAGGTGTGACTTGATAGTGTTCCAAGTGAAAAAAGTCTTGGGAGTTTTAATGAACTATAAGGCTCAATGTCAGGGAACAGTACAGTTCAGCTCTGTGTATGGGGACTGTAACAGCAATCAGTTTAGCAGATACTTAGCACTTAGTATCTTAGGGCTAAATATGAGCTCTGTCCCTTGTTGAGAGGGTGTAAACTCCCTTGGTGACATGGAAGAAAGGGATTGGCTGAGACAGGAGACCAGTGTGTGTATATAAACAAGAATTCCAAAGACAGAGAGACAGTATTAGAATTTTCCTGTTGGAGGAAGCAGGATTGTCTTGGCATCTGGGAGCTACGCTGCTGAACTGAAGAAGTGAGTTGGAGTTTTCCTGAGACCAGAATCTGTTGAAGGCCACCCAGAAAGCCAATATTTCTTCTGGGTCCTAGGGCCAGCTGAACTGCTGGAGGATGGAAGAAGCATGACCAGGATAAGACTTTGTTTGTTCATGGCCTGGCTGATCCTTGAGTTCCAGGCAAGAGAAGTGGTGAAGGGTTTGAGATGTGCTAGACCCAGTGTGTGCCAGGGACTGCCCTGAGGACTGGACAAGGACCTGGGAGCTGTTTACCTCTGAGAGCTGGATGAGAACCTGGAAGCTGTCTCCTTCTGAATCCAGGTGACTGTTTGGTGGATTCAGGAGGGAGCTGGGACCATGGAAGGGGACCCAGGGAATCAGGGAGACCATCCAAATTCAAGATGAAGAAAAGGCCTCCCCTTGGATGAAACTGAGGTTTGTTGAACACCAAGGGGTGGAGGGTTAGTGTGGTTTTCTAATGATTGTACTAGTGATTAATAATAATTAGTAATCAGGAGTCTAGATTGGACTGATTAAGTTAATGGTTGCCCCATGAGTGGAAGACTGATATATTGTGAATTGATTGAATGATTAGGTGAGGAGGGTTTCCCCTTTAGGGAAATCAGATGATTATTCTTTTGTTCCTTATTCTAAATATCGTGGTCACTGTAGTGAAAACTGTGTGGCCATTCTAATGTTAAGCTGTTATGAACACCATATTGTGATTTTCTGTGATAAGATGTAATATTGTGAATATTATATTGTGATATATTGTGAATGTTTGCCTTGATTTGCAATGGAATAAACAGAGTGTTCACTATGCTGTGTAATCCAAATCTTAAAAGCTGTTCACAGTAGCATTCTTTTGGGAATCTGCTGGTGCATGGCATTACAGGGACCCAATGAGAACTTCTTGAGGCTTGGGGGTGAGATAGCTGGTAAGTTCCCAGGAATCAATGGATTACTATTTCTATTCAAACAACCAGCCAACAAATCTTTATTTATTTACTTACTTACTTATCTCTTTATTTATTGCTTTTTGGAGGGCAGTTGGGGTTAAGTGACTTGCCCAAAGTCATACAGCTAGTAAGTGTGTCAAGTGTCTGAGGCTGGATTTGAACTCAGGTCCTCCTGACTCCAGGGCCAGTGCTCTATTCACTGTGCCACTTAACTGCCCCTGGCAGATATTTATTAACCATTTACTTTGTGCCAGGCACCTCGGATATGAGAACAAAAAATGAAATAATGCCTCCTGGCAAGAATTCAACATCCTAATTACAGAGATGACAAGAATATATGTAGACTCTGCAACATAAATATGAAGTAAGTACATCTCATCCATAAGAAGGAAGCTGTTAAATTCAGAGTGGGAAAGGACACTAACAGTTGAGGGGCTCAGGAAAAGCTTCATGAAGATGGTGCTTAAAGGAAGAGAGAGGCTCTGAGGCACAGGGAAGGAGAGAGAGCATTCCAGGTACGAGATGACCAAGAGAAAAGAGCAGAGATGGCAGATGAGCCTTGTATGTAAGCAACAGAGAGAAGGGACACAAGTCTGGCTAGTCTGGAGAAGACTGAAGGAGGGGAATGTCCAATGAAGCTGGACGGAAAGGTGAAGGTTGAATTGCACAGGACTATAAAAGCTAAACAGAGAAATCTGTATTTTATTCTAGAGGAAATAGGAAGCCCCTGGAGTTGGATGAATATTGAAATCACATGGTCAGATCTGCACTTAAGAAAAATTACTTTGCACAGCAGATGGATCAGAAAATGCTATGGGGGCTTTGAGGAAAGAAAGAGGAGAAATCAACCAATCAACATTTATTAAGTATCTTCCACATGCCAGGCACCGTGCCAAGCACTAGGAATGCAAAAAGGTGACAAAAGTCAGTCCCTGCCCTCAAGGATCTTACAGTCCAATCAAGGAGACAACATACAAATAAGCATATGCAGAGCAAATCACACGGGATAAATACGAAATGATTAAGAGTGGCTGGGGAGGCTTCCAGCAAAAGCGGCAGCAGTGGGAAGACAGGAGGAGCAGCTAAGCTCCTCCTAAGGAGCTCCATCTAAGCGCTCTATCCACCTCCATGACACAGCCTGCAATGACCGTCACTTGCTCTTCTTACCTGCTCTTACTTCAGGCCATAACAAGTCACATTCACACAGTCATTGGAGATTTGCAAAGTGTTTGTAAGTAAGTGCATACATATGTGCATGTGCTTCTGTACACAGACGCACATTCAGCTGACCCTCCTAACCCTCTCTGAGACAGGGGCTGCAGGCATTAGGATTTTCATTTTACAGATGGGGAAACGGAAGCCCAGGGAGCCTCAGTCACTTGCCCATGGACATAACAGCAGTGTCAGAGGTAGGGTCTGTACCCAACTCCCTTCTGCCTCCAAGTTCTGCATTCTGTACTATACCAAACTGCCATTGTGAAGGCTATCGAATTAAACTCCACACACATTGATCCAACAATGACTATGGGTCAAACCTTGTGCTCACACACCTCTCTCATAGCCCCAGCAGACGGCCCATTAGAACGGGACTCTGCTGACCTGGCTATGGTGACTTGGCCTCCCGTCTGGGCCAGGTTAATTCTCTTACATCAGCAGTAGGTTAGTTTTTTAGCTCGAGGGCAGCCTTCCACATGAAGCTCTTCAGGTGCTTCCCCCTCACAAGCTACCTTGGATTTACTGTGTATATACTCTCTATGTACTTATGTGCCCATGTGTGGTCTCCCTGTTAGAAGATCACTTCCCTGAAAGAAGGAACTGTTTCATTTCCATGCTGGTAGCACTGAGGTCAGCATGGGGCCTGATCCATAGTAGCTTCTAAATAACTGGTGACTGACTTTGGACTTTCCCTACTTGACATGCCCCAACTCACTACCCCCTGGTGTTGTACCAAGAAAAAAAGAAAAGAAAAACCCAATCCAACAATTTCTCTACATTTCCAAACTAGCATTACCACAAAGTGGAAAAGATCCAGTCATCTGAAGGTAAGGGGAGAAGAAATGGCAGAAGCGGGATGGGGTGCCATTTCCCTTCTTCCTCACTAAGACCAAAGCATTCTTCCCTGGGGCAGCTAGCGGGCACCACAGTGCACCAAGTAAATGAGTCAAGAAGACTCATTAAAACCTGGCCTCAGACATGGACTAGCTGTGTGACCCTAGGCAAGTCACTTAACCTCTGCCTCAGTTTCCTCAACTGTGAAATGGGGATAAAATCAGAACCAACCTTGAAGGGTTGTTGGGAAGATCAAATAAAGTAACATTTATAAAGCATTTCAGTGCCTGGTACAGAGAAGGCACTTAATAAATGCTTGTTCCTCAACTTCCTCCACCCCATCTGCGAATTCACCAAAGAGACTCAGTTACTTTTCCATATCCATATCCTGTGGCCTGGGAATACAACATGTAATATTGTACTGCTGTGAACAAAATTCTAGGCCAACAAAACACTTCCCGTGTCCCATAATCCCATAAAGATTCTCATAATGGAACTTCACCAAGTTCTTCATTAAGCAGCAATACATTACTGGACCTACTGGACGATGATCACATGAACAAGGAGAGCCCAATTTATAACGCAAATATTTGTGCAACCAAATTTTTTCCAAGTGTCTGGCACACAGGTGGCCAGGGGGTGCAGTGGGCCTGGACTCAGGAAGATCTAAGTTTAAACTGACCTCAGACGTTGAAAAAGTTATGCAACCTTGGCTCTTATGACTTATAACCTCTGTTTGCCTCAGTTTCCTAAGCTATAAAAATGGGGAACCCTAGTAGCATCCACCTTATAGGTTACTGTGAGGATAGTTGGCACTGTCAGTAAAGTGCTGAGCACTATGCCTGGAACATGGCAGGAACTTAGCAAATGACTGTTTTCTTCCCCAGTAGATGCTTAATAGATGATTAGCCAAAGCTCTCTGTTTTTCTCTGTCTCTGTTTCTTTCTCTATATACATATACATATATACATATGTATATATGTATGTATGAATGTATGTATATATATATATTTCATAAGGGTCATCAACTTAAAATTCATGCACAGTAAGCATTATTCCCTAACAGCACTAAAATATTCTAATGTTCATTTGATTTTTAAAATTTTCTAAAATTTACATTTTTAATTGTTTTTCAATTTATAGTATTTTTCTCTTCCTTTTGTTAAAATACATAAAATATAGATCATGTAATTTTAATATTTAATATCTTCTCCATCTGGTAGTCCCAAACATGGATCAGTACATGTAAAGGGATGTGGAGTTCTAATCTTAGCTATACTGTTTGGAAGCTATGTGTGATCCTGGGCAAATTATTTCCCCTTTCCAGACCTCAGTTCCTCATAGGTAAAATGAAAGACTATAAGGTCCCCCATTCAGCTCTGATGGTGTTTGACTGTATAACAATGAACACTCTAGGACTATATGTAAATAAGCATTAAATTGTAAGGTACAGATTAAAATGCTGAAGGAATTCTAAAGACAGGGAAATTACTGTTCACTGTGGTAGTCAGAAAGCTTGAAAGCAACCAAACACTGTCTATGGTCCTGAAAACCTGACCCTGCCACAGCATGAGAATAAATATGCAAGGTCTAAAAGGCCTACATGCTATTGGCAGGTAAACAAATTTTTCCCTCTTCAAAGAGGTGGCCAATTGAATGGAGCCACCTTTTCCATCCATCTGGTAACAATGCTGAGCAGCTGTACTCATAAAAGTGCCAGCAAGGGGCTCCTACTTGAGCAGAGGGAAAAGGGGCTTTACTCAATTATAAAGGGATTGAGTATGCGAATGTGTTCTCAACAGAAACATAGATCTCCAGATGACCAACCCTGCCTGGCCTCCTGTTTTGAGGGTATATATTTTGCAATCTTGCCAAAGTCACATGCTTTCTGTTGGACTGAATATGTCTGCCTGTCTCTGCAGGGCTAGGGGAAATAAGGTAATGGACTTGTGGAGGTTAGGTTACTAGTGGAGAGAAGCTGATGATAACTGGCTGTTGTTCATTCACTTCCTGATTCATGCAACCATGTAAGTGTCTACTACGTGTGAATCATAGTGCTTAACACTAAGGGAGGCAAGGATAAACATGACATGTCCCTGCATTTATCAAGCTCACAATCCCAGACTTGTGAGTCTCAAGTTTTGGAGGCCTATTCACCAGAAGAGGGAGCAATCCAGAAGAGACCCACTGCTTGACAGCATGACAACAGTATGAACAATGTAACTGAACTAGAAAGCAAGGCTTTGAGCTCTTTATCGGGGCTTTTATAAATACAGACACACAGACAGGACTGGCCCTGAGTAAGCAGAGGCTAGAGCTCCACTAGCTGTCACACAGAGGAACACTGTTATCTACCATAATAATATTTGGGACTTTTACCCCTTGGCAGAGATAGATTTCAAACTGACCCAATTTAAACACATGGTAAGCCCCTATGTGCAAAGGGCTATACCAGGTGCTGAGACTAAAAGATTAAAACGAGGCAGCCCTTGCCTTCGAGGAGCTTACTTTCTCATTTCCAAACACTTTCTGTTTGGACCCACTCTGGGGGCCCAAACGCACAATGCCTGGCTGCTAACATAAGAAGGTGGTGAGCCTGAGACAGGGACCTGTGGGAGGGAGCTGGGTAGGAAGAGCAAAGCAAGGGGGCAGGACAAGCAGCAGGAAAGCTGGCCCGTCAGCGGGCTAGCCAAGAGCAGGGGCTGGTGAGGCTGTATCGTGTATGGAACATGCTATTCAAGGAAGAGTCCAGGGCCTACAGACAAAGAACGCTTCAAGATCCAGAAGACAAGCCGATTTAAAGTTCAAATTGGTTCAAACTATGCTGTATGGAAGCCAGTTAAGGTTCTATGGGGTTTTCCCTTCTACGGGGTATGGCTTTGAAGGCTTTGACAAATGACTGGATATTTCAGTTTCAGTTTATATGAGGCTTTTTTTTTAAATCCAGTTTTTTTTCTCTTTTTCACTCCCAGGTTATATTCTCATCATCCTGAAGTAGTACAATTCTTCTCAAATATTATAATGACTATGCCAAAAATAAGAAAAAGTCACTTACAGAAACTGTTATATTTGTGTTTACTGTTACGCAGATAAGGAGCATAAAAATAATATTTATTAAAATCCCCAGCTTTCTCCTCCATCAATCTCTACCCCCTAACATGGACCAATGACTACAAACTCATATAAGTTTTGCTTTATTATCATTATTTTATGACTTGACCAAAATTCAACATTTAAAAAAGATACAAGTGTTGAGTAATTTTTTTTTAAAAACCCTTTAAAAATTCCTTGTCCTCATTTGGGAAAATCACATACACAGATGACTTGTCAATGACTAATTCTAGAATCTTACAACTAGAAATAACAATATCTAATAAAATAAAGTCCTAGGATAGAATAACAAGATAACATTGAAAGTCATGAAAAGAAACTTGATTAAGAGCTCAATAAGAAATCAGTTCATTCTGTTCTACTGAAGACCAATTTTCTATATAATCATGTTTCGGAAGTTTATAAAGGCAAATAATTCATTGATTTGGGGGTAGGTGTGGAAAGGGTAAGAAATAATCCCAACATACCCTGAGAATGAGATGTTTTAGCTCATCATCTGACAGAAAAGTAGGTTTGTAGTTTGCTTCTGTATATGGGTTGGTGGCACCTTAGAAGAGAAAAAGAAAACCAAACAGTTCATATTCTTTTTAAAAAAACATACAGAAAAACTGCACTAACGTCTAGCTAAGCTTAAAAAGATTCCTATTCAAACCTTCTGGAAACGGCTGTGCCCGCAAAGGGAATTGAAACTGTAAGCATTTCTCTTCTGCTCTAATTGGGCTAAATTTGGTCTTGGAAAATATCAGATAATTCATTTAACAGTGAATACTGTTGTGCTCTGGGATCTTGAGGAGGGGGAAGAAAAGTGCTTCTCTCATTAAAATGAAAACTGAGAAATAATTACGGGAAGTTAGAACTTTTCTACTTCTTAGTCATTCAATTGATTTTTGAAGCAGGCTGGCTGAGATTAGGTTTGGGTTTTTTTTTTTTTTTTGCCAGCCAAACCTCAAAAGAGTCTGGCTTTTTTTTTTCTTGGTAGAAAAGCAAATACTTCTTCAGTAAATCACTCTGACTTTTCCTGGAAGATATAATACACCAGTCATGGCCTTAAATAAGGACACTGCCTGAAACTTCTTAGAGGTGGTCCCTCTTTATAGGAGCTAAATGAAGAGAATGTAGCAGGCAATGCAGAATGAGACATTTCCTGGTAAATGGACTAGCCAGCAAGTGCCTGAGCAAAGTCAGGACTTCTGTCTCCAGACATGGCTACTTCTAAACTCTTTCAGGAGGAATAAGTCAGCAGTTTATAAAAAAGAAAGAAAAAAAGTCAAGTTATTATCACTATTATTATTAGATGACCCTGAATTACTGCCTAGTTAATGGAATAAATACTGAAAAGGAAAAGTGTGATTGAACCAACATGAATTATGAAAGGGAACGCAGTATATATAATTGAATCTAAGACTTGCATTATCAATTAATGAAGAACACTGTATTGATTCATGTCTCTGCAACACAGTTTCAGGCTTTCCACTCTTTTCTTTCTTACTTGTTGAGAATTAATTTCTAAAAATTCCTCCCACATCTTTTCCCCCATCATACAATCTTCCATCAAATTTCAAACCTCGACATCAAAGTAGAATAGAATACATTAGTTCCTTTTCAACTACTAGCAAAAAAAGAAAAGAATTTAGGTCTGTGTTTCTAATAGCTGGTGGCCTGGAAACAGTGCTGGACTAGAAGCCAAGTGACTGGGGTTTCAGGCCCACTTCTATGAGCTTTGTCATCTTGGAAAATTCAGAGTTTGTACCTGGCCCCTGCAGCCTGTGTGACCTTGGGTAAATAATTTAAACTCTCGGTAGTTCAGCTTCCTCATCTATAAAATGAAAAGGGTTGGACTAGATGATTTCTATGATTCCTAACATAAATAATGACTACCAATCCCTGTTTGGGCCTCACTCTTTTTTTTCTCTATAAAATGAGAAATTTGGACTAGATGAAAATTCTACGTGTTTGTGAGTTTAAAATATACATGTTTGCAACCATCGACACAGCAGTACCTGCCTTTCAACTTACTTCTATATTTGAGGACTCGTTAAGGAAAGAATAAGAGACTTCTAGACTTAAATATTGCAGGAGAGATTTCTCCTTTGGTTTGGATACATCATTTCCACTTTCCCTTTCTGCTTCCTCATCCTTCTCATGATTAGTTAAAAAAAAAAAAAGAGGGGCAGCCAGGTGGTACAGTGAATAGAGCACCCGCCCTGGAGTCATGAAGACCTGAGTTCAAATCCTGCCTCAAATACATAACATAAAAAACTAGCCATGTGACCTTGGGAAGATCACTTAACTCTAATTGCCCTACCTTCCCCTCTCCAAAAAGCTAAAAAAAAAAAGGGGAGGGCAGCTAGGTGGTACAGTAGATAGAACACTAGCCCTGGAGTCAGGAGGACCTGAGTTCAAACATGGTCTCAGACACTTACTAGTTATGTGACCCTGGTCAAGTCACTTAACCCTGGATGCCTCCAAAAAAAAAGAAAGAAAAAAAGAAAACATAACTTCTCTTACAAAGAGAGGCATTATATGGAGCAGATTCTAGGAAAGTAATAATATCATCAGTTCTCATTCTTGATAGAATAAAATGCAAGAGGCACTTAATAAGACGCAGATTCTTCATCAGAATCATAATTAATTTTCTCCTAAAACACTGAAGTCTTCTTATCTGTCACTATGTACATCACATTTCTGATTCTTATATTGTATCTGTGAAGTAATCCACACGAACATACATGCAGGATATGGCATCAGGGGTATCTTCTAATGCATATAATGCCTTAAATGTATGTACAATGTACACAGGCACACAGAGAGAATGCAATTAGCATGATGTCATCAATAACAATACGAGCATAGATTATGGATCTGTGATCTTATTCATGTGAATACTCAATCCATCAGTCTATTTGTGTGTGTGCACATATTATTTAGATATATATATGTATGTATGTATGTATGTATGTATGTATCTCCCCTGGTATTTGAAGACTAGTTAAGAAAAAAGTTAAATGAACACATACCCATAATGAAATATCTATCTTATAGTAAGTCACAATTTGAATAATATATTCTTCATCCACTTTGTTTTTCCTGCATGGATAATTAAATCAATGTCTTTAAAGTAATTATATCATTTTACTGTATAGGCCAATAGTGTTCCAAAGCTGTATGTATACAATTAGCATCATGACATCTATGAGTGTGGATCTGGAGAACTTTACTACTTGTTAATAGGGAATCCTTCCATTTACATTTTGTGCAGAACATCTTCCCTGACACTGGAAAATACCAAAGACAAACATGTATCCCTATTTTATACCTAACTGGTTATTATTACTCAGTCACTGAACAAAGTCATTTTCAGAATTACATCTGTCAGATTTCAAAACTGTTTCAACATGTATGAGAGACACCTTAAGGAGAACTACAAAAGCAACATCTTGTTCTGTCAACTCAAATGCTTTTTTTAAACTAACAGACACAGTAGGATCCTCTAAATCCTTCAGTTGTGTGACTATAAAGATACACTAAATAAAAAAAAAAAAAACGACCCTCAGAAAGCCTGTATTTTCATGGTCCGTATTCAACAAGTATCCTCCATATACGTACAGAAACCATTCTCATAAAAGAGGAGTTATGTAGGTGGAAGTTCCTAATTGCATCTTCTTGGTCATCCATTTGTTATAAAAGCACTATCTATAACCTTCCATTCTTTTAGCATTTTGCCCTCTTGGGCACATCTTGAAAATCAGTTCCTTTATTCCATCCGTAGTCTCTTGCACAGATTTCTCTTTGAGTGTACATCAGGCTAATGTACTCTTCCCGACTTTGCAGAGGCCACCACCCTTTCCTTATGCAATAGAATGGGTGGCAGAATCTGAAGTGGTTGTTCCACTCCAGACACTGACAAGAACAGATCAATCAGAAATGCCAGCGATGCTGCTTCATCCTCCATCGGTGTGTGGTCTTCCTTTTGATATTATCTCTAACTCCTTTCAAGATCCCCTGACTTAGCTGGCTCTCCTGCTAGGATTTTTGCATATTTGTATTCTCCAGTGCCCATAAAACCACGAGCTCCTTGAGAGCTGGGACTTTTTTGTTTCTCTTTGTATCTATCAAAATTACAAATGTATTGCGGCTAACTAATAATGGGTGACATTTATAGTTATTAATAGTCACAAAGGTCTTCTTGTTTGTTCCAGATGAAATTCCTACAAGTATTATTATCCCCATTTTTACAGATAAAAAAAATGAGGTTCAGAAGTGCCAAGCAATTTGCCTTTGTCACATGCCTATACAATGATGATTCTGGGCCATAAACCCAGGTCTTCTAACTTAAATTCCAGTGTTTTTTCTACAACTCAATAGAAGTTGGGCTGGATTTGATCCCAGGTCTTTTGACTCTTAAGAGCGACATTCTTTCCACTATAATGTACTGTGTACTTAATATACAGTTGCAGAAACTGATCATTTGGTATCCCATTCACTGAAAAAAATGGCAGTACATTTTTAACAGATAAAATCTGCAACTGATAATATTTGCTTAGGTACTCTGGAACATTCTAGATAAATATGGGAAAACATGCTATTTAGGGTACAGAAGAAAACAAAACACAAATTCTCTGACATAAATGACTCACCTCGTAATGTTTTCATGTGTTGAACAGCCATTCTTAATACAGTAAGTTTATCCAACTTTCTGGACATTGCATTGCATGTCGGTACCAAAGAAGCTAGTTCATCAATAAAACTGTTCATTTTATCTCGGCGCCTTTTCTCAATTTGACTGTGAGCTTCCCTAAGCAATAACATAAAAATAATTATTCACACAACAAAATGGCCAAAAGCAGAAATGTATCTCCTTTAAGTGTTCATGTGACATGTCAAATTTAAAATGTACAATAATGTTCAAAACTGGTGGTTTGACTAGTAATAGTTTGCAAAATGGTTAACATACAAATTCTTGGCTCACTACTACCTCAGTAAAACTTTAATAATGCTGTGATTATCTCATTTCTACGTAGTCCTAGAGTCAGCTGGAACGTCACAACAGCCATCTCTCTTATGTTTACCTTACTCCTTTAGTAGATATATAAACTGCTCTTTGACCCCCCATCTGATTCGTATAAAATCTGATGTTTAGTTTATAACTACACTTTTAGTATAATAGGTTCTTTTCCTATTCTCCCCACAGTAAAATCTCAAACTGCTGGCTACGATGAATATACAATTGGCATTTCATTATTATAGGGAAAAAATCTCAAGAAAGATAAATGAAGTTTTCACTTCCTTGAAAATTTAATTCCTTTTCATATACGCTGATCTAGAACATTATACTAAATATATGTATTTTTTCCTTTAAAAGAGATCTCATTTTAGAGTATGGCCTAGATTCAAACTAATATGATAATATGAATATTTCCCACTCTGTTTTCACTTTCTTACTTTCTGTCCTTTAAAAAAAAAAGAAAAGAAAGAAGAGAACCCCCACCCTTACAGTGGTTATTAGTTGGGGATCTGTTCCCAGTTAACCAGCCTTTGAGTTTTAAAAAGATCTCACTGTTTTGCTTTAGGAAGTATATTTCAGGTACCTTTCTAGTTTAAAAAGTCTGTCAATGACTCATCCAATGAGTCACTGTTTAATAACCCTTACATCCTTTCATCAACTACGTACCCCCCAACCCCCACCCTGTAGAATGCAAATGGACTGTCTACCTAGCCTAGGGCTATATTTTTAAAAAGTCACTGTCCTTCAGGATGACCTACATGCCAATCACTCAGTGCCACAGGAGAAACTTTTTCCTAAGCCATAACACCATAAACGCTAACATTACCTTTCCAGGTCAAATCTCCTTTGCTAGCAGACACTATCTCCCTGAGAGGTGATCACCATCCTTCTATAACTGTTCTCAAACAGAGACTAAGGCTGGGTCTGTATGTGGAGAGCAAACAGAACCAGAATCAAGACGTGCTCTGTTGATCTAGACAGAAGATCCATATGGGAGGGACCAGAAGCACCAGTTCTGCCACTTATACAATGTAAGGAAAATCCCTGGTGACACAGTTCAAACAAATTTCACAGGTTCACATCCTGTTTGCTAGGACACAGCCTAAGTGTCTGTATTCATGGCATGAAGAAATAGAAAAAAAAAAGATCCCCTATTAAAAACAATGGGCAGGGCAGAGATAACTGACTTCAGGAAACATCTGCAGTCAGCTTGGAATGGTATGCATGGCTAAGAGGTGTGCCATCTGGCCTCATTACAACAGCAAAGCATCACCCACAATCTGGGCTTGGACACTGATCTGTTCAATAAAGGCTTTGCTCTGGCTCAGAATGGAGGAGAGTCCACGTGTCTAGGGACTCCTCCTTGCCCTTCAAGTTAAAATTCCCTCTAACAATCAATAATCTGCTAAAGTTGCAGGGATATTTTTAGTTCTGGGACATCCTCTGTTGCCTCCATAGTCCCCTGAGCCTCCAACCTGCTAAAAAGAGCCGAGAAGGGGGTCAACTTAACCTGGAGAGAAGAGCCTAGCACAAGGCCCAGCAGGTTACAAGTCAACTCCTTTCTCCTCCCTTGTCCCTAGTGGATAGATATAGTGATAACTTTTCTTTGGTCTCCATCAGGATGAGTCATCATAAGTAAAATATGTGATGAGTTTGGGCATTTACCTGGCATTTCTGATCCTGCCCTGCTGATCTGGGTATTCCAACCTAGAAAAGAAAAACCCCACAAAGCCCAGAAGATTAGTGGAAGAGTCAATCATTTTCTTTCTCATTTCTTTTCTCAACTTCTACTGTCTTTATTTACCTTTAGGCCCTTGTCCCCAGGGCAATGCCATGAAGCTGTACAGTGACTGAAAGAAGGGTCATTACCATCTCTTTTGTTATTGGAGGGGGGGAAGGGGAATAATTGCTCTATGTTATATGCAAATTAACCAAATATACAAAAATAACATCAGCAAATCTCCTGATACACACACATTAATAAAGATGCATAATGTACCTTCCATGCTGGTCATCTTTGTCTGTATCCATACTTTCTCTGAAAACAAACAAAAAACCATTCAAACTTGTTAATAAGATATTCACAAAAGTTTCTTCACAATATGGAAAGCTCCCATTTATCCAGAATCCAAGCAGCCAGACTAAACAAATTATACAATATCCTCAACCCCAAGAAAAATACTAACCAAAGGATATTCCTAAATGATGAAATGGAATAACTCTAAGCCACTGAAACGCCTTCTAGATCAAAGAAAAATTACACTGAGGTTTAGTACGGTGTTAGCATAAACTATAAAGCGCCTTATTGTATTGTCTTTTTAAATCCGTATAGAATAACAGAGTACCATTCGGTGAAGCAGAATACTAATATAACCAGACCACAACTCGCTGCCAAATCATTCTGGATAAATGAGTATCTATCTACAAAGTCCTATGATGGATCAGAAACAAAAGACTTGAGTACTAGCACCAGAGGGACTGACCTAAAGCCCTGCTGTAGGTTTTGCCTCCTTCTTATTTAGGAATCTTTAAATACAATGGGTTTTCAAATTTTCAGAAGAGAAAACCATCCTGCATTAGTTGAGAGGGAAAGGGAGGGAGAAGAAAGGAGAGAGAGAGAGAGAGAGAGAGAGAGAAGAGAGAGAGAGAGAGAGAGAGAGAGAGAGAGAGAGAGAGAGAGAGAGAGAGAAAGTATGTGTATGTGTGTGTGTGTCCTGGAACCCTACTACTTTTACAGGCATTGTAGGAGAGCCTTAACATAACCTCACAGACACAAATTCAATGTCTGCTGTGATTCCACTTTTCTTTTAGGGAATTCTTCTGGATGCTTCATTGAACTCTGAAGGTCAATGTTTTCCACTCATCTAGGGGTTCCCAGGGCTCATTACAATAACAACATTCTGCCCACAAAGTAAGGATAAATTAAAAAGTCTGCCTTTTGTTTTGAGCATCTTCTTCTTGTTAGAGAAACTTCTCTAGAAAAAGAATGTCAGGGGCAAAACTTTACACACATCAAAGCAGATATAGACCAATCTGGAATATCTAGAACTCAGATCATGTCAACAACATAAAACAAGCAGGGAGAAAGGTCTCAGTCAAAGCATTCCCAACTCTTTCTAAGGAAGGGAAGGTAGTTATCTTCTCACAGGTACTTTCTTCACACTCACTATTCCAGGGGCTTTCTCCCTTTCAATTACCTGGAATTTAGTAAATGTAGATTTCCTAAAGCACCTCCAAAGAAACTCTAACATCCCTAATTCCACCACAATTCTTCAGCAGAAAGAGTATTTGCTCTAGAGTATATACTACTCTGTGAATTTTCTTCTTCACTTAAAAAAAATCTCACCAAACTATTAAATGGCTATTAGTACAATAATTTAAACATTCGACTCATTGAAAACAAAACAAATGCAGGCTGTCACAGAAGTCTTTGTGCAGTTTTAAGTTATGACTTGTTCATGAATGATAAATGCTTTTTAATTCTATGTCTTTAGATTTTCACATAAGTATGGTAGAAATATAAAAATATAAATGTGAAAATTTACTTACTCAAATGAAAAGCCATTGAGTCTGAAAAGAAACACAAATACTGTTCATTATAACAGGTACAAGCTCATTAATATCTTCAATAAAATGGCAGTGATCTGAGTCCTATATACAAGTGCTCTAATATTGCTCTCAAGACAACATCACCGCCACGTTTGCTTATGAATGATCTTAGACATGATTGTAAAACGTAAAGGTAGAGAAGAAATCCACCTTCAGTATATGGGGCACTTAAATGAACAAAAAGTGAGCAAAATGCCCAGGTATATTCACTCATTTAATTCAACACTCACTCACTCAGTACCTTACTTAAAATAATAAGGTCCTGGGCGCGAGGAGGAAACTGAAAACCTTAGCAAATTGTAGAATTTGGCTTTTAAATCTCCTCTCATATGGGAGAAGAGAGTGGGATGAAACAAAAATCAGTGAGAAAGAGAAGAAAAAAACAACAGAAGCAGTGTACAGCTGTCTTGGGGAGTGACTTTTTACTTCCCATACAAAGAATAAGGTCATAGCTTTCCTAGATTTTATATCTGGCCACTTTTAAACAAAGTTTAAGTAAGAGAAAGAAAACTCTAAATCCTTACTGATAATCAGTTGAACTGCCTTTCCTTTTTCGATTACAATCCATCCCAGTAGCACTGAGGGAGCTGGAAATGAGGTCAGTGGGACCTGGTGACATAAAATCACTAATTGTAGAAGAAATGTCCATTCTCTGGTCAGCCATTGAATATTCTGAAATCGTCAAGAAAAGTAGGCAAGATCAGTAACTAAAATATCACATTCAAAAGGGGAAAGGGGACCCAAAACACCCACTAATATCCGAAATCTAGCAACATCTCAGTACCAAACAAAGCCCAGAGCAGGTCCCATTGCCAGATCCTTGTCAAACTGTGAAGTGAAATCAGAGAATGTTGGGCTTGGGAGAAACTTTAGAGGTTACCCAGTCCAATCCTCTCATTTTACAGTAGAGGAGTGAGACCCAGCAAGAAGTGATTTACCTACTACTAAAAAAGGACAAAAAAGAGTAGACAAGACGAACATCTAAGTCCCTGGGCACTGAGTCTTCCCTAATATTACACCATGCTATTTAGACAAAACTTATTGTAGAGGGCCTCTCAAGCATCCCATTGTCTCGGACTTGTCCTCCATAGCTAGTGCTGCCCTCCAGCACCAAGGACTTTTTGTAGCTCACTTCTCTATCTCATTCTCTTAGGTTAGAGTCATTGCACCTTCTACTATGACAATTCATTAATGTAATAAGTTATATTAATGCTAGGAGGATTACTATCTTAATTAATGGCTAGAGGACTTCCCCTCATTGCCTTTCTTCCTCTCCTGGGTAATATGTGCCCTGTACTGGGGAACTCTAAGATATGATGCTACCATCTTTGTTGTGTAACCTAAAGGAATATCGGGGGCTGGTTGAAGAACAGAGAATGTTATCAAGTTCATGATTTGGCCTACTCTTTTTTTTTATCCATGACATAAATATTTGCTGAAATAAACTAAATTGTGAAATACGGAAAGCAAAAAAAAAATACAGAAAACTGAAATCTTCCTTTCCTTTCCCTTCTGGTGAAACATAGACAGACAAGGTATGTGAAAAAGGGAAGGAGAACATGAAACAAAGAGGTTTCAAATCGTATCTATTCTAACTAAACACATTTTAAGAGTTTTAAGATTCATGAAAGTGCTTTCTAAACACTACTGCAAAACAAAATGTACTTACAGAAGATATTTTATTTCCCAGTTGCTGATGCCCCTCCCCCCCAATTAAAATGGAGATTAATGAATAATACCGAAAGTAAAAAAAGAATGTGTGGAGCTCAAAGTTTAAGATGCAACTGGGGCCATGAATAATACTGGGAAAAGAAAGGTAAAAAATAGTTAATTATGAGACAAAAGGAGGTGACTAAATAATGAAAGAGATGATGGGGTGGGGGTTGTAGGGGTGGTAGTAGTGGAAAGGGAATGAAATTTATTTTAAAAAATGAATGAAGTAAGATATTTATGGGAGCAGAGAAAATGGTTTGAAAACACATATCTTGATGACATATCTGATATGGCCCTTAGTTTCTTGAAAACTTATAGAGGACTACAAGCATTGGCAGGTTCTTGCCATGTAGTAGAAGCTTTAAGTGCGGTTCTAGAAACATATTATACCTAGCATCCATGGGCCCATCTAGCTAAGTACTAAAAGGCTCACTGTAAGTAGGCTGGATATCTTGTAACCAACCATTTGGGAATAAAAACCAAAAAAGTAGCAAATGACTCTCAGTTCTGTGTGGATCTTTTTACTTTTGGAGGGATGGTGGCAAAGTAGCATAAAAGGGAGCAAATGATAATAAGAATCAGTTTTTCAACCATCTATAAACAATAGCTTAACTCTATAAACCAAGCTTAACTTATAACATCTATAAACCAAGCTTAATTTGGTATTCTAAATGTGAAATCTTTGTCCAGTGACAAAGAAAGGTAGGAAAGGATGGTCATCTGTCTGAGAATCACTCAGCTGTCTATGTACAGCCAGACTACTGCCCTGCTAACGCAAAGAACAAAATCAGTACCACACGAGAGAAAATAAAATGAGAAGACATAGAGCATCATCAATGCCACGCCCACCTCACCTATTGAAACAAAATGGGAAATGGATAAAAGCAGAGACAACTCTGTAGACTATCACCATTTCCTAAGGAAGGTTAACTAGTGTAACTACCCTCAGTAGGTCCGTACAATGAGGAGAACTAGAAGCCACCCCCTCAGCTCATACTATATTTTATTAGATGTTAACCAAGGGCAACAACAATTTAGAACATAAAATTTTTATGTAATAAAAAGCAGAGGAGGAAAAACAAATAAATCTAAGGCTTCGCAAGAGTCTTAAACGGGAAAAAAAAGTTGTCAAGGTTTTAATGATAAACTCTTTTCTTCATTAATGACACCGGAGCCCACCTCGAATGAATTCTAAAGTCACAATTCCTGGTAAGCTACACAATGAGACAGAAACTGCACAAAAGGGAACAAAGTTGGGAATTAGACTAGCCCTAGTACACATGGAGTAGCTTCATGATTAAAGCAGCACAGTTTTTAGGGTGCTGAGGGATCAGTTCTCAAGATATATGAAAGAAGATATCTGAAAGATACCAAATGCTTGGAGCGAATACAGAACATTAGTGTTATTGCCTGAAAAAGAGATGGTGAAAAATCAACTACTGAGCACTGTTTATTTCCCCCCCTTCTATATAATCTTTATGAGAATAACCTAGAAAAGGTATCTCTGATGAATAAGCAAACAGACAAGCTTTCATCAGTTATCTTCTCCATCCATTACATAACTGGCTGAAAGAAGCAGTGAATACAAGATCCTAATGCGCTTGTTCTCTTATAGTCAGCAAACACTCTTTAACACGACCTTAAAGGCTTTGTTCTCTGCCAAGAAAGTGTCTCCCATCCAGGTGTTAAAATCATACAAGATTCTTAAAACGGTAAAACAGAGATGACTTTGAAAAATCTCTGATTACTAATAGCAAGTGAGACATAAAACACAGAGATATATGCTCACCAAGGATATTTACTATGGTCACAGAGGATGTCTGCTGCAGAGTCTAAACAGAAGAGGAATTCCCTATAGAAGGTGAGGTCCTGGAGACGCTCCTCTTTGCAGATGATATCAAGTCCCAGAACATTGTAGAGCCTCCTAAACAAAATCCAAAATCACTTAGGCGTTTGGCCTTATTAACACAAGAAAAATGAAGAATCCTATTTCTTAGATTATGATTTGCAGTTGGTTAGGCAACCCATAAACCTTGTCCATCAGCACATCTATCTTGAACAGACATAGATAATGAACTGCCTCCAGAATTGAAAAGGAAAAAAGAAAGCTGGATCACATCTGAAAAATTATGTAATGACTCCAGCCTTCTTCCTGACATAATGGCCCAACTTTTCATATCAATATTCTTTTGTAAACAACATTAAAAGACTTCAGAACGCTGATCAAAGTTGTAAGTAGTTATGACTTCTGAGGTCTGACAGTGAAGCATTCTTCTCACCCCCTGGAAGAGTGGAGGTGATGATCACTAGAGTGTGTAATACGGCATACATTTTCATACATAGTGAGGTATTGTTTTTCTTAATTGCATTCATTTGTTATTGGGGCTGGAGAGAATAATTGTGACAGTGGCATGAAAAAACACCAAAAAAATTTTTTTAATGTGCTTTCATAGAAAATTCTTCTAGTCAACTGCATAGTAACAAGTCATGGAATATGATAGTCTCCAAAGAATTCAACTTGTAATCAACCAAAGGATAACTGAAAGGTACATGGTATAGTCACAAACAAGGTGCAGTACATTCCATAAAAGTACTGATGTCTCGGCTTATTTGTATGGATTATAGATCCACACGAATATTTCTACCAGTGGTGAAGATTGCAACCCATCCATGATGTTTCAGTCTGTGTAACTCTTGTTCATGACCTGATAAATTCTTCAGAGTTGGTCCACCCAATGTAACAGTGGCCAAAGAATGGCATTAGAGAGACACAAAACTGGAAAAGGAGGTAGAGCAGTTATAGCATGAGAAGTAAAGGATAATGAATGGCAGCCCACATATTTTACTGGCGTATCCACATTATGTCAAGACATCTAGAGAAAGGTCCCAGCACAATGGGTGGATCAACTATGGAGGATTTATAGAAGGTTACAGACAAGAGTTGCACAGGATGAGACTCACAGAGGAGTGATAAGCAGTACGATGGAAGAAGTACCCAGAGTAGTATATCTATGATTATATAAGTAAGCCATCTAAAGAATTAAAATAACACCACCCAGCATTCACAGGGGTGCTTACTGTGTGCCAAAAACAGAATTAAATGCTTTACAAGTATCATCTCATGAGATTCTTACAAGAACTCTGGGAGGGAGGTGTGATTTTTTACCCCTATTTTATAGCTGAGGAAATGGAAGCAAATAGAGGTTAAGCCATGTGATCAAGATCATACAGTTAGTGTTTGAAGCCCAGTTTTAACTCATCTTCCTGACTCCAGGTCCAGCGCTTTATCCACGGCACCATCAAGCTGTTCCCAAGTAAAATATGAAGGTGAGTATAGTAATAAAAAGCATTAGTGTATTTCAGTACTTTGAAGCCAGGAGATTGGTTCTTTTATGTTTGTTGAGACTGTTGACTGATTAATACTGGTTTTTTAAAAATATGTAAGAACATTTAAAAGCCTTCATTTTGTCTCTATTCCAATTTCTTCTGCTACATGGGGAGGACACTCCTCTACCTCTGGCATTATACCAATCTATATGCTTCTTGAATTGTAATATTTAGTAGGTCTTTATTACGCAAAGAGTTAATTAATGCTACAATTCATTATTTTCATATTTCTCATACTGCATGAAAAAAAATTGGATTTTTTAAAATCTAGGAATAAAACCTTGTTAACTAATACTTTCTTAATATTACTGATCTTTCTCTGTAAGCATTTGTGTATACTGCCATTCCAACCGGGCAATTATTCTGTGATGGTAATGAAGTCACCTATCTCTGGGTTCTTTCCTAGAAAATACATAAGAAGGCAAGTTTTGTATAATGACAATGAAGACACACTACAGAAGTCTGCAAAGTTTTAAAACTAAATTTCATTTTACCTGGCCCTTAAGGGCCAGAAGACTATGATGAGTAGCATATTGAATGACATAAAAAAAAAGTTTATTTAAATATATCAAAGCAAGATACTGGGACTCCTAGATTACTGTGGTGGCAAAGGGTGATGCCATGATTGTTACAGATAAAAGGAAATTCCAGTCAATGATCTCTTGACTTCAACCTATATCTAGCAGAATATTAGGAAGATTTCTACTTCCAGCCTGTTCTTTGGCGGGAATAAGTTGGTGTTACTAGAGTAAGCAATGGTTAATAAAGCCAACATGAGAATATAAATATAGTTATAGCACTTGGAACATATAGCACTCACTGCAGTCTTTGGATAGGATCAAGGACGAAAAGGGGAACATGAGAGTCAAAATGTCAGAACCGGAAAGGTCCTAACAGACCATCTCATTGGAATCCCTCATTTCATAGAAAAAGGAACCAACTACTAGAGATATATAGAGGCTTCCCTAAAGTTGCAAAAGTTGGGCTGTAAGCTCCTCAAGGAAGGGAAATAAATGTCTTATGTTTATATAGTGCCCAGCATACAGCAGGCACTTAACAAATGCACAGTGATGGAACAAGTGACTGGCAGCAGTTCTAGCCCTGGAATCTCCATCTCCTAAGAGTCAACTCAATTCCATTCATTTCAAACATTTATGAAGGCTCTCCTATAAACAAAGTGCTGTGCACGGTAGTGGAATCCCAAAAGGAAAACAAGACTGCCTTCAAGGAGCCTACTTCATTTAATTAAAAGTTTTTGAGGGGAGCTGGGGGGGGGGGAGGAGAATGAGGCCTTTTAGAAGATCCTTCAGGAAAATATCTCAGTTGGGGAAGGGGCAAGTGGGTGAAATCTGTCAAAGAAATGGCAAAGCTAAAAGGAAGAGAATGAATTAAATAAACATCCCTTAGGAAAGGGTTCCCACAAATGAATGTAGTAGACAGAACATGCACTGGGATGAACAGATATAAGGTCATCTGAAAAGGGAAAGTGCTCTATGTGCACACGTGTTTGTGCATGCACGCATGCATATGGGTGGACATTTATATGCATGAGTGTGTGTGCGTGTATACGCATGGGCAAGGGAAGGCTTCCTAGAGAAGGAGGCACCTTGATTCTGAAGATGGAGAGACAGAGGTGAAGAGGAAGGGAGGGAGGACATTTCAGGAATACCATTGGCCAAAGCGACTAAATGTCTTCTCTCCAATACATCCTACCACATACATAACCTATCATTACAAAAGGCCGTTGTGCCAAGGGGGAGGATGGTCATAAAGATGAACTCTAGAAAGCATCTGAGTAATTACAGACCAATGTACTGATAATTAGGGGTAGGGATAGGGCCTGGGACCTGTGATTCCACTGGTTGAGGGACCTCCCAGGTGGAGATACAGTTCGGTAGCTTCTTTACCACTTCTAGTCTTGCTTAAAGAGCTGCCTAGAGACCCGAGAGGATAAATGACTTGCCTACAAACAGCCGTTGGGCAGGTGTCTGAGGCAGCACCTGAACCTTAGTCTTCCTGGCACTGAGGCCAGCTCTCTCCTCACCACATCATGCTGCCTCCGTCTCAGGGATCTAGTTGGTGAATCTTTAATAAAGGATTATTTCACTAAAGTCTACTCCCAATGCTTTATCATCAAGAGTACCTTCCATTTTCCAAGACTATGATAAGTAAGTGTAAGCTTTTAGCAAGCTGAAAATTCTTGAATAGAGGTCAAAGAAAAGATTGTGCATGTCTTCTAAAGTCCAGGGTGGCTAAATTCAGAGAAATTTACCAGCAAAAGGTTGGTAATCAGGGGATAAATATTTTTGGTCACAAAATTCATGTAGAAATTCATTCATGTCTGTTGGGGAGGGAGTACCCACATTGATGAAATAAAAAAGGATAGAATCATCAAAAATGTAAAACAAAAATAGCCTGCTGGGGAAAATTCAGCATGGTTTTCAGAAGTAAAATCATGCCTTACTCATTTACTGGAATTCACAGGCATGTCAAACAAAGGAGAACCAAAGGATGGAACCTTGAATAAATTCAGGTTTGGAAGCACCTCAGACAGAAGACATCTAATCTAATCACTCAAATGAGACTCTCCTCTTCAATAACCCCCAAATTAGCTAGTCATTCACCCTCTTATCTTGTGAAATCTAATATTTAAGGCAGTTATCATGGAGGTTCATCTCACAGATATCCTTTAGGGCTACCACTGGCGAAAGAATGAATATTTGGCTGTAGAGACCAAGGAATGAGAACCCAATGAGGTAAAGTCTCTGTCTTGTTTTGTTGTTTGTTTGTTTTTTTTTAATTCAGATTTGGCTGATTCATGTGGACATGTTCTCCAAAGCCAAGGAACCTAAAAGCCCTATAGAAAAAGGAGTTATTATTACCTGACCTACATTTCTGAAGTGAATAGTTCAACCTTAGCAATAACCACAAAAATAGCTACAAAGTGAGCATATCCATTGGGGATGACTCCTTACCTGAAAATAGGTTTTTTGAAATTCAGATTCAGACAGGGAACCAGGTCTCCACTGCAGTGCTAGTCACCTAAAGGCTTTTCTCATATCCTGGTTTTTTCTAGTCAGTCAACTTCTCATGGAATCCTAGAAAGGGGAACACATGAAGGGGGAAAAAAACCCTTCAGATAGTTTTAATGTAAATGAAAGAATACTTTTAATAAAGGTGAACGGAGAGAGCTGGGTTCATTTATAGATGGTCAGATATTTCATGATCACATCTCTTTCCCGTCTAGCCAATTATTTTGAATGTCTCTACTTCGTCTTAAAAATATAGCCAAAATAATATGAGTGGAAGGAGAAAAATAAGAGATGGAGGGAGACTGGTGAAGCATGTTTTCTGTAAAGACTATTTCCTGTGTTCTTTAAATACCAGTTCCTGGACATACTATTCAAAAAGAGGCAAGACAGAAATTTTCATTTCATTACATTAAAAAAAAATAGCTTGATGCCAATTTACTATATAGGGAACTTGCTCATAGTGGACAACTGGGGAAAGATGGTGGTGAAAACACTGTTTGAAACAAAATGCTAACATTGTGAAGTTGTTCAGTTATTTTTTTGTTGTGTCCGACTCTTTGTAACCCCATCTGAGGTTTTCTTGGCAAAGATATTGGAGTGGTTTGCCATTTCCTTCACCAGCTCTTTTAAACACGAGGAAACTGAAGCAAATAGGGTTAAGCCACTTGCCCAGGGTCACACAGCTAGTAAATGTCTGAGGCCAGATTTGAACTCAGAAAGATGAATCTGCCTAACTCCAAGCCCTGTGCACTATGGTACTCCCTAGCTGCTCTTAATGTTGGGCTATCTGGGAATTATTACTGAAGATATTATTTGGAATTCATAATAAAAAAATCTAAGGAAGCCTTATAACTTCTGAACAACATATGAAACCAAAGGAAAGAAATTCCAAGAGTTTTTAAATTTCAATGAGATTTCAACCCTGACTCCCATTCTGCATTTCCTCTATTCCTTCCTAGGAGTTCAAGTGGATTTGAGGAGGGAGGAATCTCCCCTCTTTCCTTAGGATTCTCAATAGAACTTGTTTTTCTTCACCTCCTTTTTGACACAGTTAATTCTTTGTGCCTACACATGCTGCTGATGCTCCACCTTCCCCCACTCTGCCTCAGAGGCCTGCATGAATATCTGTGCTTTTTCATCTGACTGCAAAATAGCACTTGCTGGCACTCTAAATTCTGTGGTTTCTCTTATATGTCTTCTGTTTGATTCATTCACAAGATTCATTTGGATCTTGTCTTCTAATTAAAAGGGTCTTAACAGCTTGTTTCGGAATAAAATCTATTCTGTTCTCCCATCTAACCACTCTTTTCAGTCACATTCAGAAAACAGAAGGCTGGCTCACTTTCCCTTGCATAGAAACTTATACAACTTCATTAACCATGTCCTGTGTGCATCACACAGCATGTCCTAAAAGGATTTTTGAAAGACATCTAGGTTAAGCCCTCATCTCCAGCCCCAGAAGTCACACAGAAGTTTCATCACATGCTAACAATGATAAGAACAACAATAACAACAATGATGGGGGTTGTTAATGTTGACTGTGGCACTCTAAGTACCCCCAAATCAGAAAGTTCTCCTTAAACTAAGACTTCATGGACTACCTCATTTGTTTTGTTAGTGAGATTCTGCTCAAACGAGCTCCTTAACAGTGAGGGTCTCACTGGTTTGGAAAGGCCCTGGACAAGTGGGTTTCAGCTTATCCATGACTCTGCATGCCCTGTGGTGGTTTCTTGTGCCTTTCCACAGAGGATCCAGCCAGCACATAAGAGGCCTCCCTCTGATTTTTAAAAACATGTTGGGGATAACTTTGGAGCATGTAGTTGTGCATACTGGCCTCACTACATGACTCTTCCACCTCATTAAGCCAATAAGCTTGCCTGCAAATTGTTGTTGGTAATACGCTGGAGCCAAGGTAGCACACATCTCTTTATGGCCCCCTGGGTCACCTGCAAATTCTTTTTCCAGGACTGTGGTGTTTCCTGCCTTTCAATCATAAAGACTGACAGGGGGAATACTATAAGACTAAATGCATCCACTGTCCCCTCAATAAGGACACTTTCCCCAATATGGCAGCTCTCCAGCCAGTCACACCTTCTCACCTCACACAACTCCTATTTCTGTCCTCCCACAAATCCCATGTAAAGTCAAGTCCTCTTCCACATTATGGGGGTCAAATGATGTTGGAAGACAATGATCATATCTTCCCAAAAGTTTTCTTTTCTCTGTTTTTTTTCCTTAAGCATCCCTAGTTCCTACAACTGTTCTTCACATGAAAAGATTTCCAGTCTCTTGGCCAACTGAGTTACCTTCTTTTGGACACACCCCAACTTGCCAATGCTAATGTGTGGCAACGGAAACACCCTGCATAATGTTGCTCCAACCAAAGTCATTGAATGCAGTTAATGTGATAGCCAAACTCTACTTGAAGATCAGGAATCCTGTTGTAATGTTTTCCAACTGATCACACAATATACAATATTATTTCCATGGAATGGACAGTTCTCTAAAACCCTACTAGATTCAAAGTCAGATTTTTGCAGAACTAATGAACAACATAGGGTGAAGGTATGCCTGTACTCCATAATGAGTCAGATCAATTTACTATACAGTAGGACTATTACTTCCCTCACTGGAGGTAACAGAATGATAGTTCCATTAGTGCTGCCTAAGACAGCTTTGGTGACAGCCATATTAAGCCAGTATCTCATACTGAGTTTGCATCTATTACAACTATCAGGCCTTTCTACTCAAATTTCTCACAGAACCCAGGAATTATTCTGGAAATTTTTCTTTTGGATATATTTTTACCTGCTAGTTTTCTTTTGTGTGCTCATGGGAGACAGCCTGCTAAAACAGAATCCCGAACCCGTCACCAGGCAGGATCTGAATCCTGGCTCTGCTGCTCACTGACTATTTAAGTTTAGGTCCACTGCTTTACAGCTCCTTCTACCCATCCAGACTGAAGAATTCAGCCTCCTAGGATGATATCACCACGGTCATCTGGGTTGTTTATGGGTGCTAGCATTAATAATTATAATTCCAGTCCCAAAGTCCATTAGTCTGGGATTCTCTTCTCACTGGTGAAGATCAGTCCCCTGCACCTATGTGAAGAGTGGGGCTGAACTGGCAGAGCAGGAGAGTGGAGAACGGAAGTCTTTGGGCTCAGCAGGCAGAGTCTCTTTGGACCTTGGGCACTTCTTGGCTTGAACTGAAAAAAGGAAAGATGGAAGATAACAGGTCCACTGCAGGCCGCTGAAGGAGAAGGCTCTGGAAAGAAGCTGAAATGACAAGAGCCGGCAGTCTCCCGATGTCCCTATCCCAACTTGCTACACTAGAGACTTCTGGGAACGAACCCTTGGGAGAGAGCTGGGACCCTCTCTCTTGGTTGAGCTGAGTCACCTTGCTCCCAATGGGAGAGCTCCTTCACTCTGCATTGTCTGATATAAAGTCACCCATGTAAACTTTCTCTGATCTCTGTTTTGCTATTGATTTGGATAAAAAACCGCTTTGTGCATGTGCGTGTGTGCATGTGTGCATTCACTGTGGAATTGGTATGTGGTAGGGAGTTAAGCCAATATAAAGCTGGGGTCCTGTTTCCCCCACTAATCAGAGTGCTCAGAAGTTAGTCTGAACCTGAAAATCATATCACCTAGACCAGGGGTAGGTTCCCCACCTCTAACCTAGACCAATAATATTTAAGCGAGAAGACAGACATAATTTTTGCCTAGTACAGAGTGGCCAAGTTTCTTCTGTTCTGCATTTCCTGCTTCCCCTCTTGGCAGGAATTAAAACCTCCCTTGGAGAAGGGTGAGGGTGAGGAGGCTGGAGATATTTATTCTGCATCTGTCTCAGTCATACAACAAGACAACCCATGCTATATGTGGAGAACAGTCCTCTCCACCAAATACTTTACTATACAAAATTTAAAAGTCCTCCAAAGGTATAACAATAAAGTATTACCACAATGGGCAAGGAAAGAATACGGGATTGGTGGCAACAATGTGTGTGATATTCAAACCCTGAATCATTAATCTACAAATGGAGGGAGGGAGAAGCAGGGAAGAGGTGTTTTTGTATGACTATTCCTCTAGGCCATTCCTTCCCTAGGATGAGGAAATTATTTGGTTATCTGAAAAAACAATAACTTTCTTTCATTAAAACAGTGTTCAAGATAATGAGATTGTATTTGTCAAATATTAATAATAAAAGCTTAATGCAAACCCTGTAGGCTTCAGGTAACATAAAAGAATCCCACCTGAGGACAGCACTGGAATCTTCACAATGATCTCAGCTCCACATGCCAATACTTAGGGCAGTATATTAGTCAGCACACAGTGAACACTGCCCGATACACCCCCTCAGAAGACTTCAGCTTGCCAGATCCAGTGTCTCTGAGGCCCCCAGCTTATGCATTCACTCAAGCTAGCTAGGCTTTGATTGGCTGCTATAACCAAGCCAAACCATGTGATTTTCAAAAGCTCAGTCAACCTGCCTTATCCTAATTTCTGGGCAAACATAAAAGGGAATTAAAATATACCTACCTGGGGGTTTGGGAATTTAAAAAACCCAAATGCCAAATGCCTAAAATAAAGCAAATGTTACAGATATATTTGAGAGTCTTCCTTTTTTTTAAAATGAAGACAAATCAATGAGTCAATATACTCTCTTTTCCAAACACCCAAATGGCAAAGCAATGAACACAAGTTCAGACTTCTAGAGCATTCTATGGTCACAAAGCTCTTTAACACAGTTATAACTCCCATCTATATATGATTCTAAGGCTTTATGTCTGTTACTCCACTGGAGCTTTACAATAACCCTGGGGTGGAGACAAGTTCAGTTATGAATCTCAAACCTTTCAGGCTACCAAACCAGCGTCCATTTGGACAAGTCAGTTTCTAATATTAATACTGGCTGCCATTTATAGAGCATTTCAAAAGGTTCCAGAGTGTTTGACGTGTGGCATCTCACTGGATCTGCCCAACAATTCTCTGAGGCTGGTAACAGTAAGGTCTGCGACCTGCTTCTCTGTACTTCATCTCTTTAGAGCACAAGAACCCTGTAAGTTCAGCACTACAGATATTATTACACTGTTCGACAGACAAGGTAACTAAGATTCAGAAGGTAGCAGACAAGAGTAGAACTAAAATCTTCTGGGCTTCAAGTCTGGCACATTATCTACCACTTTAAGCTGCCTCTCCATATTCAAAGACATCTGTTATTTTTCATCAATTGAGCAAAATATTCTAGATACAGACTGACCCAGGCAGACAACGGTGGAGCTGTCAGAGAAGCTTAAGAGCTGGAAGAAACCTCAGGAGCTCACTCTTTAGGTACCTGACCAAAAATCCTCTCTATTCCATATCCAAGAATTGGTCATCCAGCCTTCCCAAGAAAACCTCAAAGTAAGGGAGAATGAGGCTTCATGAACAGCGCTGAGAACAAGACTGCACTAGCCTCTGTGACTGCCACATCATACTGTTGACTAGTCTCTGGGCTTACAACCCATTAAACCTCTGGACTGTCACACAAATGGTGGTTGTCTAGCCAGGCTCCCCTATCTGATATTTGGACTTTAAAAAAACCTGTTATACAAGCATAGGATGATTTGTAAAGTAGTAAGAGGAAACTTCCTTGGTTGACACCCAGGAAATTTCCTCTTACTACTTTACAAACCATCACTCTACTCAGATGAAAGCTTTTTGGATCCTGACTGGGAGCTACCGCAATAAATATCAGAGCTTCATACCAGATGCTAATTTCACAAGTATGAAATATGTCTTCATGTTAATTACTGATAAAACGTTATATACCACAGAGCTATACAGCATAAGAGCTGAGCTAATACTCACAGGCAAGATGTGACTTTCTTTAGGCAGTTAGGTGGTGCAGAGAGGGTCAGAGTACTGGGCTTCGGAGTCAGGATGACCTCAGTTCAAATCCAGCCTCAGACACTAGCTGTGTGACCCTGGGCAAGTCACTTAAACTGCGTCTCAGTTTCCTTATCTGTAAAATGGGGATAATAATAGCACCTGCCTCATGGGGTTGCTGTAAGGATCAAATAAGATGATAGATATACAATGCTTTAGAAACCTTAAAGCACTAAGTGCCAATGATTGTTTTTGCTGTTACTATTTTATTACTAGTATGGGAGAAAAGCTGGTAAGGTTAAGCATCACAGTAGTATAAAAATAGTAAGACATTAAGAAAAGTTGGCTTGGGAGAAAGAGGGCCTGGAGAATATTCCAAAAAGGCTGATGCGAGTTTTTGAAGTCATTTAGGAAGGAAGGATGTACAAAAGTAGGAATTTAACAAGTGCTTTTGGATTGACTGATGCTGAGGATGAAGAGTCAAGGCAACAAAACAAAACAGTGCTCCTAGAAATGAGGGGTCAAGAGGTAAAGTGGCCAAAGTTCAGACAGAAAGCTCGGACTAAGGCTGAGAAGATGGAAGGGAAGAGACAAGACATAAATGCTCATTATGAAATAAGACCAGATGTGCAAATTCAGGAAACAGCTCCTAAACCAAACACAGGATGCAACAGTGATGGCAAAGTTTAGCTAACTAGACATCTGCTAAGGCACTCCCATAACTAAAGGCAAAACAGCTGAAATTCCTGACCTGCTTTAACGACAATTTCATTCTTAGAAAAGCAGAGGGAGCCATGAAAGGAACCGCTCGCTATTCAGGATCCAACTCGGAGATTCCATGTTCTTCAACCAAGGAGGATGAAACATTTGCCAAAGTAGAAATGATGGGAATCTTACAGGGCAACGACTATTGCATCTTAGAATTCATGTGGGAAAGGAAGGAAAAGACTCCCAGATTTGGGGAGAGTGGATTCCAAAGAGTTCAGAATAAGCAGCATCCCAAAGCCCAAAACACATCAGTTAAAGAGGGATGGGATGTGCTCCCAAACACAAACTATTCTTTCTAGAGGGAAGTAACAGAGGTACAGTGCAAATAAAGAGGCTGATGTGGATGTATGAGGAAGCCATCAGCCAATTAGGATTTTAAAACTAAGAGATCAACAGAACTCTTGGCTCTGTTGTAAAAAAGATCAACTTGGATTTTTAAAAAAGTATGAACAGGGAAATGAGGGCTTAAGGCAACTTCCCAATGCCTTCTACTATGGTCTGCTCTTTATTCATAAGCCCATCCCAGGAACGAACACACTAGAAGTCCCTTCTGCCTCGCAGTGCCTCTCTCTGACTGGATGGCTCCTCCCAGAACCTCCGTTTAAGGAGGGTGCACAGGTTTGCCATGCAGCACTGTGGACTTCTTCTACCACTGGGCCCACCAGTTCCACAGGCTCCTCTGTCATTCCTTTTCAGCTTCTGTCTATGCACTATCTTCCCTCAATAGAACATAAGCTCCTTGAGGTCAGGGACTAACTTTTCTTTTTACTTGTATTTGTATTCCTTGCCATGACATGGTGAAAAATAAATGCTTGCTAATAGACTAACTGAATTTAAATAGCAGCACAGTAGTACAAAAAGAGTAACTAACACATTAAGAATGTTAAAGTTCAGAATATACTGAAGCTGGCAACAAATGTAGAAGAGTAAAAAAGGAATGTTGGTTTTGTTTTTGTTTGTTTTTAAGCTGTGTTGGGGCAAGAAAAAGCTTAATGAAGAGTTAGGCTGAGTCTCAGAGTAGATGAGACAATAATAGAAAACAGATAAATAGCAGAACCATTTATCACTTTGCTTTAATGTTTTCTACTGTGGAGAATAATTTCCTGGAATTTCTAGGAGGCACAGAACCAAAATGATTAGCAGGGAGTTGAAACCCAAAATAATAAGGAAATGGCAAAAGTACCTGGCTGCTGCTGCTGAGATCGAGTCACCAGGTCTAGATGAAATATATTCCAGGGTACTGAAAGAACTGGCGGATACAATTGCTGGTGATCTTCATCCTTGTTCAAAAACTCAAGAAGAATGGCGAAGAGAGGTGGCTATCAAACTAAGGATGAACTCAAATGTCATCTCAATTTCCTAAAAGAGAAGAGAGTAGGTTTTTCAAATTAGAGGCTATGGGTGTGATCTTCGTTCCTGACAAAAAGTTACTCTTGTGAGGCTTTTAGGGAGAGAAGAAGTGACCACTCCAAGTCAAAATGAATAGATCAAGAACATTCTTTGACAAAGTAACTTCAATTCCCCTTTTATGGGCAGAATCTCATAAATTATATGTCATTTATTGGATGGGAGGACACTCTTATTATCAAGTCAGGATACACATTCTCTGTGCCACAAGTGTCTGCCTATGACAGGGAGAGGTTCAGAACTTCTGGAGCTGCTTCTTGGCCCAGCATGCTTTGTGACCTTAGGCACACAGAACCTCATCATCTTGCTAATGGGTGGGCACTCATCCAGTCTTGTGGCACTTCTAGAATTGGCTGTTTGTGGACACAACACAGGTAGTCATGGCAGATGACAAGTGTGCTCATCATTTTCATTTGGGTCAACATCTCAAAAGGAGGCATTCCTAGTGAAGGGATACTTCTTGTCAGTAGACATACCCCGAAAGGCCTTCTTGCAGGTCTTGAAGCCAAGTCTAATGTTCTTTGAACATATCTTGACAGCTTCTTTTTGGCTACATCCCCCAACAGAGCTGTCTCTTGTTTGGGAAGATAGAGGGCTGCTTCTAGTAAGCATGCTCTGTCTGGGTACCCACCATGCCTCTGCTGCATCTCCCTCCCTCCCTCCCTCCCTCCATCTCTCTCTCTCTCTCTCTCTCTCTCTCTCTCTCTCTCTCTCTCTCTCTGTCTCTCTCTCTCTCTCTCTCCCCCTCTCCTTCTGTCTCCCTCCCTCTCCCTCTGTCTCCCTCCTTGTTCCTCTCCTTCTCCCCTTTGCTCTCAAACAGAAGGACAGAAAAAGTATATGCCATAGATTTTTGGCAAATCATTTGACAAAATCTTTCACAACATCTTAGGAAGCAAAATTGCTAAGTGTGGACTAGATGACAGTATAGTTAGGTAGATTTGGAATTCATTCAATGACTAGTTATAAAGAATCAGGTTATCACTCTGATACTAAGTAGAGCATTAGACTTTTAATTCGAGGGTTCAGGGTTCATGGCCCTGTTCTGGCAGCAAGCTCCACTTTAAAGGTAGTGTGACCTTGTGACAGGGTAGAAACAGATTCTAGCCTTAAAATCTAGAAAATGAATGTGTAAGTCTCACCTCTGCTACTTACTTACCTGTGTGGTCATAGACTAATCACTTAACCTCTACAAACCTTAGTTTCCATATCTGTGAAATGAGGTTAGATTAGATGGCCTCCGAGTTCCCTTTCTAGCTCAAAATCTGAGTGCTGATTACTGGCTTTATGCCAGAAAGTCTCACATTTAGTGCTCCTGGACATTTGTCACTGACCCCATTCTTTTTGAGTGGCAGAGGCAGAAAACCTTCCTAATAAATAGTTGCTGAAACTGATTTCCCCCTCACATTAGGCTTTTCCAAAAGTAAAATGTAGAAGTAAATTCTGTTCATGTAGAAATAGTACTAAATGAGTTCCTTATAAACCTTAAGACTCTATAACTTTGTAAATGGAATGGAGACAGGAACTTAGCAATATAATGAAAAGAACATGAGTCTTGGACCCAGAAGACTTGGGTTCAAGGCCCAATTCTTGTACTTGATTAAGTACATGATCAAGGGTGAGTCATCTAATTTTACAATAGACTTTATCAGTTTCCTCATCTGTAAAAAAAAAAGGGGGGGAGGCAGGGGAAGGGAGAGATTAGCGCAAGGTTTAGACTAGACGATCTCTAAAGGGGTAGGTTAACTTAATTATCGTTATTATGTAGATAACAAGGCACAGAGTTTACACGAGTGACATACTTAGTGAACGAAAAAAAGATTCAACTCTACATTTTCCAGACTTCTAAAACACTGGCTAGGCACCTCTAAAAGAATGGTAGCAAATTCTCCCTGTTAAGTCAACACACAATGAATGACTTGTTAAAAGTGGACAGCTAACTAAAAAAATACACAAGTCTGAGTAGCAAAGTTCTGAAGGACTCCACTATATAATGCAATAGTAAGGAACTGGTGGGCATATTCTAAAAGCAGAAGTGATATAAAGTAAAAAAGCTCCATGCTCAGAATCTTTCTGGATACGGTTGGTGAACGTGTGAGCTGATGACTGAAGCATCAGTAGGTCCACTAAGAAGGAGAAGGTTCAGGGACAGTCTGCAAACTCTGCACTGAATTTTACAAACAATAGCGGTATATTACAAGTTGCCATTATACCATTTATCATCTGGGGATTACAGGAAGCTGCTGTCCAGTGCTAGAGAGCTACTGATGTTAGCAATAGCTATGGAGCTCTTCTGACTTAACAATTAAAGATGGCTTCAACTTTCAAGTTAAACTCAACCAGTGACTACAAAAGCACAGTGAAAAGAGCATGCTCCACTGAGTATTTGACATTGGCTGTTTTCTCAGTTTGCTGAGATAAGCTGTCACTCAACTCTTGGCTTATTTCTGCTTTCTTTGCCACGGAGAATGATCTTTGGACTGGAAAAGATGAAAGATAGATGGCCAGCAGAGTGCTGAAAACAAAGGTAAGTAAGGTGGTTATAAGAATGGACTTAACTGCCCTTGATGAGTTCAAGTCACCATATCCAAAAGAAATGCAACTTGAGGGCCTAAAACTAACAGGCAGGATTACTGAACTGCTGCCATGAATCTCTGAAAGACTGTGGAGAATGGGCAACCAGAAAGGGATAAGTGTTCTGATTTTGAAAAAAAAAAATAGGACCATAGATTTTTAGCCAGAAGGACCCTTAGAAATCAGCTGGTTATTCACCCTCAATTTACAGTTAAGAAACCTGAAGCCTGAATAGGTGAAATGATATGTCTAAGGTTACCCAGGCTGTAAGTGGCAGAGCTGGGATTCAAACATAGATCTTTTGACATCAAATATAAGAGCAGACTTTCCACGCTGGCCATGCTAAGAAGAGAACAGAGTCTGTAAACTATAGAATAATGAGCTAGACTTCAAATTCTAGAAAAATTCTAAAACATATAATCAAAATTTTGAAAAACTCTAAAACATTAAAGGGATGGTTAGTTACTTGGATAAAGGCACACTTGGCATGTTCACCAAATCTGCAGATGATCAATACATTGAATGTGTTGTCAAAGTAAGGCTCTAAAAACGTCTTGACTAACTAGAATATTAGGTTGAAGCTAATTTGATGAAATTTAAAACCAGGAAAATGATAACAGTATTATTAATTCAGCACTTTAAGGATTGCAAAGCCCTTTGCAAATAATCTCCTTTTATCCTCACAACAACCCTGGGAGATATTACATTTTTTATATTACATTTTTAACAGATAAGGAAACTGAGGCTAGGAGAGGTTAAGAGTTCCAAGGTCACATGGCTAATAAATATCTGAGGACAGATTTGAACTCAAGTCTACCACATTATCTACTATGCCCTATAAATGCCTTACCCATGGGTTTAAAAAAATCAGCTTTATTAGTACAGAACAGAGACATGGCTAGACAGCAGGTAGTCCAAAAAAGATCTGAGAATTCTGGTGAAATAAAGTTTACCTGTAAAGTTTACCATAAAGTTACCAGTATCACATGGTAGCCAAAAAAACTAACGTGAACTTTGGCTACAGCAAAAAAGGTATCGTATCCCACGGGAAGGCAACAGTCATAGTCTTCTTTAGCCAGAGTATTGCTAGAATGCTGTTTTCTTTTAAGGACCAAATTTTAGGAAGTACACAATATGCTAGAGGAAGGGAACCAAGATAGCGAAGGGCCTTGGGATTGTGCCAAAAATGGCTGTCTGAAGGAACTGGGAGGACAGAAGAGGAAATTGTAGTCTGTACAACTACTTCTTTCACCAATGCATAAACCTTTCTAAAGCCTTGTAGGCTTCATGAACTACCCAAAGGTGGGGGAGGAATCTCCTATTAGCCAAATAGCTTTTGTGGGTTGGTGGGCCTTCTGGAGCTTTCTCTCTACTACCATAGCCTTTAAGGACCATTATGACAGGCACCTCAATCTCCTAATTTAGAAAGCAAGCATTTTTTTTAGATAGACAATTATTCACTTAGGCATAACTACACCCTCTATCCAAATGAAGATGACTCAAATTCAAGTTCATGTACTGAACAAGAGTTGATTTATAAAGCCCTTAAAATGTGGTTCCAACAGACACTGGCAACCCTATAGTTATAGATGTCAAGCTCCGCCATAATATATTTTTATAATAACTCTGTTTTTATTCTGATGCTTTTTAAAATGGAATCTGCTCCAAATAAATCCACATTTAGTGACTTTTCAGCCTTCAGCTGCTTGTTGCTTATAATATTCTATAAATAAAAGAAACAGTGCCCTATAACACACTGTAAACACCCACAGACAAACAGAGCCAAATTCTTCCAATTATGACCCTGAGACTGTTGCCAAGATACTTCAAGGACCTATTTGAAAGAATGCCATCTAGGCCATTTCCTGATTAAGCTTCCATCTAGAAAGGAATCAAAGCATACTGTCTTTGCCCAGTGTCCTACCCCTGCTCAAATAAATGCTTCACTTTATTTAAATGAGACTCTTTCTACATAATGTAGTTAAAAAGCAGGAGCAGTAAAACCCTAAAAATTCCCACTGCACATCATTGTATGTGTTGAAAAACACTGGTTTGTTACACGATTGACTTAATCATGGGTATATTAATAACATTTCACTGTGCAAATCAAGGTCAAACCCAAAGTAGGTCAACTGAAGTAAGGTCTGTAAGTGGCTCGTGAATCTAAAGAAGCTGCATCAATCCCTTTCCTCTGATCCACAAAAATCAATCTAGATCACCAGAGTTCAGAGATCACAATCATGTGGTAAGCCACAGAGATCACCAAGGCCAAGATCAGCCATGCTAGAGACCATTCTATTAAGGTCTCGTCAGCGTCTCCTTATGCGCCCAAGTAGAAGTTATGACCTTACAAATGCTAATGGCTTTAATATGTTTTATACAGACTGTTAAAATAACTGCACCAGCAGGAAACATATTTTTCATATTTCCAAAGAAGCATCATTCTGAGAATACTCCCTCCAAAGAGATTATATTTGTGGTTCACTTCCTCTAAGAATAAACTACTTTCAACACTTGTCCTTTAGACTGCCACTTAAAAACCAAAAGGCTTTGAAGCAATATTTGTAATAAAATGGTTTCCAGCTACAAACTAATCCTTAATACAATCATCCCAAGCGCCAAAATCTTTAACTCACTTTCAACTTAACACAACAAGTATTAACTGAGCATTTACTATGTGTTCCAGCTGTGGGGTATCAAAAGCATACAACATAGTTCTGAATCTCAGCGCCCTTTAAATCTTGTTTGGGAGACATGATGAAACAACTGGAGAACAATACAAGACGAAATAAATATGTCAGTGCTTGAGTCAATGTCAGGAAACCTGTTTAAATTCTATCTACTATTTGCCGGCCTGTACGTGGCCAAGGAGCTTAAGTCCCTCGCATCCTGGTTTCCTCATTTGTAAAATGAGAAGGATAAAGCCTGTGAAGCGCCCACGTCACAGGATGGTCATGAGGCTCTGGTGAGAGAACACGGAAAATGTTTTAGAAACTTTAAAGTTTCTACAACTATTAGTATATACATATATATTCAATCATTCAACAAGCGTTTCTTGCCATGGCCGGCACTCTGTCAGGCACTATGGATGATGCTGTAGTGCCAAAGACAAAAAAGAAGCAGTCCTTGCCCTCACCGAACTATTCTCATTAATGTTATTTTTCGTTAAGGGCCAAAATGTGGGAATGCTAGGAAGTAGAAAGATCAGAGATTTCTTGGAGGACATAAAACTAAATTAATCAGGATTAGACAGAGGAAAACAGAAAAGGTATCATAAGAGAGGCATGAGAGAAAAACACAAGCCAAAATGCAGAAGCAAGCACAAGCTGAGCGTTTACTCAGGCATTTCATTAAAAAAGAGGGTTCATGTTGGCAAGTGTTAGGAGAAAAGGGTGAACAGGTAGTGTGGGGGCCTAGGGATGTACAATCTCCCCCTGCGCTCTGCGCTTTCTGCCCCCACACTCCTCACTTCCTTTAGCTGGTCCTCATGTGACACGGTTTCAAGTCTTCTCATTATCCAGCCCCCCCGCCCCCCCCCGGACATGCTCAAGCTTGTGACTATCACCGCTAAAACATGGTATCCAAACTGCACAATGTTCTGCATGTGGGCCATCAAACTCAAACTACAGTGGGATTATCATCTCATTTCCTCTGGACATCATATTTATGCTACACCCACAGAACTTCCTTTCCAGCAAACCAGAGGCCAAA
Organism: Pseudocheirus occidentalis; assembly: GCA_028646575.1. NCBI lineage: Eukaryota > Metazoa > Chordata > Mammalia > Diprotodontia > Pseudocheiridae > Pseudocheirus > Pseudocheirus occidentalis. Next base: position 156,931,210 of record CM053601.1, on the reverse strand, counting down.
TTATAGTCTCTGGAGACATGACTACACTGCAGGTCACCATTCTGATGTCTTCCTTGATCTCTCTCCACTGCCCCAAAGGCACTGTACAAATACTGCTGAATATAAGGAGCATCTCCAACCGCTACTGTAATGAACAAATAATCCTCATATAGAAAACATGTGACTTAAAACATTTTTTAAAAACACTATACAGAAATAATTAAGAAGGACCACAAGGAAGAAAGGACAGAGGGATATTTTTCAGCATAATGGCTGCAGAAGGCTTCCTCCTGCTGCTGCTCCTCCAAAACCAGAAACCACATGAAAGGTGGGTCAACTGGCATTCTCAAATAACTAAAGATTCCAAGTGTTAATATATAAAAACCCCTTCTGCAAAACAAAATAAAACCAAAAAACGAGGACAAAATATCCAAGTTCTTGTGACAGTCATGATCTTCCATGACACCATCAGTTACTGAAAATGCACATGGGCAGGCAGTTGGTTTCATTTATGATGACCAAGAGCACGGAAAGCATTGGCCGCAAGAAACTCCCAGAGGAGGTGAGAAGGTAGGCAGGTAGGCGGCAACAGGCCTGGGAAGATCAAAAGGGAGGAGCCAGAAAGCACCAAACAGTTCAGGGGAGTAAGCTGAGTCCAAAGTCAGCAAAGTAAACAGTAGCAGGGAGCAACAGAGGGGCTCTCATTCCTGCTGTTACAACAGCACGTTTCAGTAGCACTGTGGTTAGGAACTGAGCCATGCCCAGAGCATTTTATGGGCTATTTCATCTGAGCCTCCCAAGACCTTGTTAGGTAGATACTCCATGTATCATTTCACAGACAAGAAAACTGGAACTTAAGTGACTAGTCCATCAACATGCAGGTGTTATAATAATAATAATAATAATGATAATAATAATATTTTAACAGTACTTTAAAGTTTGCAAAGAACTTTACGAATATTCTCTCATTTAGTCTTTACACACAACCCTGGGTGGTATTCTCATTTTACAGACAAAAAAACTGAGGCAGACAGCTATTAAGTCCCTTGCCTAGAGTTACAGCTAGTAAGACTCTAAGGAAGGATCTTAACTCAAAGTTCCTCCCCCCAAGGCCAGCGCCATACCTCCTGTGCCGTCTGGCTGCTCAGGTGTCAAAGGCAGGATCTGAACCCAAGTTTTCTTGACCCCAAGTTAAATCCTCTATCCACAACGATACCACTATAGGTATGTACTTATATCCAGGGAAAGGATGAGTGCCACAGGTTCTAGTTGGTCTCCATTATTTAGGGGCAAATTGTTAGATAATACAGAGATGTTTTGTTTTTCAAAATAAGAATGTGTGTAATGGATTAAACAAGAAACTTCAATGTTTCTCTACTGTTCCTAGGAAAAAAAATATAAACTCCTTAGTTTGACCTTTAAAGATTTTATTTCTCTGGGAAACTAGGTCTTTTCATATTACCCAGGCTGGAAGTACAGCAGTCACTTACAGGTTGGATCTCAATACTGACCAGTACAGACGCCCGAATAGGCTCCTTTTCTGACCTGTTTCGGTTTGCCCCTTCTTTGGCACCCTGATGAACCCCTGCTGCTGAGCGCTCCCCCACTTTGGTACTGGACTTAGTGCACCCCTCTGACTGGCTTAGCAACTGCAGTTCAGAACTCCTGAACACAAGCAATCCATCAACCTCAATCTCCTCAAAAGCAAGAACACGGAGTGTATTAGCATGTATAATATGGGCATTTAAAGCCTTTCACAAATACAATGCCTGGCACATAGTAGGCTCTCGATAACTGCCTTTAAAGCCTTTTTAGAAGTACAGTGCCTGGCTCTCAGGACTGATTGATTTTGCTCCAATTTATTGTTCCAGGCCTACTGAGCATTCCTCCTCTTCAGGCTATCTTTCAGCCAAAGTGGGCTCAACGATTCATTACTCCGGGTTCCCAGCCTTTGCCAAAGGACCAATGATGAAACAGGCTATCCATTAGGGTGCAGAATGAGACATATATATTTCTGTATGCAGTCATTAAGATACATATTCATTATAAGAAACTTATTTTTCTTCAGATTTCTGTTAATTATGTTTATAAAGAAATGGGGGGGAAATGCTACAGATATGAAATGTTCCACATACTTTCAGATAAGAACACTGCATTACTGATTTTACTTAAATGTTTTACTTTGGGGCAAAAGATCTCTTACAAAGTGGGGGTAATCTATAAATGTATTGGGTTTTTTTTGGTTTGGTTTTTTTTTTGCTTTTTGGAGGGCAGTTGGGGTTAAGTGACTTGCCCAAGGTCACACGGCTAGTTTTTATGTTAAGTGTCTGAGGCTGGATTTGAACTCAGGTCCTCCTGACTCCAGGGCCAGTTCTCTATTCACTGCACCACCTAGCCGCCCCCTATAAATGTATTGTTAAAATTAAACATATCTGTAAAATTTTTATTTTAAAAGAAGCCAGTTCATATGCTTTCTCGTGCAGACTTTCTTGATTCCACTTAGTTGTTAGGACTCTCTCCACTCCTAAACTATCACGCATATACTTGTCTCTGCCCCCAAGGTCAATAAATTGGGCACACTGTCCCAGCGATAACACTACCAGGTCTACACTACCTCAAAGACATCAAGCAAATAGGCCCCATATCTGCAAAAATATTTATGGCAGTGCTCTTCCTGGCGCCTGCGCACTGGGGGCCGAGGCGGCGCCTGCGGGCTGGGGGCCGAGGCGGCGCCTGCGCGCTGGGGGCCGAGGCGGCGTCTGCGCGCTGGGGGCCGAGGCGGCGTCTGCGGACTGGGGACCAGATGAACAAGCAATGGCATATGGATATAAGGGAACATTATTGTACTACAAGGAATGATGCAAGGGTACCACAAAAAGACATCAGAATAGATTTTTTATGATTTACCACTGAAAACGTCATGCTTTTGCAAGTAGAATATGACATCACAAGAAAGGCAGGGTCTATCACTGCACTTATTAAAAACATTGTGTTTTAATGGTAAGATTGGAATCTGAGTTTCTATAATTTGCATGCTATAATGATTAATTATCGTATTCTATTATACTATTTCTGAGTTCTAATAACTTTTATCCTAAATAGCCAAGAGGAGTTTTGTAGGACTCGACTATCTGGTTGAAAGAACAATGGCGTAATGAGAAAATCCCAGGATTTGAGTCAGAATGCTGCTAAGTATTTAACCAGACCTCTATTATAACCTGGGTGATCATGAACAAGTTACAAACCACTTGAGGCCTCAATTTCCTTACCTGTAAAATGAAGAGATAGTCATACTACCCACCTCAGAGAATGGTTATAAGGCTAATTTATATAAAGTGCCACATGAAAAAAGAACGATGAAAGGATTGGTTTCAGAAAAACTTGGAAAGACTTTTATGAACTGACACTGATAAAGTGAGCATAACCAAATGAATAATTTATACAATCACAACATTCTAAGGACAACTTTAAAAGCCTCAAGAACTCAGATTAATCCAGTGACCAATCATGATGCTGGCTGTGTATAGTTCTTTTAAAGACTTTATTGTTGTTTTACCCCCATGAAAAGGGGAGGTGAGAGAGGGAGAGAAAATATGGTCTTGCTAATTGAAAATAAAAGTGTTGGTTTTTTCTTTAAGGGTATATGTTGTGTCATAAGAAATGAGGAAAGGAATAGTTTCAGAGACCTCGGGAAGCCTTATATGAACTGATGGAGGGTACAGCGAGCAGAACCAGAACAACTCACAAAACAACAATATAAATTACAAACAACTTTGAAAGACTTAGGAACTCAGATCAGTGCAATGACCAACCAGGACTCTGGAGGACCAATGGTGAAGCCATTACTTACTTCCTGGAAAAGGAGTTAAAGATTCAAGATGCAAAATGTGACATATTTTTGAACTGCAGGAAGCCTTTCCTGATCCCCCTTAATTCTAGTTCCCCATCTCTGTTGATTATTTCAGCTCTATCCGGTACCTATCTTGTTTGTAAATAGTTGTTGGCACATTGTCTCCCCTATTAGACTGTGAGCTCCTCGGGAGCAGTAACATATTTTGTCTTTCTCTGTATTCCCAAAGCACACAGTGCTTGGCACACAGTAGGAGATTATTAAATGTTTACTGACTGATGGAACATGCCAAGTGCAGGAATCTTCTTTGCTTGAGGCACACAATAGAAGATTATTAAATGTTTACTGACTGATGGAACATGCCAAATGTAGGAATCTGCTTTGCTTGACTTTGCTTCTTTGTTACAAGAACTATATTTTTCTTTTTTTCCATTTCAAGGGGTGAAGGGAGTTAGTGATCATGAAGAGGAAAGATGGTCATTGAAGCAGGACAGCTTTGAAAGCAGTGTGTCAAATTACTTCATACACATACATATCAAAGCAAGGTGCATGTAAAAGAGTTACAGTTTTATACAAATATTCTTTTTCTGGTCTACTTTGTACATACATGGAAATGTTCCCCTTTTTTGTGTTCGTTAAGTTCAGACTAAATAAAATGAAATAAATATGTGTTCTGGGAATTAAGTAATCGCTGTGAGCTGTAAGTACTTCGAAGTATTGTTGACCCCACAAGCTTTTTTCAGAATAGGTCAAAGCAGGTGCCCACTTTAAAAAAATTATCACTTCACAATGATATCAGGAAATAGACACTTTCTAAAAGTTCTATAGAAGAATAAAAGTGTTCGTTAAGCACAAGACTAAATAACTACTTGGTGAAGATATTACAAAGCAAAGAGTCTTAACTTTTTTGTGTGTTATGGTCCCCTCCAGGCAGTCTGGAAAAGTCTATCAACTCTATTTCAGAATAATAGTTTAAAATAATTGAAGGAAATGCTAGATTTCAGTTAGGGATAAGTGAAACTAAAAAGGCTATTTTTTCCCCATACGAGTTCATGGACTTCTTAAAATTTATTTCAGGACTTGTTGGGGAGGGAACCTTCCTTTGTCTCCTACCAGGAAACTTCAACTATGGTAAAAAGTGATGCTGAACTCAATTCAGTGTTTACTGCCTACATCTAAGTAGAATCTACTTTGGTCAGAAACTTTCTGGGTTAAGATAGATCAATTCAGTTGTCATTGAGCATTCTCCCCACCCCACCCCCCCATCTCATTTTACTAAAGGGGATTGGTTCCTTGCTTCAAGCACTGAACTGGCAAGAAGGTCACACAGCAACTTTCCTCTCTTCTTCTCTAGTCATTCCCTTTACTCTTGGCAGATGAGGCTTAGGGGATATCTTTCTCTGAAGAGTCCCCAACAGACCCTAGCTAATGAACTCAGGCATGCTACCCCATGGCAAAATGTGTCCTTGGGAGAGACAGTGGTTGGTGACTCCAGCACTACATGAACTTTAATTCATATATTAAGCTTCTTTCCCTTTTTACTGGGACATCTGTGAAGTTGAAGGGGTTGGGAAAGATGATGTCTAAAGCATCTTTCAACTCAAAACCCTCTGATCTTGCTGAAAGGCATGATAAAATTATGTGCTCTGGAGCTCTCCCTTAGAGTAAGAGAAAGCTAAGCATAATCAGACATGTTTCGTAGACTGTGTAAGAAAAGTTAACACATATTTACCGAATGCTTAACTATGTGCCAAGTACTGTATTAAGGATCAGACTGTCTGCTACCTTCAAGGAGCTCACAATCTAATGAAGCAATTTTTTTTTAAAGTTCAGAAGGGGGGAAAAAGGAGACTCTAAAAGGAAATTTCCTGAGGAGGTCCTTAAAAATTTAACTCTAATAATGTTATTGCAAAAGATCTTGATAAGGAAGAAAGGAAAAGACATCTAAAACACCAATATGGCTGCATATGAAGCTCTCTAAGTAATTCTGCTATTTTGTATACATTGCTGTTGGTCAATTGTGTCCAATTCTTCCTGACCCCATGAACCATAGCACACCAATACTGCCCATAAGGTTGGCAAGGTTACTGAAGTGATTTGCCATTCCCTTCTCCGGTGGATTAAGGCCAACAGAGGTTAAGTGACTTGCTCCAGGTCACACAGCCAGTAAGTGTCTGAGGATGAATCTGAACTCAGGTCTTCCTGACTCCAGGCCCAGCACTTTCTCCACTGAGTCATCTAGCTGCCCATTTTGTACACGGATAAAAGCTAAACCAAAGGGCACTGTATGACCACAAATCCACGAGTGGCATAGACCTGCAACAATAGTGTCAGGAGGGCTAAAGCCAAGAATGAACTGAGCCTTGAAAGAAATAATGACAATAAAATTTTAAGAGTTTTTCTGACTACATTTGAAGCAAGAAAAACCAGGAATATAGAGGCCCATTGCTTGGGGCAGATGGTTTAAAAAAAAAAAGTATTAGCTGATGACAGGGAAATCAGAGCTACTTAAAATCCTGTTTTGCTTTCATCTAATCTGCCAAGGAAAATGATCTTCAATCTGGAAAGGAAAGAATAAACATGGGAAACTGAAGCCCAACATAGGCAAGGAGCTAATAAAACAATAACAGCTCTTTTAAATGAATTCAAATCCTTTAGCTAATATAAAATTACATTTCAAGATACTGAAAAAACTTGTAAATGTGATTGCTGAACTGTAGCTGGCAATCTCTAATAAGTGCTGAAAACAAAAAAAGTGCCAAAAGACTGGAAATGGGCAAATGGTTCCCAAAGTTTTAAAATGGTAGCAATAGTAGATTATGGAAACTATACAGAAGTTAACTCCATGTCAATTCCCACAAAAACCTCTAGATCCGATTATTAAAAGGTTGATTTGTGAAGACTTAAATGGGTGATTACCAAGAGCCAGAACAGATTCACAAAAAAAAAAGTCATGCCAAACTAGTGCTCTTTTTTTTTGTGGTAGATTAATAGATAAATGAAGTATTACAGATTCCATATTAGGATTATTACGTATTATGTATTACGAGTTAGTCAAGGTATTTGACAAAGTCTTTCATATATTCTTGTAGACACAACAGATAAACATGAGCATAAAAATACTACAATTAAATTCATAGTTGGGAGAACAACTAAATGCAAACAGTGCTTATTAATGAATCTGGCTTCCTTGGCTTTCTCTAACTAAATTTTTTCCCAACTAAGTCTCATCTTCAGGAAGCATTTCCCGATCCTTCTTAATTTTAGCGCCTTCCCCTTTTTAATTATTTCCTATTTTTCCTGTATATAGCTTGTCTGTCCACATTTGTTGACTTGTTGACTCCTCTCTTAGCTTATGAGCTCAGTGCTTAGTGCTTTAGCACACAGTAGATACTTAATAAATGTGTAATCCAATTTGAAGGGAAGTTTCTAGTGATATACCAAATTTTCTTTTCTTAGCCTGGTTCTGATCAATACTTTGCCAGTGACTTGGGGGTGTTTATTAAATTTGTTGATAATATAAGCTGGGTAACAAAATTTGAATTTTAAACAATCTAATCAATGCAAACCAGTGAGCTAAATCTAACTAGATGAAATTCATAGGAATAAAATAAAGTCTTACACTTAGATTCCCTTGCCTTCCCCCACAATCAACTATGACAGCTTGTAGTAGCATACTATGATATGGGGTTTAACACGCACATACTTTGTGCTGGACCTGTGATTTCATCAATATATTCCTGGGGAGGAACTTCCAGCGTCAATTAAAGTCAGCACCTTCTCTGCACCATAAATGCCTTAGAGAGCTACTGGGTCATTAAGAGACTCAGAGACTGACCTGAGTCCCACCACTAGTCATTGTCATAGGTAGGAAAATCTGAACTGAGGTCTTCTGGACTCTGAGGGCAGCTCTCTAACCACTGGGCCATGGTACCTCTGGTGTATATGTTTAGGGAGAGAGACAGAGACATTTCAGAGTATGTGATTCCTTTAGGAAAACAGACTCATGATCAATATATTTAGATGAGTTCTTATGTAGTCCTGTATCTACTCTCAAAAGAACTATTTCTTGGTGGATTTATCTTGCATACAACTTCCCACCTCAGGTAACTGATTATTGCTTCTTACAACAGAAATATGACCAGCCCTGAAATACCGGTTACTTAAAAGAAGTCCTTTTTGTTATCGTTGCCATCAATAGAAACTATTATTCCATTTTGGGCTATCAAGGAGCAAGGAAAATGTTTTCTTTAAAATCTCCAACAAAGATATGACCACTTGTTGAGTCTGTTATAAAGAAAACTGTTCATGTCTGGGACGGCTTAGGTGGCCTCTGAGATTCCTTCCAACTCTTGAATGTTGTAGAACTTCAGTTCAGTGTCGAAAGAAGAGTTCGTTCAGTCAGGCATGGTTCAAATCAGGCAGGGGGCAAACCCAGTTGAAGTGGTTGGGCCATTACTATTAAATAATCAAAATGAGGGGAAAAAATTACTCAAATTAGTCAACTGGCAACTTTTTAAAATCAAAAGCCAACAGAAAAGGTTTATACCATATAGCAAACTGGCTCAACTCATTTTCCGCTCCTTGCTGCCACTGACTTTGTGTTCTATAGAGCAGTGACCAATGCCTATAGAAAATTAAGTAAACAAAAACTTTATTTTCTCTCTTTTTCAAGGTGAAACAATGATACATGGGCAGACATCACTTGAAACCACAAAGCTCCCACTCATTTTGAAAATTAAGAGGATATTTCTCATGACTGATTCAAATTCATAGAATAACTCAGAAGGCTGTGTGCTGCCTCACTATTCCCACCCCACTAAGAAAAATGAAGAGCATTCAACTGAAATAATTTAACAGCAGTATGGTTAAAGTTACACATCAAGGATGTAAGCCAGGAAAAGAACTTACTGGTCCTACAAGGGCTCAATATCCCCAACCTCTGAAGGTCATCTCTGGAGGTATGGGGTTTGAGCCTGGTGAGAACGTACAAGCTTCCCACGGCACAGCATTTGAATTGGGCAACAGGCATTTGAATTCTTTCATTTTTTCCATTCTACCCTTAGCAGGTGCTAATTCTGGCTCCATTAAAGCCAGAATCAAGATTATAGAGGAAACTGCAAACTCCAACTCAATCTCCACTAGTACAAAGAACTCCATAATCCTAAAGGCTGCAGAGAAAGTTTGAATTGGACCTGACAGAAAAATAAACATAGACTGAATCTGCTGTGAGAATGACAGGCAAAGGGGAGAGAAGCCGTGTTGGTTACCTCCTCATACAGACACAGGGCTATAAACGAGCTCTCAACCCGTGGGAGCAGTCTCCCACACTGAGCTGGCAGGTCAAACTCAACCTGGTCACGTGCCTTCAGAGGTTCCCTGGTCAGCATCCTTTTGGCACTGTTTGAATTCACTGAAGGCTAACTTGGAGAGTAGTACTCCCAGGTAATCATCTACCCTACAGAGTGGGCCACAGTAAGAAACGAGGAGGAAAGAATCTATAGTTAACAGGGAAAGGTATTTTCTGAGCAGATGTGCTGTTTTAATTGAACTACGAGAGGTCGGGAGAAAGGAAGCCCAACTCTCCTGGTGATAGGCTATTTAGTAATATTATCTTGTTTGCAACTTTGGCCTAGCACTAACACTTGGAGTGAGTGATAGATGGAAAAAAGGTATATTTTTACCTGAAAATGCGAATAGGTCACTCGAGACTCAAAATCCAAGATAACATGACTCTGGAATCAGAGAATCACAAAATGTTAAAGTCAGAATGGTTTTTTAAAGGTCATCTAGTTCAATAGTCTCATTTTTACAACAAAGAAAGTGAGGCCTCCAAAGGTTTAGTGCAGGTGGCGAACCTGCAGCCTCAAGGTCACATGTGACCCTCTACGTCCTCGAGCTCAGCCCTCTATCTGAATCCAAGTTTTACAAAACAAATTACTGTATTAAGGGGATTTGTCCTGTGAAGTTCTGCACCAAATTTTAGTGAATCACCAACCAATTCATATCAGCTATATATTTGTATTTCAAAAACACATCTGACAAAGTCCTTGAGCCAGAAAGACCTCGATTCAAGTTCTACCTCTGAAACAAACTGGTTTTATGACCTGGGGCAAATCACTAGCTCTCAGTGTTATAGGTAACTCCCCTCTAAGTTGAGGGGAAGGTGCTTCCTCACTGATAAAGGGAGCTTCCTCACCTAGAAGTCTTCAATACAAAAAAAATCAAGTGCGGTCCCAGTCCCTACCATATTACGTGCCAGAAACTTTGTAAGTGTTTCAGATACAAAAACAAAAGCATCCATGTCCAAATGGAGTTTCCAATTTATCAGAGGAGACAAAAGGCACATGTATAAATATATGATCGTGGGGGAGCTGGGGAAGGTAGGAAATCAGGAAAGGCTTCCTATGAAACTGGGGCTGAAGCTGTTTTGAAGGAAACAAGTATACGAAATGTTGCTAGTCATGGGGAGTAAGAAAAGCATAGAGATGTCGAGTTGAGTGTTCATTTAAGTGGAAGCTGCATTTCAAGAACATTTTGGTTATTTCTTTGTCTGGGTTGAGACCAAAGAAAAGACAGACACCTTTGATAGAGTCAATGATCACCAAAAGATTTTTTGACATCTGGCAAACGAGCATACTGAGGGAATTCCATGGATGTTATGTATTTGCATTTCAAAAGAGATTTGACACAATCTCTCAGGATATGCACACCAGAGGGAAAGACACAGGCCGGATGGTAATATGGTTGCATTCATATGTGATTAAATACTCAGACCCAAAAGGTGAGAATTAATGGATCAATGTTAAACTGGACAACGGTAGTTACTGAATTGCACCACAGCCCTTCCCTTGACCTGGCTCTCTTCCACATTTTAAACCATGATTTTGATTAAAAACATAAACTTATGGCACACTTATTAGATCTGCAGATGACACAAAGCTGAGGAAGATAGCAAACACGTTGGCAAGAGGATTTTAATGTGAGATACTAACAAGTCTCCAGAGACTAGAATAATGGGACAACTCTAATAAAATGCAATTAAATAGGGATAAATGCAAACTTTTACACTTAAAAAAAACTATATAAGCACTAGGTATGGCTGGACAGTGTACTTTATATATAAGCTATCTGGGGATTTTAGTCAACTATAAATGCAATATAAGTGCTATTTGGCAGCCAAAAAATTCTAATAATGTCTTAGGCTTTATTTTTGAAAAAGAATAGTACCCAAGGGAGGTGGTAGGCCTACTGACACTGATAATTTGTGGTATGATGAAGGTACTAGAAGCCAAACCTTGTGAGGATGATTTAAGGAATGAAGAGTGTTTACCCTGGAGAAGAGACTAGGTAAGGAAGGGGGAGGGCAGAGAGATGAAAGAATGGCTGTCTTCAAATATTTGAAATCTTATCTTTTGCAAGAGAAATTAGGTTTGTTTTTCTTGGTGTCAAGAGGCAGCTTTGGAAGTAATGGGTGGAAGTTTAAAAGCAACAGATTTTTTTCAAAATTTAATTAGAAACTTTTCTCACGAATAAAAATCAATTCTCTCTCCTTCCCACTCCCATTTCCTCACTGAGAAAAAGAAAAAAAAAGAAAGCAAATGTTTAAAAAATACTCATGATAAATAAGCATCAATAAACAAAACTAACTCCTACGTTGTCCATGTCCAAAACCCAGATGTTTTCATATTAAAGCAGTAGATGTTTAGGTGGTAAGGGAATGCTTCCTAAACAACAAAGCTGTCCAAAGGCACCAAGGGCTGGCCTACAATGCAGGGAAGGGGTTTCCTACTGTGGGAGGCTCAGAGACTCGATGGTCACTCATCATCCAGGCAATGTTACTAGGTATGTAGACAGGAAATTGGAAATGAAGTTAGAACTGTTCTTGTACTTGTACCCAGCTCAATGTGCATGATCTAACTCAACATGCATTTATTGTCTATTAAGTGTAAAGGGACTATATTAAGTGCTAGGAATAGTCGGGGAGGAAAAGGAGCCTACATCTAGAGCTGTTCAAGGTTTTGTCTAGAATATCTTGGTTAGCCCTGTATGGAGGTAATGCCGCTAAACCTCCAGGGCAGCCTCCAGGGGTTCCTCTTCTGAGATTGTGGTTTTCTTGTATGGGGGGTAGAGGGTAAGGATGGAGGATAATGGTAAAAATCTGTACTTGGCCACAACATTCAGATGGCTACAAAAATAAGCTATGAGCACTACAAGTTAAGAACAACCAAAACCAAAACTTTGCTCTAAGTATGGGAAAGGCAGAAAATTCTGTACTGACATAGATAAGTATACTTACTCCATTGGCACTTCCACAAATGACAAATAAACAGCCATAGATGTAGAAGGAACAGACTAGCTTCCCTACCCAAGAAGTTAAGAGGGCTTGAAGAACCTCTCTCCCCTCTAAGTGGAGAGAGGTTTGAGAGATGGGGTGGGGTAGCTTACTTGAGAGAATGAAAAATGTGTTTCAAAGGGAAAGGTTTTTAAAAAATCTTTCTAAAGACAGTGAGGGAGAGATAACTTGTGCCAGTAAGTTGGAGGATGATATCGAAGGAAAGGAACAAAAGCAGGACCACTAAACTTTTGGAGCTAATATTTACAAGGCTCTTACTTCACCACAGAGCAGGAAGTTGGATCTGAGCAAGAAGCACCTTCTCATGTTCTAAGAAACAATGATGTGGCTCCACAGGGGCCACCAGCATAAAGGTTATCTGGTCATTAACTGCCAAAGGCAAAAAGTGAGACAAGTAGTGAGAGGGGGTAGCTCCCTGATGAGGGGTACCAACGCTGCTCTTGGCTGACTTGATATGAATAATTAAACGGCTTGCCATCTTTTGGGGGTTATATATCTAACGTTGGAGGTAGAAAGTCTTCTCAGGTTTTATAAACAGGAGGCACAAATGATACCAACAGAAGGAACCTAGTGATGATGAAATCCTGGGCTAGAAAATGAAGACCACAGGGGTACAGATGGTGTCTTCATCACTGCTGCCAAGCGAAGGCAGGGGTTTCTTAGGAGAAACACTGATTTGAGAAGTGAATAGCTAGATAAAAAAAATATTATCTGAGAGTATTTAGATTTTTGGACTACAAACTTACAGAGTGAGGGGCTCTTGCTCAACGATGTAATGTACCTGTAGAGGACCAGTAAAAAATATAATTATATGGAGTCCTCCAAATCTAATGGTAGAGGGATTAAAAATGAAATATGAGGGGAAGAGAGAAGAATGTCTACATGCATCTGTCAGACCTGATATCAGAGAGTAGCTATTTTAACACTAGAAGAAAAAAATTAATAGAGACTTGATAATGCAGGAAATAATACCCAATAAGAAAGTCAGGAACAATAAAAGCACAGAGTCTGAATAATGTATCAGATGAACAAGAAACTCTAATATAAGGAGGCAAACTCAGGTGTTTCTGAGTCTTGGTGGGATGAAATGCATGAATGGATATGTCTATACAAGAGTATACTTTATTGGAAAGGAAAAGAATAAATACAAAGGTTTAGTGGAGCAATAAGATTTTTACAACATATCTGTGAGAAAATACAGGGACAGAAAGAGGAAGTCCAGTAAAAAATAAATTTAAATGGATGGTAAAGACGAACAGAAAAAGAAGCAATTTTTCCTGGCACTATACTCTGGGTCCAGAGGTGTCAAAGATGTAATGTTGCCCCAATCAGATTAAAATGTAATAGGGACATATTTAACAAAATAAATAGAAATATGAGAAGACATAGAAAACATTATAGCTTAAAACTAAGTCAATATGGCCTGTATGGATTAAGTGGCCCACACTTTCTACTTGAGTTTGGCACATTTGCTCCAGACTACCTGGATTCTCAAAAGAATATGATGACCTGGCCCAAAGATAGGATATCATAGTCATGGGGAACTCCAAGTCTCAGATGTCTACCAAAACTCAGGCAACTGAAAAATTCTTGACTTACTTTAATGACAAGTACATTCATAAAAAGATGGAATGAGCAATGGGTACTGCCATTCTAGGTCTGATTTTAACCAACAAGTAAGAACTGACTGCTGAAGTAAAAAGGACAGGGACCATGAGAAAAAAATGATGAGGGAAGCTAGGCATAGTCTGATCTGCAACTCACACTTTTGAGGAATGGATTTCATTTCGAAGAGTTCAGACAAAGGGTAGATAGGATCCCATGGGTTGAGAACACTATAGGAGAAATCAGTTAAGATGGATGAGAAACTCTCAAGGATGAAATTTTGAAGAAATAAACACAAATTATTCCACTGAAAAAGAACAAGCAGAGATGTCTAAAAGATATTGATGGGGCTACACAGGGAATTCATCAATCAATTGATTAATAAAAAATCACAGAAGATGGAAGGAAGGAAGTACATTTATAACAGGAGATGAATGAAAAAAGAGGGATATGATCCAATGAGGACAAGATGTTCATTATGATTACTAAGCCCTCTCAGTGATCTTGGAAAGGTCATGGAAAACACATGGAAATACCACAGGAATGAAGACAGGCAAATGCTGTCATCATTTTCAAAAAGGGAAAAAAAAATAGGATCTGAAAACTACTAATTCCATCAAAGCAAGTCCTGCCAGTCTTGAATTGGCCTTACTCTGCAAGCTTGGCCCCAGAAAGCAGAGCTAGAAGGAATAGGCAGAAGTTGCAGTCAGGAAGATTTCAACAATGACACCATCACTAGAGTCACTCAAAGAAAATCTCTACAATGGCAAAGGAAAAGGGTCACAAATGTTACCTATGATAACCATGAAACATCCACAGTAATGACAGCAACAGACCAGTCTCCAAAAAGAGAAGCAGGAGAAATGTGGGCTAATAGGGGACAGGAAGTCTTTATCCATCTAAACTGCCAGGAACCTTATGTTTCTGAGCAGAAAGGATCCAATTCCTCCAAAAGCTTCTTTAACTATCATTATATCTTACTGAACTACACCAAAAATAGTCTGAATGAATATATTTCAAACTTCTTTCTGATTTCATACTCTCATTCTCAAATTAATTCATTTCCCTTGAAGAACCTTCAAATATATTTCAAAAGAATGAAAACTATAGTTATCATTTTAACTTTAGAGTATAAAAATATATTTTTCTATTTATCTTCTGTAAAACTCAAAAATTGACCTACATGTCTTTTAATTCAATGAGGAAGTCAATAGATGAGTCTCAACTTGGATACAGAATCCATCTATGACTGAACTATGTTCCTAATCATTTTTAGTATTTTGTTTGACTATACATAATTCTAAATTTAAGCCCAAAGGAGCTGTAGGAGAACCACTTTCTCTTTACCACTTTAATTGCCTTGGAAATAGGGGAGAGAAGGAGGAAGAAGATAGTATCTAATGGAAGAAATAATAGGAAAGGGTTTATTTAGACAAATTAGTGTTATGAGTGCTGGTAACAGCTGCAACAGTAGTGTTTAAAATGTGTAAAGGTACAATGATTTCACACTCACATAGAGAAGCAAGAGGACCTAGCAGTACCATAACTCAAATTAAACTATAATCATCAAAATAATCTTGTAGTAATCATCAAAATAATCTGTTACAGGGGAAGAGAGGCTTATCAGTGGAACAAATTAAGCATATCCTTACAGAAACAAATGAACATAATGGACTAGTGTTTGATAAACCCAAGGTCCCTATCTAGTGGGACATGGATTTGACAAACAGTGCTGAGAAAAATGAGAAGGAGTCTGACAGAAAGTAGATTTAGACCAGCATCTCACAC
Source organism: Pseudocheirus occidentalis (assembly GCA_028646575.1). Lineage (NCBI taxonomy): Eukaryota > Metazoa > Chordata > Mammalia > Diprotodontia > Pseudocheiridae > Pseudocheirus > Pseudocheirus occidentalis. Next base: position 156,915,632 of record CM053601.1, on the reverse strand, counting down.
TATACATCAATGTAAACACCAAACAGGTCAATGACTGAGACATGAAGGGTTATGTCATAAACAATGAAGAAATTATCTTTTAGATCCACGGATAGGGGAAGAGTTCAGGAACACATAGGGGAAAAGAAGATCACTGAAGATAAAATGGACAAATTCAATTATGTAAGATTTAAATTTTTGCGAAAATAAAACCAAAGCAGTTGAAATGAGAAGTGAAGCAGGTATAGCATATAATAGTATAGCAATAAAATAAAATAAAAATCTCTGTGGTATATTTCTCTGAAAAGGTTTCATTTCCAGGGCGGCTAGCTGGCACAGTGAATAGAGCACTGGCCCTGGAGTCAGGAGGACCCAAGTTCAAATCCACCCTCAGACACTTAACACTTATTAACCATGTGACCATGGGCAAGTCACTTAACTCCAACTATCCTGCCTTCCCCCCTTCAAAAAGCAAAAAAAAAAAAAAATAAAAAATAAAAGGTTTCATTTCTAAGATATATAGGTAACTGACTCAAATTTTTAAGAATAAGGGTCATTCCTCAACTGATGGTCAAAGGATATGAAGAAGCAGTTCTCAAAGGAATAAATCTAAGCTCTCAATAGCTATTTAGGAAAAAAAAATCCTCCAGATCACTAATAACTGGAGAAATACAAATTAAAACAATTTAAAGGTTTCATTCCATACCATCATAAGATTGGCAAAGTTGGCAAAAAAGAAAAATGATAAATGTTGGTAGAGCTATAAGAAAAAAGGTACATTAATGTACTGTTGGTGGAATTATGAATTAGTCAAGACATTCTGGAAAGCAATTTCGAACTATGCCCAAAAAGTCACTAAACTATACATACCCTTTGACCTAACAATATGACCACTAAGACTATACCCCAAAGAGATCAAAGAAAGGTGGAGAAGGACCCATATATATATAGCAGCTTTTTTTTTTTATAGAGCCAAAGAACTGGAAACTAAGGGATTGTCCATCAATTGGGGAATGGCTAAACAAATGATGATACTTGAACGTAATGCAACACCACTGTTCTGTAAGAGGAAGGCTTCAGAGAAACCTGGGAAGATTTGTATGAAATGATACTGAGTAAAGCGAACAGAACCAGGAAAATAAATTATACAATAACAACATTACAGTCAAACAATTTTGAAGGACTTAAGAACTATGATTAAGGGGCGGCTAGGTGGCGCAGCGAATAGAGCACCAGCCCTGGAGTCAGGAGTACCTGAGTTCAAATCTGGCCTCAAACACACACACACACACAAAAAAAACTAGCCGTGTGACCTTGGGCAAGTCGCTTAACCCCAACTGCCCTCCAAAAAAGCAAAAAAAAAAAAAAAAAAAAAAAAAAAAAAGAACTATGATTAACACAATGATCAACTATAATTCTAGAAATGAGATAATGAAACATTTCCTGACAGGTGAAAGAATTCAGATGCAGAATGAAACACATTTTTTGGACATGGCCAGTGTAAGAATTTGTTTTGCATGTTTGTTATGAAGGTTTCATTTTTTTTCTTTTTTTCCAGTAGAGAAGAAGAAGGAAAGATTTCAGCAATCTTTTAGATTGAGCACTATTAAAGGCCTGAAATATTATTTACCACAGCTCAACATAATGACTTGCACTTTTTAAAATGAATCACTAATTCAAACACAAAGGAGGAAGTATTCTAAGCAGAGAGAAAACATGATCAGAAAATATAAAAGTAGGAAGAAATAAAGTATATACTGTGAGATGCATCCACAAGGACAGTGGTCTAACTAAAACTCAGACTTCATGTTGAGAAAGTAAATTTGAAGAGGTAGAGTGAGGCCAGATTATGGAGGGAGATTCTTGAAAACCAAGCATAGGAGGAGTTCAGACTTAGTGCTGCTAAACATGTAGATTAGGAAGAGGGATCATCAGTCTGGGAGCAGTAGGAAGAACAGGTGTGTGTGGTGGGGAGGGGAGGTAGAGCCTGAGGGCAGGAAGATCAGTTAGGAGGCAGTGGCTGTAGTGACCTATTATAAATGCATATCAATGAGAAACAAAAGTAAACAAGCTAAGGAAAAACAGCAACAACACTCTGACTGCCTGTCTTTGGGGTAAAACCTATTCAGTCTCAAGTCAACACCTGTGAACAAATGTTTAGCAGATATCTACTGTGTGCCAGAGGGGATGATTACCCCAAAAACCTGAGCCGAAATATAAACCAAAGCACGTAAATGATGTATCATCAAAGAGTAAATGTAAATGAAAGATTAAATTATGTTCAGTGTGCTTTCACTGTATTTTAATTCTTTGGAAAAATACAGAACACAGATTCACTGGATGATATAGAGAAGAGACCACATATAGCACATTTTATATAACATGTTCTTGACATAACATTGTTTTCCCTTACTGTTGAAATTTATTTTTAGAAGACAGCATTTTAAAATCCTACAGGCCTACCTGCCCCCCCCTCCCATTCTTGAGAAGGTGGCAAAGAGCCGAAAAGCTGAGGGGAAAGAGAGAATGTGGAAACCGTATCTAAGGGGTGTTTCTTCAACAAGAGAAATATTGTAGTTTAAGGTGAGGGATTTTCAGATATGGAGAAAACTGAAGTTGGAAAAATTGTTAAACACCCCCATCATCAATAAGCTGACTGAACAGAAACTGAAAACACACAAGGCCCATATTAAGTGAAAAGAGAGGAAGACTTAAAAAAAAGTACACAAGAGAAACAAAAATTCACAACATGATCTTTTTAAAAGGAACATTAACATGGGTTGCATAGGATTCAAAGCTAGAAAAGAGCTTAGACAAACCATCTCTTCCAACTGCCTCAGTTTACAGATGAGGACACTAAAGTTCTGAGAGAAGCAAGTTAACTTCCAACCCAAGCCCTCAGACTCCAAATCTATGCTGTTTCTCCTAACTCCCAACATATTCTCTTTTGTAAACTCTAACTAATTCTGGGGGGCAATGGCCAAATCAGCACCAGACCTGCTCTATGGTAAGCTGTACAGTTCACCAATGAGGGAAGAATAAAATTCTCTTAAGAATAACTGTGTAATCAACACACATGCTGGAGCTTTGTAACTTAGGGAGTAAGGGATTCTGGTTGCTGGAGAAGCAGGACAAAGTTTGCCAGCATTGCCAGACTCACCCAGGCAGTTTTAGTCTTGCCTCTAAGTTGTTCTGTGTAAGAACCAAGGACATCATGGGAGCTGAAAGAAAAATCTCTTCACCCCAGCTCCTTTGAAGTTTTGCTTAGTGGAATATTCAGGATTGTTTGAAGGGGATTCAAGCTAATAATGGAAGGGTATGCTAGTAGTGAAAAGGAATTTGGGCTACCAAGATAGGCCAAAATGGGCACATGATCTAGATATAAAGGGCAATACCATAAGCAAATGAGGAGAACAAAGGAATAGTTTACTTGTCACATCTATGGAGAAAGGAAGAATTTATCACCAAGCAAGATATAGACCATAGTATGAGATGAAAACAGATAATTTTGATATTAAATTTAAAAGTTTTTGCATAAACAAAATCAATGAAACCAAGATTAGAAGGAAAGCAGAAAGCTGGGAAACAATTTTTACAACCAGTGTCTGTGATAAAGGCCTCATTTCTAAAATATATAGAAAATTGAGCCAAATTTATAAGAATACAAGTCATTCCCCAATTGATGAAGAGTCAAAGGATATGAACAGGCAGTTTTTTGATGAAGAAATTAAAGCTGTCTATAATCATATGAAAAAAATGTTCTAAATCATTGTTGGTTAGAGAAATGAAAACTAAAAACAACTCTGAGGTACCACCTCACACCTATCAGACTGGCTATTATGACAAAAAAAGAAAGTGATAAATGTTGGAAAAGATGTGTGAAAATTGGAACACTGTTGGCAGAGTTGTGAACTGATTTAATCATTCTGGAGAGCAATTTGGAACTATGCTCAAAGGGTAATCAAACTGTGCATACCTTTGATCCAGCACTACTACTGTATCCAAAAGATTTTAAAAGAAGGGGAAAAGGAACTATTTGTACAAAAATATTTATAGCAACTCTTTTTGTGGTGTCAAAGAATTGGGGAATGGCTGAACAAGTTGTGAAATATGACTACAATGGAATATTACTGGGCTATAAAAAATGATGAGCAGGCTGATTTTGGAAAGACTTATACAAACTGATGCAAAGTAAAGTGAACAGAAACAGGAGGATACTATACACAGTAACAGCAATACCATAAGGAAGATATATGTGAATGACTTAGCTATTCTTAGCAATAGAATGATTGAAGAGAAATCCAAAGGACTCATGATGAAAAATGCTATCCACATCTAGCAAAAGAACTGATGGAATCTGAATGCAGACTGAAGCATACTATTTTTCACTTTTTTTTTTTGTGGTTTTCTCTTTTGGTCTGTTTTGTCTTTCACAACATGACTAATATGGAAATATGTTTTATGAGACTGCCCATGTACAACCTATATCAAACTGCTTACCATCTTAGGGAGGCAGGAGGTGAGAGGAGAAAATCTGGAATTCAAAAAAATTTTAATGAATGTTTAAAATTGTCTTTACATGTAATTGAGGAAAAATATTAATCAAAAAAAAAGAAGAAAGAACAAGAAAGGATTTGGGGCCATAGCTTAGATAAGAATTAAGACTCAAAGAACCTTAGGCAGCAGTAGGGGAAAGACAATTCAAAAGACTGACTGGAAAATGTCTAAGGGCTTCTCTAGCTAGCTAGGGGCCTAGTTTGGGGACTGCATCACAAAAGAGCTTAAGTTAACTCAGAGGGATATAAGCGAAAGAGCTGACAGAATTTCCTCTTATGAGAAAAAGCTGAATTGCAGCTAATAACCAGCTGGTGGTAGCAGAGAGCAAAAGCACCTTAGTGGAGACACTGACAGAGAGAAATTCTACTAGACTGCTACAGAACTCGAGGTGGGGGCTCCCCTAGTTACACATGCTCCTTGACCATACATATTGCCTAGAGGTATGCTCCTCCATGTCATGATCCTACATATTTTTCCTCTGCCACTACTGGTATAAGGTAACATGTGGAAGGGCAAGACATATGAATGGGGAAATTTTTACTGCCAATTATTTTACTTGTGTTGTTTGTTTTGAACCTCTATACTTTCTGGTAGGCTTTTAAGATGTTGGCGGGGACTTGTGACTTAATGGTTTTAAGCGCATACTGACCAAATAAAATGACCTGCACTCTGTGGTGGTGCCCTTATGAAGGGGGCCTCAAGGGCTATAATAAGAACTCCAAAAATTTGGGGAGACCCTGACTGCAGTCTTCATGGAGAAAAGGGACTCAGACATATTATGCTTGACACTGGGCACAAACTGTGTCCAATGGATCAAAGTTACAGAGAGTCCGATCTCTGTATTGGCTTAAGGAAGAACTTCCTATCAATCACAGCTCTCCCAAAATGGGATGGCCCACTTCACCAAACAATCAGCATCTTCCCACAGAGGCTGAATGATCTATCAAGGCCTCTAGGAAAAAGGATTCCTATTTCACAGGGAATTTGACTACTAAATGACCTCTGAATTCCCTTATAATTCCAAGATACTGGGATTCTATAGACTCTCTGCTCTAGCTATGCAGAATTTTATTTATATAGATGGGCATACATATGTATATATAGGTGTATATATAAATATAATTTAATTTGACTCAACATGTATTAACTATGTGCCAGATGCTAATTCAAAGAGAAAAAAATCATGCCCTGCCCTCAAGGAGCTTACATTCCACTAAGTATTATGAAATAATGGTTTTTATCTTCCTACTAAATTATAAACACCTTACAGAATGAGCAGCAAAACACCTGGCACAGCACATTAAAGGGAAAAAACAAAATGTAAGTACATGATAAAAATACCAAATATGGATTTTCATAAACTTTATGGGGAAAAGTTCTACATTAAGCCAATATTTTATGGAATAAAGTCCAATATTTATTCAATGGAACATTTCCATTGTTAAGCCACAGCAATCTGTCATCTCCTAAAGCTTAGGTATCCCCTAAGACTCTGTCCAGCGCAGTTTTTTCTTTTCTCTCTCCCTTAATGATTTCTTTGATTTCTATTCTATAGATTTAATGATCATTTCCATGCAAATAACTCCCCAAAACACACAGAAACAATATTAAGAAAAAAATTTCACCAAGACTTCAGGGACACTGTATGTTTCAGCCACCACTCTCAGGAAGTTGTAAAGGTATCACAGTGTACATTAGAATAATACCAACATAAAAGAAATATCAGGTTTTTGACATTTAAGATCTTACATGATTGTTGACAGGAACTGTTTAATCTTCCAGAGAAAAAGACTATCTCCTTGCTAAGACCTTTGATTCTAACAGAAGTATTACTTCATCAGAATTAAGTCAATAAATTATGGACAGAACACATTTATCTCAAAACAAGGTCAGAAATGTTTAATTTTTTGCATCATTATGTTCCCGGTATCCTCATTAACTACATCTGTCTATACTGCTAGTACAAAATTTGAATGTGTAAACTATGTAGAAAATAAAGACTTTGACATAAAGGAAGGAATCACCTTCACTTCCTTTTCCTGGTAGTATGAATGAATGGAAAGACTGGATTGTAAATCAGGAGGGCTGGGTCATAGGCCTGCTTCTACTGTATGACACTGGGCATGTCACTTAAAATTCTGATTTGTCTCCTTATCTATAAAATGAAGGCATTAAGACTGGAAGAAGGTACCTAAGGCCTTTACAATGCCTTGAAATAGTAGGTGCTTAATAAATGTTATGTTCAATCCAATTCCACCTTAATGATTCTATGCCACAGAAACAGAGAATCTTGGAGTTGGAAGGGACTTTAGAACTTGGCCAGTTTAAATATGAGGGTTAATAAATCCAATGAATTCTACTCTTATTATACCACATCTAGAATATGAATTCCTCAACTGAGGCATGAATTTTCTCTGCAATGTTTCTGTTAAGTGGGAACTCACATTCCAAAGTAGCCCATTCCATTTTTTGACAGCTTTCCTTGCTAGAAAGGGTTTTGTTTTTCTTCTCTTATGTTCCTCCCACTTAACTTCCTCCCACTGGGCATAGGTCTTCCTAAAGCCAAGCAGGAAATTATTCCATCTCCCAAAGACAATGATGATATTCCCCTTCAGTTCTCTCTTCCCAGTCTAAACATCCCCATTTGCTTTGAGCATTCTCTCAGATAAGAGAATTTCAACTCCATTCCTACCACCCTCACCTTTCCTCTATACATGCATTACTTTGTCCATGTCATTAAAATGCTGAAGACAAAACTTCAGAGGCGATCTAACCAAGGTAAACTGCAAGGCAAGTATGACTTTCTCCTTCTAGACAAAACGCTTCTATGAATGCAATCTGAGATCACATTAGTGTTTCTGGCTGCCCTGAGACAACGTGGCCTCATACTGTTTGCAATACCACTCAAATCCCTAAAGTCTTTTTTCATATGAATCCCTGTCTAGCCATGGTTTCCTCATCCTACATATCTTTAACAGTCTGTTCATCGGAAAAAAAATTTAACCCCAGTAAAGGACTTTACATTGATCTCGACTTTATTTGATTAAATTTAGCTCTGATTAAATCTGCCCGTCATCAATGCAGCTAGGATTCCTTCACATCTCAAGTCAATTTCAGAGTCTTCCTAGGCTTTCACCTGCTCAAAATCTGATAAACACGCCATCTATATCTTTCAGCTTGAAGAAAACATTTTCCCCTAAATAAATTTCAATGACACATCAGAGATGTTCAGCAGATAAATGTGCTTTCTGAGTTTCTAATTAGTTATGTTTAGAAGGTTAGGGCTAGAAAAGTCAAGACTTTAGAGATCTTCTTGTGCAAACCCTTCATTTACAGGTGAGAGACTTTATAAGGCTCACCATGGTTAAATGACTTACCCAAAATGACAAAGGTAGCTGATGCCAGGTTTGGACTTTGTACCCAATTCTCCTGACTCTTAGTCTAGTGTTCTTACATCTATAAAAGACCGGCTATATATCACAAAGAGAAGTAGGTTCTTTTATGTTTGATGTTAAAATAAAAATGCAACAATTAAATCATGCCAAGTATTTTCATTTTAATTTAAGCTATTCACCTTTTACATCTAAAACATGGGAATTCCACTAAACATCCCATTATCTGTACATAGTTTCAAATCCTGCATTAGAAATTAATTTCAAAAATTCATCTTAAATGTGTTAAGTGAAGCATTTTTAAGACTCGGCAATAAAATGTAAACTGAAAACTGTAATTTTTAATATTTCAATGCATTGGTATGGTAACCAAATTTAAAATAAAGCTTTTCTCTTGGGAAAAAAGGGGGCAAGTAGGTGGCACAACAGATAGAGTACTGGACTTGGAATCAGGAAGACTCTTCTTCATGAGTTCAAATCTGGCCTGGAACACTGCCTACCTGTGTGACCTTGGGCAAGTCATTTAACCCCCTTTGCTTCAGCTTCTTCATCTGCTAAAGGAGCTAAGAAGGAAATGCAAACCAGTAAAGTATCTTTGCCAAAAAGGACTCAAAATGGGTCACTGAGATTGGACAAAACTGAACAACAGCTTGGAAGAAAATCAAGGCACAACTCAAAATTACCAGTGGTAAAAATTGTTTTGAACTCAACAATCAATGAATTAAGAATCCCAACCAGTCAAATTCATGTCAGAAGTCAAAGTCATTATCTAGTATAGTGAAGATTTTGTTTATAGTTTTTCATATGACATCGGCAGATGACAGAAAAATAAATGACAACTAGAGATACCTCTTAGAATGAATGGTACCTAAAATGCAGCTTTGAAACACCAAATTTTAAAAGTATCTTTTAAAAAATCAAGCACTGTTAAGGAATGCTTGTTGATCAATACTAAATCAACTACTCAAAAACACAATTAAGAAAAAGTTCATCTGTATATTCTACACAAACACGGAAACCATGTATTGTAGTCTGAAGGGTAAAACCTTGAAGGCAGGGCAGCCCATGAAGTAGGCGGGGACGAAAGCCAAGTGGGTTTAATTCAGGTCAGTTACCTCAACCTAAACTTTAGGAAAAAAAAAAAAAGACAAACATACCTAAAGCCATACCGAGGGCAATGACTCTTTTCCACCCCCAAAACACACTTCCCTCTTTGAATCCCTCCCCTCTTCACCTGGAGGAGAGGCTTGTGTAATACGAGAGTCACAGAAGGCAAGTCTTATTTTTATCTTCAGTCCCATTCACTGAGCAAACAAGGCTCACTTTTGCTGTTGACATCGGACAAACACGAGGACCTCCCCTGCCCTGACATCTGTCAAACCCCGCAGATCCCGCCGCCTCCTCCGGCCTCCGGGACTCGGACGCAGGCTCTCCCTGGGGACCCCAGGAGCGCTACCTGCCAGCTCGGCCCCGGCCCTGCTCCGGGCTGCTCCCGGGTCCAAATGTCAAACAATTAACAGATCGCGGGTGGAAGTCCAACCCGGCGAACTCGGCGGCCCGTCGCCTCTCCCGCTAGGGAGGAAGTCCTCCCTCTGGCGCTCGGGCCAAGCGCGGAGGAAGCCGGGCACCTGCCCGGGTCCGGCCCTGGCCCCCCAAATCACCAGCTCGCACCCCATTCCCGTTCCCCACCCCCAAAGCCAGGCCGGTCCTTCTCCGTCCCTTTTTGCATCCCTAGGACTTAACACGGCGGCTGACACACAGCAGGCGTTTAATAAACGTTTATTGAATTGAACTGCTCCGAGCGAAGAGGGGGAGGGGGTGGAGGCCACAAGGATTTCCCCCTTCTCTACACCTGTCCGAGGCTTACGTCGATTTCCCCGCTTCCCCGAAACACACTCGCGCGAGCCGGCCACGGCTCCCCCATTCCCCAAGAATTTCTCCCTGGGGGGAGGAAATGTCTCTTTAAAAGGCAGCAAACAGTTCCCCCTCCCCCATTACAGGTAGAGATGAATTGGAGAGGGAGGGGGGAGAGTCTGGTGAGTGAATCCGGAACCCTGCCCCTTTAAGGTGACAGCAGGAACCTCCACCGCTCCCCCCTCCCCCGCTCTAGCTGGGGGGCAGCCGGAGGGAGAACGTTCTCTGTGCGCCTTTAAGAGAGGCTGCCCTCTCAGTCCCTGGGAGAGGAGAAGTAGGGGGAGGGGGTCTGTGCCTTTAAGGGAGGCCGACCGTCCGAGGGCGCTCGGCGGCCCGGGGGCACTGTGCCTTTAAGGGCGTCAACGGTCCCTGAGGGCAGCCGGAGCCCAAGCCGGGGCCCACAGCCTCTCGGCTCCCCGCCGCCCGGCCAGCCGGGAGGGACTCACCGTGGACGGGCGAGCTGCCCGGAGAGCGCGCGGTCCGGGGCCCCAGCTCTCTCAGTTTCCGCGGCGGTGGCGGCGGCGGCAGCGGCAGCAGCAGCGGTGGCAGAGGAGGAGGCAACTGCGAGCCCCACTCCAGTAAACAGCTACCTCCGTCCCTGACCTACTTTCTGCCTTCCCTAAATGTCGCACCACTAACCTACTTTCCGACCAATCCGCTCCCCGCCGGCCCAGGCCCGGCCCCCAGCCCACCAATCGTAGAGCCCAACCCCCCTTACTCCTCCCTCCAATGGAGGAGCCAGGAAGCCCGGATACCTGCCTCTCTCCACAAGCCAATCAAAAAGCCCAGAGGGACCCCGGTTCGGCGGCCACCGCTAGCCAATCGGCGCTCGACTCTGAGGGCCAAGTTCACCAATCGTTGAGACTCTGGGGAGCGGCTCTGGCCAATAGAGGAACCTAAGGAGGCGGGGCAGCAGAAAGGCCGGGCTGTCTACCTGACGCTTCACCCCAACCAATCAGCAAATGCATCTAAAGTTCACACCCTGGAAAAGCCTCCAATCAGCGAGGGCGATTCCTTTTCTATAGGGTTCCTCCCCACCCCACTGCCCCGCTTGTCCGCATTCCTCTGCCCGCGTCGCGGTGAGCACCTGTTGCTTTCGGCGACCCTGCATTGCTCGATGCCGAGTCATTCCAAGCTCGACCACCCCGGTGTTCCTTTGGGTTGGCTGCGGGGCTGCGGCGTATCCCCACCCAGCGCCCGCAGTTGGAATTGGCCCCTACTCCCAGTCCTCCTCAGTCCACGGCGCTTTCTCCCAGGACACCCCGGCAGCTTTTCAGCCCACCGACTCATTTTGTCTCCCGGGAGTTCCGCGAACCCTGCGCCCTTGAGGTTACCGCAGCCGCTGTGCGTGCGGATGAGGAAACTGAGGCACGTAGTAGTTAAAGGGCCTTCTCAAAGGCCACGCATTAAAACTGACCTATAAAAACAGCCAGGTCCTTTTCCGGCCAGTTTAGTATTTGGCTGAGCACTGTCCTCGAAAGCACCCCTAGAGGCAGGAGCGGTGAGTCGAGCTCGGTCAGCAAGCTTTTATTAAGCTCTCACTGTGTGCCAAAAACCGGTGATGAGTGTTGGGTCGCCAGTTCTCCTCTTTTAGGTCCGTAGATTTTGAACTGGAAGGAATGTCTGGCCAACTCGTTATTTCAGAGAGGAGAAATTTTAATTCTACGCTTATTTATTAGGTGCATACCACGCGCAGAACCGCTGGGTTCTTAAGTCTGCAGCTGCAAAGACAGACGTTTTTTAAAAATCCACTCTTGAGGTTCATTTTGTAGATTTGAGGGGTCGCCACAAGTATGCTATAATATGGTCAAGGAAAACTGAGAAGATACAGACAAGGGACTGGGAAAAGCATCGGGGAGGTCATGCCAGGCAGAAATCTATAGGAAAGTTATGAATTTTGAGAGACAAAAGAGGGTACACACTGTGTGTGGAGGGGCGGGGGCGGGGCAGGGGAACAGAGAAGCGTGTCCAGAGACAGCCTGACCAAGGCATGGAGGTGAAAGGTGGAATTGGGATTTCAGAGAACAGCAAATAGAAGGGGAAAGTATGTAAAGGAAAATTAGGTTGGCCAGGGCCAAATTAGAAAGAGTTAAATGTCAAGAGGCAGAATTGGTATTTTATCCTAGAGGCAAAAGGGAGCTGGTGCTAGAGATTCTTAAATAGAGAAGTGATGTGGGAACAAGGAATTTGACTTTTGATGCTATGTAGAAAAAAATGAAGGGAAGAAGGAAAAGACTGGAAACAGGATTAATTAGGAGGCTTTTGAGGTCGTCCCAACCAAAAGCTAATGAGGGTCTGAACCAAAGGAGTTACATGTGTGAGAGGGGAGAAGAGAACAGAGAAACTATTAGGAAGGTAGAATTGCCAATACTAGATAACTGATTATATCCAAGGGATGTAGGGGTTGTTAGAATGAGAGAAGAAACTGGAAACCTGTGCACTTAGAAGGATGTTGGCCCCTCTAGAGGTAGGGAAATCTGGAGGAACAGGTTTAAGAGAGGGGAAGTTGAGTGACATTTTCAGTTGAGTTTGAGATGCCTAGCAGACATCTAGATGGAAACGTTCTAGATTGTTGGTAATACGGAGCTGCCTCAAATATTTGTGTTATGGACCTCTTCAGCAATCTAATGAAGCCAATGCACCCTTAATCTCATGTTTTAAATATATAAAATGAAATTCATAGGAAACAAATTATATTGAAATAAAGTTATCAAAATCCTTTTTTAAGTTGAACCAGAGGTTAAGAACTCCTAGACTACATCAAGAGAGGGATTAGGATATGCGCATATAAATTTGCAATGAAACAATCTGAGGTAGGTTTATCCTATCTCCTAACTCCTGGAATTATTCCTTTTTGGGTAGCAGAACTGCCTGGTACATCTTTTTATTCCTCACAGAGACTCCCTTACAAGAATTTGGTCATCTGGGGGTTGGGGTAGGGAAAAAGCCAGGGAGAAAATTTGTAATTCAAAAATCTCATGAAAATGAATGATGTAAAACAAGAAACAAATAAAATTTATTACATAAAAAAAAAAAAGAAATCAGGTCCTCCTGACTCCAGGGCTGGTGCTCCATTCACTGTGCCACCTAGCCTCCCCTATACTTTTTTTTAAGATTAGGCTATTTAGTCTCGAATTAGTTTTTTCTGTGTTTCCATGGTTCCTTATTAAATATAATTTTTATTGCAAAACAAAAAAAAGAATTTGGTCATCAATAAAAGTACAATGTCTTTTAATGTCAGTCAGTCACCAACATTCAGAGCCACTTGCTATCTTACGTACTCTAGATTGAGATGAAATAAATAGAAGTATTTGGTCATAAGTAGCTTGCAGTTAAATTGTAATCCCAATGCTTTATCTTTTGGACATGTTCCAACTTCAGCTAAACTTCACACCCTGGTTTTTCCTTTCTTCTAACTCTCTTCTCTTTCTGGGTATGCCTACTCCTTCAGACTCTTTTCTTTGGATTCATAACAATAGCCATAATTTTATATAGCACTTCACGCAGTACTTGATTAACCAAAGCACAGAAGCCACTTAATCTCAGGAACTGAAAGACCTAGAAGATCCTGATTACTTTGAGTCGCTTGCTCGCTATCAGTGACATCAGAAACATCAAAAGAAAGGAGTTATCTCGGAACCAGAGGGCACACGCTCATGGCAGGCATTACAGAGTGTTTTACAGATCTCAATCTCCTGTAATCCTCATGACAATCCTAGAAGATGGGCGTTCTCGTGATCCCCTTGTTACAGATGAGGAAACTGAGACAGACAGAAGTTAAAGCAACGTGCCTAGTATGTCTGCCTAGTAAAGACACCAGAATTGGGTGTAGGTTTTTGTAACCCAGTACTATTTGCTATACTGATGCTGAGGCAGATTTTGTTTCAAGTTTCAAAAATGGAAAGTGGATGGAATCTGTGAACTATCTAGAGGGTAAGCTTGACTTCAGATCTTCGGAAAAGTCTACAGCTATTGAGAATTGCTGTTCTTTTAATTATATTTTTATTTAGAGGATAGAGAATTGACTTTTGAGTACAGACAACCTGGGTTCATGTCTATCTCTGCCACATGTTGGACTTAAACTCTCAGAGCCCAGGCAAATCTCTTAAGACTGTAATTTGCAGAAGGGATACTATGGCGGAGAAAATTCTTTGCCTGGAACTCTCTGTTTTCAATAACAATGGAATGACAGGTGAGGTTAAATAAATTATTGATGTCTTTTTTGTTGTTGTTTTGGCATTGCCCTCATTTCTAAATATAACCTTACTTCTTTATCTACCAGTGAAGAGATAGGTTTGTTTGTTTTTAGCACTCTCTCCTTGGGGGTCATCTGCTTTCATCCTATGACCCAAAGCTTTGATGATCCTTTCAAATTTATTTTTATTTTTATTCCTTGCTTTTTGGAGGGCAGGGCAATTGGGGTTAAGTGACTTGCCCAAGGTCACACAGCTAGTAAGTGTTAAATGTCTGAGGCTGGATTTGAAATCAGGTCCTCCTGACTCCAGGGCCAGTGCTCTATTACTGTGCCACCTAGCCGCCCCCTTTCAAATTTATATATACTTTGCTTTTTGGAGGGCAGTTGGGGTTAAGTGACTTGCCCAAGGTCACACAGCAAGATTTTTTTTTGTGTGTGTGTGTGTCAAGTGTCTGATATCGGATTTGAACTCGGGTCCTGACTCCATTCTATTCACTGCGCTACTTAGCACCGCCCCCCCCCTTTCAAATTTATTAAAGACTTAAATAGGTAGAGTTTACTTCTGATGATTCAGTCAAGATTCCTTCTGTGTTTACATCAAAGTGGGATTAAAACACCCACCCTTAAACCTTGTAACAAACATTATTGAAAAATGGAAGAGGGAAAAAGTGGTTCAGTAAAACCAGTTAGCGTCAACTATACTTCAGCAGGATATATGACTATCTGTGAACTTAGTTTGCTTCGTGGTGGTTGTTTGGGGTTTTTTTGTTGTTGTTTTACAATATGTTTTGGTGATCGTATTTCAGTATAATTGGTTTCCTTTGGAATTTACTCTAAGGTGTCTAGAGGCTTCACCAGACTGCCCAGAGGAGGAGGACCATGACACAAAAGAAGGTCAAGAATCCCTACTCTAGAATGTATTTAAAGAAATAGTAGTGGATATTTAAATAAGGAAGTGGTGATCACAATAGGTAGAGTGGCTTTATCAAGAACAGGTTATACCAGACTAACCTCATGTCCTTTACACATTTTTCAAGAATTGAATCCCATCTGGCCTTTATACATAAACAATCCTGTGAGAAAAGCAACATTCTCAATGAAACAAAGAACATTTATTAAGCCTTTACTATGTGACAGGCATTGTGGTGTTTGTCACAGTGAATAGGGCATGGGGCCTGGAATCAGGAAGAATCCAACCTCAGACACTGCCTAGCTGAGTGACCCTGAGTAAGTCACTTAACCAGAGTCTGCCTCATCTCCCTCATCTGTAAAATGAGGGGGTTGGATTTGGCCTCCAGGATCCATGTTGGCTCTAAATCTATGATCCTATATGCATACACAAGAATATAATTTGAGGAGGACGAAGTAGAGAGGGAAGAGGAGAAGCTTCATATGCAAGGGAGCTCATAAGCTGAGTCTGAAGGAAACGGGACTCTAGAGACGGAGACCAGCGGTAAGACTTGTGTGTGAGGAGCTACATGACTGACAGTGGGCCTGCATCCCAGAGTACCGAGCAGCACGTTGGAAAGGTAGGTTGGGGCCAGGTTTTGAAGGACTTTAAAAGCCGAAGAGAAGTATTTGCAATGATTTAAAGAACATGTGCTCTTATAGTATATATACCCCATATTAAAAATGGATTATCTCTTAAAGCAATCATTTATATTCGATTCAAAAGAGAACAAAACGTCCTTGCAGTTATTAAGTCGGGGAGTCACGTCCAGAAGAGACACTTGAGGCTGGGAGAGTCATCAGAAGTCCGGCCTAGGTGAAAGATAAGGTCTTAGACTAGCATGTGGCCGTGTGAGTGAGACAGAGATAGATAAGAGAGATGGTGGAGGCAGAAGTGACAACTGTGGCCACTGATTGGGCTTAAAGGATGAGGGGGAGTGAAGAGTTGAGGATCATACCAAGGTTGCAAGATAAACGGCGGCCTCTAGAGCAATAAGGAAGTTCATGAGAGAGGTGAGTTTGGGGGGCACACGATGGGTTTTGTTTTGGACTCCTTGAGATGCCTTGAGAAGTCATATTTGCAGGATCCTGTAAGCAGCTATTTGTTGTTCAAAACCATTCTTAATTTGACCCCCTCCCACGTTTCCAGTCTCCTCTTGCCTTCCTCACCCCCACAGGCCCTTTGATCCAGGGACAGGCCTCCTGGCTGCTTCTTGAAGACTTGAAGATGTCCGGACACTCTGGGTATTTCCCGTGTGCCCTTTATGTCCGGAATTCTCTTTCTCCCCTGCCTCTTGGCGTGGATGGCTTTCTTCTGGTCCTAGCAGAAAACCCGCCTTCTACAGTTAGCTTTTCCCAATTCCACGTTAAAGCTAGAGCCTTCCCTCTGTTGATTATCTCCAGTTTTGTGAGGGTCTGGGAAATACTTGCAGGTTGCAGGTGGTTGGGGTGAGGCACGGGAAAGTCGAGGCCCTGGAAAAGTCTGGGTCACGTGGAGTTCGGGGCACTGGACTCTCCACGGCTCTCCAAGGCCGTGGGGAGCAGCGACGTTTGGAGTTCTTGTGCCTGTACAAGCTGGGCTTTCCAGATGACGTCTCCTTACCCACAGGACACATGAAGCCCCTGAAACCGCAATTCCCCGCCCCCCAACCCGCATTTGGCTATATCCTGCACCTTGCAGCCGGACCTTGTTTTATATCCTGTAGTAGGTGCGTCTTAGGGTTATATAAGTAAGACTCCAGTGTTGGGGCCGTCAGGGTTGTCAGGGTTCGGTTGGTGGGGCTCGGCATCCTGCGAACTGTTTCACAAGAGAGGACTCGATACAGTTTGCTGTCTACACCTTTGAGCCACTGACTCTAATGTACTGGAGATTTGAGGTGGGTAACCCGCTGCCCCTGCAATCAGGGAAAGTGACCCTGACACAGCTTGTCGTGTGTTCATATACATATACATATACATATACATATACATACACATATTATATGTACACATATAATATAGAAAACATATACAGTATATATACTATATATAGCATATAAGCTTCTTGAGAACAGGGGCTGCCTTTTGCCTTTCTTTATATCCTAGCACTAAGTGCTTAATAAATGCCTGTTGGCTGACTGACAGTTGGAGACTCAGGACTAGAGCTGAGCAGGGAGGCTGGGACTAGGTGTATACATGTGTATGTGTATATATATATATATATATATATATATATATATATATATATATGTGTGTGTGTGTGTGTGTGTGTGTGTGTGTGTGTGTGTGTATGGGTGTCATATATATGTATATGTATGTGTGTGTATATATGTCATATACACACACACACACATGTTGGAATGAAAGAGAAGATGGTCCAGGACAGAGCTTTTGAAGTCTACTGGTTGTTAGGGGCCACAGAATGGATGATGAACCCACAAATGGAACCAAGGAGCAGTCAGATAAGAGGAGACCCAAGGGAAAATGGTATCACAAAACATCAGTGTTCAGAGAGAGAAGATGACCAGTTGTGTCAAATACTGCCAAGAGGTTGAAAAGAATGAGAATTTAGAAAAGGCCCTCAGATCCAACAAGATCATTGCTAACTTTGGAGAGAACAGTTTCAGTTAAACAGCGAGGTCAGAAGCCTGATTGCAAAAGGTTGAGAAGTTATTGAGAGTGACAGAGAGGAAGCAGAGGCAGCTTTTTCCACAAGTTTGGCTAAGAAAGGGAGAAGGAAGAGCCAGAGGGGGAAGCTTGAGGCAGGGCTGGGGTCCAGTTTGTGATGGCGTAGAAGCTGCTTGAAGGCAGGAACCATTTTCATTTTGTCTTTGTATCCTCATGTGCGTAATAGCATTTAATAAATAATTGTTGGGTTGAACTGGAAAAAAGTTTTGCTGTGCATCAAAGACTACATCGAACGATCACAGAGACCCTTGTTTTACTTATTAAAATATACTTATGTGTATACATAAATACTTATAAAATCTCCTGGTTTTAAAAAGAAATGTGTTAAGAGGTATTCCATTTTTAATTTGAGGTATATATACTATAAGAATAAATGTTCTCTAAATGGTTTCAAGTCATTTATTTCTTAAGAAACTGAAACTATTTGAAACATTGCTAGATATGGAAATTTCCTTGCTCTTAGATTCTGCACATTTTATTAACATGATCAGCAGTTCATTATATGTTGTGCAGACTAAAATAAATGGCTATAAATTGAAGTGATCATGGGGGGGGGGAGTATTTCCCAGAAGATTCTGTTGCTTCTTCCTGATATTTCCCTCTTTACCATAAAAGAGGTTGTATTATAAAGTGTAAATAAAAACTTTGTCAAAGCAGAGTCTAAAAGAAGAATGAAAATGACTTTAGATAAGCTTATTTTTTTAATTACACCAATTCTGTGTTTCAGTGTACTCTGGAGATATCAAAAACAATTGGCAGATAAATAAAGCCTCAGTTACTATGGAGCAGACTTTATACCTCTACTTAGATCAGTATCCTTTAGTGACTCATTGTGGCTTAAAGAAAGGAAGGAAGGAAAAATAATTTAATCACCTAATATGTGCCATACACTGTGCTTGGTGTCAAGGATAAAAATGTACATTAGTCCTTTTCCTTAAGGAGTTTACATTCTAAAAGCAGGATACCACATGCACAGACCAATAGTGGGCCAGGGCAGGGAGTTTTGCCCTGGGAAGACACAGGAGCCATAGGTCAGTCTACTCTAGAGCCCTTTCCAATAGCAATGCTAGTATTTATTTGCTTAATGTTCTCAGAATAAGAGCAAGAGTTTAAAAAACCAGGCCTTGGAGGTGGGGTGGGATGTGGGCAGTGGTAGATGCCTAGATGGGACCTAAAGCATAGTCTGGGGCCATCCAGATATAATAGATTAGGCGAGTTTTCATTCACCCCACCAAATAGGACATTAGTCCTAGACCAGAGCAGCTTTACTCCCCAGGCAGGGAGGGGCCTGATATATCTATCCCCTGAGGTCCAAGTAAGAGGGTTGCTTTTCTAAATGAGAAGAAAGGGGCCACTTGTGCAGGAAAAATGGCCAGCTGCCCAGATAGCCCCTGATTTCCTGCTGGATGTCTGAATGGCACGGAGCTGGCCCTGTCTTCACAAGGGCAATGACGATAGAGCTCAACCTCTGACAGGTCCTGCCAAAATGTAAAGACTTCAATTCAAGTGCAGACCCAGTGATAACTATGTGTCTTCTGTAAGAAGTCAAACCCCACCACTCTTG
The DNA here is from genome assembly GCA_028646575.1 of Pseudocheirus occidentalis. Classification (NCBI taxonomy): domain Eukaryota; kingdom Metazoa; phylum Chordata; class Mammalia; order Diprotodontia; family Pseudocheiridae; genus Pseudocheirus; species Pseudocheirus occidentalis. The sequence continues at coordinate 156,896,416 of CM053601.1, read as the reverse complement.
CACAGGTTCATTACCAGGTTGGGATGACTGGTGGGGGGTAAACTCTACAAATTCAGTTTTTAATTGACTCTTAAAAATTATATACTAGGTCATAGAGTGCTTATCTTCTACAACCCCTGGTAGAGTAAGTGTCCACACCTATGAAATCGTAGGTTTTTGAAGTATAGAAGCCAGTATAATCAACGTTTGACTTTTCTTTTCCCCTCAGGTTACCTACCTTTTTGGGTAATTTCATTACTCATTAGCATATCTGCTGTGTGCAAGTGGGTAAATTGAGAGCTACAGCTGGGGAAGGAATATATATTCAGTCCTTATCTCTCTTTTAAATTCCAGGCCTTGTTGTTAATGCCTACTGGACATCTTTACCTGGCATTTCAAACTCAGCATATCTAAAATAAAATTCCTTCTCTTTCTTTCTAAATTCATCTCTTCTAACTTCCCATTTTCTGTCAAAGGTACTCTCAACTCTTCAGTCCAGATTTGCAACTCAGATGTCAACCTTGGACCTTCATTCTCTCTTGTTCCTCCCCATTTCCTACCAAATTCAGTCGATTTCCAGTTGTTGATTTTTCTTCTACAATCTCTCTAATATCATCCCCTTTTCTTCACTAAAACTGCAGCCACCCTAAGTCAAGCTTTCATCTTTTCTTGCCTGGATTATTGTCACAGTATCATTGGTGCCCCAGCATCCAGCCTCTTTCCTCTTCCAATCCTTCTTCCAAAACTGCTAAATTGATATTTATTTTTTAGATTCCTTAAAAAACATTAAAAAATTTTTTAGTTCTACATTCTCTCACTCTCTTCACCTCCTCCCCAACACTTTGACAAGGCAAGAAATAGGATATTCGTTATACATATGCAGTCATACAAAACATTTCTGCATTAGCCGTGTTTTGGAGGGGAAAAACAAGAAAAATGAAGTGAAAAAAAATCCTTCAATCTGGACTCTAACAGTTCTCTGTCTGGAGGTCGATAGCATTTTATATCATGAGTCGTTTGGAGTTATGGTGGATCATTATATTGATTAGAGTAGTTAATATTTTGCGGTTGATTATGCTCCTTGCAATATTGTTGTTATTGAATACAGTGTCACTTGGTTCTGCTTACTTCACTTCATATTAATTCATATATGTTTTCCTAGTCTTTTCTGAATCCATCCCCTTCATCACATCTAAAATTGACGTGTTGAAAGCACCGGCCCAGTCATGTCACAGAAGCTCAAGTTTCAGCGGCTCTTGATTGCGAAATATAAATTCCTCTCTTCAGTATTTAAAACCTTCCACAATCTGGCTCCAACCTAGCTTTCCAGGCTCGTTACGAATTATTCATCCTGTGCACTTTATATTCTAACAAAACAAATCTATGTATCCCCTGTATACAGCAGCTCATCTGCCGAGACAGCCCTGTGGTATAGCACATAGAAATCTGGCCTGGGAAGACCTAAGTTCAAATCCTACTTCAGACCATGACTAACTTTGTGACCCTGGCCAAGTTGCTTCATCTCTCATGGCTCCAGTTCTGTTTCCTCGTCTCTAAAATGAGGATTATAATTGTACCTACTTCACAACGTTGTCTAAGGATCAAAACAGATAAAAAAACAAAGCACTTTACAGACCTTAACATGCTATATAAATGCTGCTACTATTCCTCCTCTATTGGGATGTATGGGGCATTCAGGGAGGACTAGCCCCTTTGGTATGAGGGCTTGCAGAGCCCTTTTCAGGGCTGCCCATCCACCATTAGTATTCAACTGGTCAACCAATTCTCATCTGTGGCTCTAAAAAGCTATAGCTTGTGCAACAGCCACATTCCAGTAAAACCGTCATGGGCTAAACCAGGTTGAGAGCAACCTACAGGCCTCAAACCCATTGGTGAGTTAGGGGGATGTCAGCCCCAAGCACATGAAGACTTTCCCTGGCATAATGGGTGGATGAGAATAATTTGTTCCAAAAGCCATGAAGGTTCCTGAAGCAGGCACTGTGGAGAGCTTAGAACTTGGTCAGATGTTGAAGAGGCCAAGGTCATCCACTGCATCACCAGGTATCTTGACTTTTGTTTGGCCACTAGACTTCAGTGACCCTGGAAGAGAGAGTAAGGTTGATGACTTTGTGCAACTCTGTCTCATTTAACTTTGTGCAACTCTGTCTCATTTAAATTCAATTTATTTTTACTATTTTATTGTTTCACTATGCAGCTATTTTACTGTCTTACTGTTTTATCTGTCTTGAAGTCCTGTGTTGACAGGCTAGTGACAGAGCAGCAGTTGTGGATATACTGGGAGCTGTTGTCACAACCCTGCCCACAGGTGGCCCAGGTCATACTGTCATCTTCTCATTGTACTAGAGCAGCAGTGAGATTCAGCAGCGCCTGGGTTGCTGAGCAGCCATCTTTTAAAAAATCATATTTTATTTTTCCCCAGTTACATGTAAAGGCCATTTTTAACAATCAGTTTTTTAAAATTATGAGTTCTAAATTTTTTCTCTCCCTCCCTTACCTTTCCCTTCCCTGAGACAGTAAGAAATTTGATATAGGTTGTGCATGTTCAATCATGAAAAACATATTACCTTGTTAGTCATGTTTTGAAAGAAGATGTAGACCCAAAGGAAAAAAAATATAGAAAGTGAAAAATAGTTTGCTCTGGTTTGTATTGACACCATCAGTTCTTTATCTGGAGGTGGATAGCATTTTTCCTCATAAGTCCTTTGGAATTGTCTTGGATCATTGTATTGCTAAGAATAGCTAGTAGTCATTCACAATTGATCATCATACAGTATTGCTGTTACTCCTGGTTCTACTCACTTCATTTTGCATCAGTTTGTGTAAGTCTTTCAAGGTTTTTCTGAAATCAGCCTGCTCATCATTTTTTATAACCCAGTAATATTTCATTACAGTCATATACCACAACTTGTTCAGCCATTCTACAATTTATAGGTATCCCCTCAATTTCCAGTTCTTCGTCACTACTAAAAGATCTGCTATAAATATTTTTTGTACAAATGGGTCCTTTCTCCTTTTTAAAGAAAAATGTCTTTGATATACAGACCTAGTAGTGACATTGCTGGATCAAAGGATGTGCACAGTTTTATAACTCTTTAGGCATAGTTCAGAATTGTTGAGCAGCCATTTTTAAGGACCACACCACTCATCCCCTGGTGTGAAGAAGCAGCTAAAAAATGTGACCAAAATATTGTCTTCTTCATGTAATCTAACTCTGACTTCTTTACCTGGGGGAAGAGAGAGGGGAATTCCTGCCCAAGGTGAAAACACAAAATAATGTACAAAATTTTATGCGAAGATGATTCTGCTTACCATTGGTACATAGAATGTGCACATGCTCATGGACAAAATGAAATTCAATAGACCCGAAAGAGGAACAGTCCTTGTTGCGAGATAACTCAGCAGATATTGCATCCAAATAGCAACCCTGAACAAAACAAGGCTGGCACATGGAAGTCCACTTCACCAAAATCACAAACAATAGCAATGCCAAAGTGGGCATGGGCAATCAGACACTGCAGGAAGTCCTTGGGAGGAATGGAGTTGGAAACAGCAATGGTCCCTTACTACTGAAGCCTTGTGCATCTCACACCCTTCTCATCACCAACACTGTCTTCTATTTACCTAAACCCAACCAAATGTCCCGGATGCAAATGTAATGATCCTTCTTGAGTATGAAGGATGAACAACTACTACCTCTATTATTCTATGTGCTGAACCTGATGCCTAGAAAATGCCTAGAAAAGTCTATCTTCCCACTGTTGCTTCCTTAAAAGCTCCTCTCAAGAGGCACCTTCTACAAGATACCTTTCCAGATTCCCCTAGTTGTTACTGCTTTGCCACTCTCCTATCATCTTGTATTGATATTGTTTTTACTTAGTTGACATCTCCCCCAGGAGAATAATAGCTTCTTAGAAGCTGAGATTCTTTCACTCTGGATTGTGGATCCCCAGAACTTAGCACAATGTCTTACACATAAAAGGCATTAAATGAATGCTTGTTGAATGAATGGATGGATGGATGCCTCAGTTTGGGGAGACTCACTTCATATCCCCAGCATTGTTTTCCCAGCTTTCTGGTTTCCATGAGCTAGTTCTGCCTATTCTGTACTACCCTGCCCTTATGAATAATTGTTGTTGTTTAGTCATTCAGTTGCGTCCAAACCTTTGTCATACTGTTAATGGGGTTTTCTTGGCAGAGATCCTAGAGCGGTTTGCCATTTCCTTCTCCAGTGGGTTAAGGCAAACAGAGATTAATTGACTTGCCCAGGGTCACACAGATAGTAATTGATTTGAACTTGGGTCTTCCTGATTCTAGGCCCAGCCCTCTTATCCACTGAGCCACATAGTTGCCTCTACTTATGAGTAATTTGTTAGTCGTATTCAACTGTCCATGACCCTGTTTGGAGTGTTCTTGGCAAAGATCCTAGAGTGGTTTGATATTTCCTTCTCCACCTCATTTGACAGATGAGGAGATTGAGGCAAACAGGGATAAGTATCTGAGATCAGATTTGAACTCAGGAAGATGAGCTCCAGGTCTGGCACCTTATCCATTGCATCACTTAGCTGCCCTCTTATGAATAATAGCTCTAGCTTACATAGTACCATAACGTTTAAATAGAACCTTTCAATTATCATCTCATTTTATTATCACAACAAATTTGTGATGCAGGAGCTATTATTATTCCCATTTTATAGGTAGGGAAACCAGGGCAGATGAGGTTAAGGTACTTGCTCAGGATCACATAGCTAATAAGTATCTGAGACTATATTTGGACTCATGTCTTCTTGACTCCAGGCCCAGTGCTTTATTCCCTGGGCCATCTGGCTACCTAGGAATAATATGGAGATGTCAATTTTAAAGTTTTACTCACAACTTCAAGATGATTGGGTTTGTTAATGAACTAATCACAAGGTGGCATGGATAAGAATTAATCTGTTCCCCCACAAAATTCCTGCCTGGAACATTCTCCCATCACTGTTGGATCCATACTGCCAAGTGCTCCCAACTTTAATCCGTGGTTCCTTGAGTTATTCTCTGTGTCTTCTGTAAGCCACTTACATTCCTCTACCAACCCATTCCCATCTCCATACTGACTGCCTCTGTACGTCTCTCCTCCTTTTATTCTTGTCTCTGTTCTTTCTTTGCCTATTCATCCCAACAGCTTCCAAGCCTTAATAGAGTAAGCTTGAAGTCTTACTACCTCCTGTCATGGTCTTTCCTGGAGAGTACTCTATAAAGAATCAGGCATGCCTGCCCCATTTCATAATTTCATAAATTAATTAGCAATTCATCCTCATTCTAGATTCACTTTCCTACCCCATCTTCGTTCCATGGTCAGCCATTCATATCACTTTAAAGTTTTCAAAATTCTTATCAGATGTACTGTCAGCTTTGATAGCCTCTCCCACAAAGATCATGGACAAATTATTCTGTCTTTAGGAGGCAATAATAGTACACTAGAAATTTAACTGAAATTCTACTGAGCCTGGTACCTAGCATAGTAGGAGAAAGATTGTGTAAAGTACAGAGAGAAATCAGGCAGGCAAGTAAACCAAAGGACCGTGCTAAGCTCCAGGATACACGAAAAGATAAAAACAGGCTCTTCAAGGAACTTACATTCTAATTAAGGAGGATGAAGAGAACATTTTTCCCCTAAGGGAATAATTTTAAATCTTATCTTCCAAAGAAACAGTATAAAGATAATTATTACAAGGTTTTGACTGCATTCTTGAGAAAGCTGAATGATGGAACTGCATTTCTAGAATTGAGAAGCTCCATATTTGTAGTGATGGTTAAGGGTGACTTTGACCGTGATCGGCTCACACCGAGTTTATTTACTGCGCTCAGCAAACCCACAGAACAGCAGGCTGTCCTTAAAACAGTGTCAGCAAAGAGGTGTAACTTATCATTTGTCCACCAGGTGGTGCTAACTCAAGCCACAATCAATTGGTTTCATCAGAGAAACCTAGTGTGCATGTGTGGGATTTCCCAAAAGTTGTACATTATCTTTACTGCTCACCCCAGTGCTTTTACCTGTAAACTTTTGGACCAGTTCCCCTTTCATCACTCTTTGTTCCCAGACCCTATTTGATAGTGTATGGTAAGAGTATAGAAAAAAATGGAACATCACTCTGAAACATTAAAAGTACAGAAAGGACCCAGTAATACCACTTTTGGGGTTGTATCCCAAAGAGATCACAGAAGTGGGAAAGAGTCCCATATGTACAAAAGTATTTATTGCAGCTCTCTTTGTGGTGGCAAAAAACTGGAAATTTAAGGGATGCCTATCAATTGGGGA
>CM053601.1:156863420-156889618 GCA_028646575.1 Pseudocheirus occidentalis | reverse complement strand
TAAGATATACAGGGGCTGGGATAGGAAGACCTTCCCTGCCCTACCAGAAAATAAGAGAGCAGAGCAGGGGAGGGGCTTTACAATGGGATTGCTGTTTTAGGGTTGGGGCAGGAGAAAGACGGGGAGAAAATTTGTAATTCAAAAATGTCATGAAAATCAATGATATAAACAAGAAAACAAATTTTAAAAATCTCAAAAAAAAGAAAGGTATAGTATCCAGTGATAAGGCAATCAAGTCCCATTAAGCTCTGCCCTGGTCAAATCTTAGCTGGAGTACTGTGTTCACCTCTGGGTGCCACATTTCATAATGGACATCAAAAATTAGAGAACATCCAGGTGGAAGGCAACTAAGACAGTGAAAAGGTTGAGATTTTGCCATAAGATTGATTGGAGGACATGGATTCCTGTTCAGGTATGCATTGACCATGATGTGATGGCCTCAGAAGTTCTTTTCAGTTGTGAGATTCTGTGATTCTGTCTTTCTATGAATTAAAATATGTATAACCCAGAGGTAAAGAGCCTTTACATAACTGGCAACAAACCATAAACAGTACTTATATACATCCAAATCACTTAATCATTGATTTATGGCTCTAAGGACACCTCAGAGGAGAAACAGCTTGGCACAGCAGAATGAGCAAAGTGCTTGGAATTGGAGGACCTTAGTTCAAATCCTGGCACTTATAATATTTATTTGGCAGCTTCTCTGGGCCTAATTTCTCTTCTGTAAAATTAGGGTGGGTACACTAAATGCTTTTCTAAAGTCCTTCTGCTCTAAATCTATCATCCTATTCAAACTGTGTTTTTAGAGAGCAGACCCTTATTTCACAACACATAAATTGGTCTAATGAGTTATATCTGTTATGTGTGACTTTAGAGTCTAACAATGTAATAATTTTCCATTCCATGTCTTATGTCAATGAATCTGTGATTCTGTCTATTCTGGCCTCTACCAATTCAAACTGAAACCCATCCATGCCTTCTGGTTTTGAGAAATTCTTACCCCTGGTCTTCTCAAACCCTCTATGGAGGATCTGCCCAGGGTGCTGAAGGTTTTCCACTACCATATCTTTCATATTTTGTTAATAACAAGGGAAGTCCTTGTCTGTCCAGAGGTTATCCTTTACTTTCACAACAGGACTATTCTTTCTCTTCTTTGAATCACAGTTCTCTCTGTGGATATCCCTTGTGCCATTTCTTCTGGGTGTATTACCATTGGGATGTATATAACCTTTTATATACTATGTACTTATGCATACTGTTTTCCTTTGATACTCCTCTTTTGTATTACAATTAATCTGTAAGACTATTATATTATTTGGAAAATGTATATTATTTTGACAGGTTCTTTATTTCATTCAATGACCAGTTTTTGCAAATGTCTTTTCTTTTGTATGTACACAGACGCACACACACATTTTGAAAACTTCTGGACCTGTGATTTCATCAGTGTAGGGAGCTCCATCACACATCTAGAAGTTCTTAAAATGCGTGCCATTGTTTGGGCCCTGATGACTCAGAGGGAATGTAAAAAGCAATTGTTTTTGTTTTGACCAGAAACCTTGATGGTCTTCCCTTCCCAGACTCATTGTTTTAACTAGGTAAAAGAGACTATTCTTTGCCTCATTCATACGTAGTCTTAATCACTGAATGGGCAATGCCTCAGTCAAACTGAAACCTGTTAAATACATTAGCTTAAAAAGGCCAAAGTCTCTCACTACATCCAAGGGTATCTCCAGTTGTCTTGAGCTATATCTTGCCACTGGACCCAGATGGCTCCAGAGGAGAAAGTGAGGCTGGTGACTTTGCACAGCTCTGCCTCACTTAAATCCAATTTACTTGTAAGTCATTGCCAGGTCATTGGCATGACTCGTAAGTCATTGCCATTTCTCAGGATCCATTTCCTGAAGTAAGGACAAACAACACAGTAGGGAGTTCTTAGTAAGGAAATACCCCCTGTCAATACAGATTAACAACCATTCTGAAACTTTCAGTCTTTAAGAATTGTCTTGGGGCATTGAAAACTCAGGGGACCTTCTAGTATCAGGGGCAGGACTTCAATCCACATCTTATTGATCTGGAACCTGGCTCTTGAGCCACTCCCTATGCTTCTCTTTTAGTGTCATTCATTAATTTACAACTGATAGCAAGTTTGTATTTTCTGAATCTGGATTTTCTTTGACAATGTTATATCTTTATTTATATTTTTAAGATAAGATGTAGAGCAAGATTCCTGGATTTTTTTTTTACAGAAATGCATCTCAAAATAGAAATTAAAAAGCCAAAACATATTGTCAATTGAAATAATAAACTCTCTCACCTCACACCCCCTCTTATCCTGGTAGACCTATATAACCCCAGTTCAATCTTGTTACAGTTCTATCTTGTCCTTACATGAAGACCAAAACTGGCCCTAGGCATGGAGATTCAAAGGGCAGCTATGTGCCACTGTAGATAGAACACCAGGTCTGGAGTCAGGAAGACCTGAATTCAGATCCCACCTCAGATACTTATTAGCTGTGTGACCCTGGGCAAGTCACTTAACACTGTATCAGTTTCCTCTTCTCCAAAATGAGCTGGAGAAGGAAATAGCAAACCAAAGCTTGACAATAACAATATGGATATTTAAGGAAACTTCTTTCTTCAGGTCTATGACTAAGCCTAATTCAGTCTTGCTGTTGGTTCTATTCTAATCTTGGTATCTCATAGTCTTCCAGTGACTGAGACCCTGCCCTTGTGTCTCTGGCATCTGGCCCCTTCCAGACCCAGGAAATTTAGTCCAATGAAGGTTAATTCACTTGCTCATGATTACACAGATAGGGTTCCACTCCTCATTAAAATCCAGTATTCTTTCTACTATGCCATACTGCTTCTCCAGTGGCGAGGGTCACCAAATCAAGTTCTCACAGATATGCTAGAGTTTGTTGCCTCCATATGAAAAGTCATTGATCTGTGCTGCTACTACTGTGAAGATTTTTATCAATATGTGCAACTTAACTCAACATTCATTATGAATGATGAAAAATAGAAAAATAGAAAAGTTCCATTAAGTACTCAGTAAAATCCTTTCACTTGGAGTCAGACAAATCTGAGCTGGCACTCCAATTTGGACACGTGACTCTGGACATCAGTTTCCTCATGTATAAATTGAATTGGTTGGGCTCAAGGCTCTCCAAGTTCCCATTCCATCTAAATTTATGATCCTATGATTCTTTGACTATAAAGCTTGATACCCAGTGACTTTAGTGTGAAAATGAGCACTGAGGAGAACAGCAAAAACCATGTTGGAAAAGGTGTTACAAGAATGAGAAATGGAAGAGGCTGGAGGTGTATAGACTCCTAAGAAACTGCATACTTGCACATCATCAATACTTCCTTCAAGAACAGAATTGGAAGGTGTTAGATGGGGTGAGTACCTCATGAAGTAAGAGGAGCAGAGCATCTGGGATGAAGATGGGGACAATCCTATGGTTCCCTGACCTAGTCAGAACACATTTGCAGTCTTTTGTTCAGTTCTGCCCATAACATTTTAGGAAGACATTGATAAACTGGAAAGCATGCAGGGAATCAAGATGATGAAAGGTGTTGAGTTCGTGCAATATGAAGATCAGTTAGAGGAATTGGGGATATTTAGCTTAAAGAAGAGAAGACTCAGGGTAATTATCGTGTATTTAAAAGATCAACATCTGTCAAAGACATTAAACTTATTCTACTTGTCCCCAGGAGACATAACTAAGGCAATGGGTAGAAGTTGCAAATAAGCAAATTTAAGCTTTTCATTAGAAAAAAATGTCCTAACACTTAGAGGTGTCCCAAAGTGGAATGAGATGCCTGGTAAGTGATTAGTTCTTTTTCTCTGGAATTCTTCAAACAAAGGCTGGATGGTCACTTATTGGCTAGCCTGCACTAGAGATTCATGTTCTGGTACTGGCTGGACTAGATATTGCACTCACATCCCTTCTAACCCTAAGGTGCTGATTCTGTGACTTGGACTTGGCATCTAGGATTGCTAAATGGTTTACAACATAATTAGGCCTTTACTCACCTGCTGAGGCTGCTTTTTGCTTTTGCTTCAGTGGAATCAGTCAAAAGGTAAAGCTTATCTGACAAAGTGGTGAAAAGGGGGAGGGGTTTAGTGCTGCCTTCAGGCATTCGATAAACATAAATTAAAGAATTTAGAGGGGGAAAAATCTCTCTTCAAATGACTCCTTAGAAATTCTGGACACCCAAGCAAAAAATTCTGAAGGGATGGCTTTACTCAGTCAACAAGTATTTACTTGGTATGTATTTGTGCAAGTCCTTTGCTAAGCCCGGTATGATATCAGAGAAGGCTAAGGCAATGTGTTTGTTCTCTTGGAATTAATTCCTATAAATTTCTTGTAAACTAAGAAAATTAAGTTAGTTGAATGTAGTCATGTGAATTAAAAGCATTTTATTTAAAAAGAAAAAGAAAAGTGATAGATGCAAGACTTGATCAAATGGAGAACTAATGTATTGGTGACTAGTTACTGATTGACTCTCCTTTCCCAGTCTTTTCCATCCTCCTGATGCTACTTTTCAAACTTAGGGAACAAACTTAGGGACTATGGCCCTGTCTTTGCTATAAACAGGAGAGTCAGGAAGAAGGGAAGATGAGTAGTTTGGTTTTGGACATGTGGGCTTAGGTAGGACATTCCAGTGGAGATATTAAGCAAGAAGGTAAAAATATGGTATTAGGACTTAGAGATGAAATTTTTAATAGAATTGGGACTCAGAGCTAAACATAGATGTTCATGGAATGTTAGAGCTGAGGGGGAACTGAGAGTTTGTCCAGTTAGGTTCCATCGGTTGAGGAAGTTTGCAGTTGTAGGAGAGCAGGGTCACACAGCTGATCATCTACAGAGAAGTGATAACTTCAGTCCCTGAGAATGAGATTCTCCTTAACTGTTAGGGAGAGAGTATAGAGGAAAGACAATCAAGTCTTTGTCAGACCCTTGGGGAATTCATGTGTTTAGCTAGTGAAAATGAGGCTGGCAAAGAAGCTAGCAGAGTGGGAGGCAGGTGGGGAAACAGGATGGGCCATTAGAGCAGCCAAGGAACGAGAATATTTCTTGGATTGAGAGGGTGTTGATTATAGCAGTGAGTACTATGTACAAAGGTCTTGGGAAAGAAGGCATGAAAAGAGACCATAGGATTTGGTGATTGGGGGTGACTAGCTCTGCCAATAATTTTCTTACATTATACTTCTGGCCATGTCAAGCCTACTCAATAGCTCCATTATGGTCCCATTTGTCTAGGATCAAATATAAGCTCTACTTAGTTTTTAAAACCCTTCACAACCTGGTCCCAACCTAGCCTACTAAACTTATCATACATTATCTCTTTCTGTATGCTGCATCTAGTCAAATTGACCTTGTTGCTCATATCAACACCTTGGCTTCCTTCTCTAATACTTTGCATAACCAGTCACCCATTTCCTAGAATGAACTCTCCCCTCAACTGCTTCCTTAGAATTCATTTCTTAACTCTTTCCTGATCCCTCTGGATGCTAATGTCTTCCTCCTGAAAATTTACCTTGTACATATCATGTATATATTTAGATATGTACTTGTTCTCTCCCGCCATAGGATGTAAGCCCTTTGAGGCTTCAACAGAGAGAGAAGTCAGGAAGACCTGAGTTCCAGTCTACCCTCTAACACATACTAGCTCTGTGACCCTGGGTAAATCTTTTAACTTCTGTTTGCCTCAGTTTCCTCACCTGTAAAATAGGGGTGATAATAGCACCTACCTCCCAGGGTTGTTGCAAGGATTAAATGAGATACTATTTGTAAAAAGTGCTTAGCACTGAACTTGACATACAGTAGGTGCTTTATAAATGTTCATTCTCCCCCTTCCATATAACAATAGCCAATATTTATATATCATTTATTATGTGCTTTACATATATTTTTAAATTTACACATTTTTGTCATTTGTAAATACAAATTACTTGTAATTACAACTAATTTTGTTTTTTACAAAATTATTTACAATTTACAAATTTTTAGGAAATTATTTAGTAAATAATTGATTTTTGATTACTTTACAAATTTTACAAATTTCTTTACAATCTCCCAGTTGCTCTTCATAGCAACCCCAGGAAGTGGTAGTATTATTATTCTCATTTTATAGATAAGGAAATTAGAGCAAATAGAGGTTAAATGACTTGCCCAGGGTCACCTAGCTAGTAAGTGTCTGATGTTGGATTTGAACTGAGGTCTTCCTGATTCTACCTACTGTACCACTCAGGTCCCCCTGCTTGTTTATGCCATAGTTAAGCAGATGATATAGACACATAAGCAATACTTATAAAGGGACACAAGACTACTGATACTAAGACTCTTCATGGTGATGTTAAGTTGTCATTTGGCACTCCTCTTCCTGCAGGGAAGGGGTGGCATGCAGCTAGACAGACATCCAGAGTGCCTGATGAATATACATGAGTTTAGCCTCTGACTCAAAGCAACCCCCATCTTGTTTGCAACTTCATCATGTCTCACTGAGATCACCGCAACAGCTTTCAAATTTCTTTCCTTGTCTCAAGTATTTCCTTATTCTAGTCTATCCTGGTGACAAAGAAATTTTCTTTCAGTGAAGATCTGACCATGTGTCTTCTCTGATTAATCAACCCTAGTGGTTTCCTATTTTCTTTAGAGTAAAACATCAATTCCTTTGGTTAGCTTTTAAAGCCCTTCAAAACAAAGCCCCAACCTATCTTTCTAGCCTCACTGGACAATGCCCACCTTGAGACAAACTGACCTTATTTCTGTTCCTCAAGTACAACAGTCCATCTCTGCCCCTTTACACTGGGTATCCCATATGCTGCAACATACTCCCTCCTTCCCTTCCCCTCATAGAGTTCCTCTCTTTCTTTAACATGTAACTCAAGAACCATCTTGTGCATCAAACTATGGGGGGGGGCGGGAATGAAAGATGAAATGACCTAGGAAACCCTCCCCTAAGTCTGTCTCTTGACCAGGAAGGTCAGTTCCCCGAGGGCAGAGATATACTCTTCCTTGGATCAAGGAGGGAACAAGGTCTGAGCTGTAGGAAGATCAGTCTGGTAGGGGGGATTGCTTTGGCTAGTGCAGATGAGCTCTAGGCAATTTATTATACTCAATAAAGGCTGAGAGGCTTTCTTGTAATTGTACATAATTTGTTGGTTATTCCCAGAAAGTTTTTTTTAATTCCTTTCTAACCTATACACTGAGAACTGATTTTCATTTAAGTTCAAAGCATATATACATAAAGTTCAAAGCATAAAAATACATATCCAAACCTGTTGCTTTTTTAAAAAAATTATTGACATCTGTTTAATATCATCCAAATTCTTCCCAGGATCCCTCCCTTTTTCTCCTCCCAGAGTCATCCCATAGAACCAAGAATGTTCCAAACTTATTATGTTTACCCAGTTTTTCCCTGAAAGACTCGGTCATTGGGACTTACCCCTTGGCTTCCAGTTTCCTCTCATTGTCTCTCAGTGTTGCCTCTCATTTTCAGCCTGTCCTAGATACTGAGATAACAAAAGGAAGCTGGCCCTAGACTTTCTTTGGACTCACTGTGCACCTTTGCAAGGTGCCCTCTATGATGAGTGTCTCTTTACAGGCAGCTTGGAGTACTCTAAGGCTGCATGGTACAGGGGAATGAACACTCAAGCTGGAAGACCAAGGCTTGAATTCCAGTTCTCCTATTTACCACCTGTGTGACTTTGAGTATATCACTCATTGCCTCAGTTTCCTCATCTGTTAAACAAATGGAATCAGGCTAGACCAGTGGGGTTGAACTCAAATAGAAATGGGACAGGGGTCTGTAAACCCTAAATAATTATCTCTGTGGGTTGCATATTGACTTAGAAAACCATATATTGGCATTATCTATATTCTATTGTATTCTTAATTTTGTTAAATGTTTCTTCTGGTTCAACTTCACTCAGGAGTGTTATCAGCATAATATGGCTGGGGGCAGGTGTTTGGCACCTCTGGCTAGATGACCTGTAAACTTTCATACTACTTTCATAATATGGTCCTGTGGTCCCATGACACTTATCTCAGCTCTACTTTCCCCTTACTCAAAGGCTTAAAGTGTTTTTGTTGCTGTGTGGGTTTTTTTTAGGCTTGGCTATTTATCTCTATGGCTAAATGTTCTCTCTATGCTCCCTCCTTTTATCCTCTCTCCATTGTGGGCCTCTAGTCCTACCAGCTCTCACTAAAGAGCAGGATTTCACTGAAAATACCATCTAAAAGAAGGATGCTTTGTTTTCCCTGAGGATACTGAGAAGTAGCCTTTTTCGGGGATTTGTCCCTGTGAACACCCAGATGTGCACTCTAGAATTAAGTGGGTCGTTCTGAAGAACTCTTTCTGTGAGGTTTCCAGGCAGGAATAGTTTCTCAGAAATACCCACTCCCCTATTCCTGCATATACCAGATCCTAGCATGCAGTGAGGGTAGTCAATTCTTTCACTTGGGGAAAGGCCAGCTTGGATTAGTGATGGTAGTGGTAAGGTAGAGAATAGCCCAACTATAGGTATGGCAGTATCATGAAGCCCGGGGAAGCCTTTCCCACAGAATCCTTGGTTACTGGAGAGGAATATGGGTATAAAAAGAGGCACTAACACAACAGGACCCTGATGGTGGTGGGAGGATCAGACCATAAAGAACTTCCTGGAGAAAGAGCATGAGTTATGAAACAGAGGTAGTGGTCTGTCTTTATACTACATAGGGAGAAAATATCTCCCTCCCATCCCCTGGCTTTCCCCTAAGTATTGGTGCCCTTGGAAAAAACTCTGATCATTCTGCCCTAGTTACATGAGCACCTCACCCAGGGACCTGCTTGTCACTGAGAGGATGGGGGAGCAAAGCAAACTTCCTGTCCTGATACTGGTTTCCTTTTTCTCTTCCAGACTCCTGGTGATTGTCATGATGATCATCCCTTGAGAGAGATGAGTTAATGGAGCAAGAAGTGAGTTTTCCAGTGGAACTTGAATGGAAACCAAGGTAGGTTTCCATGTAGGTAGTATGGTCCAGCACTTCCTATCTGCTTTTTAATGTTTTTCAGTAGTTTCCAAAGTGATTAGAAAAGCCATCAAAGCTCCACCTTGGAGTCTCAGCAGGAAAGCAATGGGAGCCACCGCCCTTAACCCATGTGTAGCAAACCCTAGGTAGTTGGAGGCTACCAAGTTTGGGGAGCTTTCTTACAACTCCAGGGTTGGGAGCCAAGAGGAACCTGAGGGTGCTGCCAAGCCCTGCCAAGGATATGGCACAACTGGGAGGAATAGCAAGAGTTAGGATATGGAGTTAGCTCTTTATTGCTAATTCTTTTCCCATTCATTTATGCCAGTGGATAATATAGTCATCTTGGAAATCCCAAACTTGAGAGGAGGTGGGAGGTCTATGGAGCGTGGAATTGGAAACAATAGCAGCATGGGAGCTGGATGGATAGATAGATAGATAGATAGATAGATAGATAGATAGATAGATAGATAGACAGACAGACCCTTCATAAGAGTTGGCTCCAATAGGCAAGCAAAAGAAAGGTCCTGGGAAGTAGTCCTGGTTATTCCCAAGCCCTGAAGGTAACACTAGGAGATTTTGAGAGTCCCAAATCTTCAACAGCTCCCTAATGTATGAACTCTTCAGGTTAAAGCCTTTCATCAATGTCCCCTGCTGTAAGTCCATGATCCTACTTTTCCTGGATTACTTAGTTTTTAATGTTTGCTTCCTCCTTAACCTTGCACTTACTTATTTGTGTAAAAGTTGTATCCCCACCAAGATTAGGCTGTAAGATCCTGGAGACTGGGAACTGTTTTTCAGTTTCAGGATCCCCAGTGCCTCGCACATTATTTTTTTGCCCAGACCTGTAATTTCCCTGGTGTAACTCCTGGTTCTCCCTGTACCAATGCTAATGGCCAAATGTTTTCTAACATATTGCCAATGACTTGCCCAGGGTCATACAACCATGTGTGTCAGAGGTAAGACATGAATCCAGGTCTTCCTAACTCTGAGGATGACTCTCTAAGTCACTACACACATTGCCTCTCATACCCTGCATGTAGTAAGTACTTAATGCTGCTGTCTGAATCAATGAATGGGAGAGGGAGTTGAATAAGCCTACCTAGCATATACCTCTATAGAATCATTACCTCCTAAGACTGAGACCTCAGAAAGTCACCAGCTATTTCCTTGTTTCTGGGGAGGAGTGCCTAAAAGTCATTTCCCAAAGGGCAACATAAACTAGGCAGGTTGGTGAGGGTAGATGATAGAATGTCTGATGTAGAGTTGAGAAGATCTAAGTTGGAATCCTGCCTCAAATACTAGCTGTGGGACTCTGGACAAATGACAGCCTCTCTGTGCCTCAGTTTTCTCAGCTGTATAGTGGGGATAATAGTAGCTATCTCTCTGGGTTATAATGAAGATCATATTAGAGAATATGCATAAAGGGCTTTACAAACCTTAAAGCCATATATAAATGTCAGCATTATTAATGTCTTAAGTGTCTCTACTATAGAAGACCACATTCTCCTTTAGTAACTTATTTAGTAATTTATTCCAGGCATTTTCCCATTTTTAATGTTTAGGAGCAGAATATAAAACCCATGTTGATACTTCTAGGATCTGTAATTTCACCTGTGGGAGTAAATCCCTCCAACAATGCAGATTATGACCTTTGCATACCTTACTAGGAGTTCTACATGAGCAGCTATGTCTCACTCCCTCCTACCCCAAACTAATCACCAGAGAGGCTGTGGTCAACGCTTTGATGATGGCCTTCCTTTACTGAGTGAAACTGGTCTTCAGACAACAAGTACACAATCTGTTGCCAGACCCAGAGTCAAAGAATTTCTTGCTAAGTAGGACCTGTCAGAGCTTGCATTGTGTAGGTGTAGACTATGTGAGCCTTGGGTCACCTCCATGCCAGTGCATACCTTTAACCAAGGATCTACTACAGTGAATGTCCATAGGCTTAGTAATCTAATGTCAGGAGACTTGGAGATAGAAGGGGCCCTGGTCATCTGGTTTAATACAGATTTTTATACAGGAAGAATCTGGGGTGCAGAGAGATTTGAGTGATTTGCAGGCCATGCAGGTAATAAGCAGCAGAGCTGATATTTGAACCCAGGACTTTTATCTCCAAGTACAGCATTTTCCCCACTATATTGTTCATTCACTTTTCAGTCCTGTTGGACTCTTCATGACTCCTTTTGGGGTTTTCTTGGCAGAGATACTGCAGTGGTTTGCCATTTACTTGTCCAATTCATTTTATAAATAAGGAAATTGGGCAAACAGGGTTAAGTGACTTGCCTAGCGTCACACAGTAAGTGTCTGAGGCCAGATTCGAACTCAGGAAGGTGAGTATTCCTGACTTCAAGCCCAGCACTCCATCTACTATGCCACCTAGCTGCCCATTTCCACTACATGAAGCTGCTATAAACTGAAATTTGAAATCCATGCTTGAGTTAATGAATTTGACAATACCATATATGAAACTATCCCCCTAAGTCAGTGAAGCCCTGAAAAGTGAGGCAGTCATCAAACATTTATTAAGCACTTGCTGTATGCCAGCCACATTATGCTAAGTGCTGAGGATACAAGGAACACAAACACAGTCCTTACCCTCAAGGAGCTCACTGTCTAGTGAGCTACATAAAATGTACAAAGAACTATATGCTATATGTAGAAGACTTATATGATGTAAATGGGAGGCTATCTCAGAGAGAAGGTTCTAACACTGAGGAAGTCCTCCTGAAGAAGATGTTACATCTAACGAGAACCATGTTGAAATTGTCTCAAACTCATTTGGGCAAGTTAAGAAGGAAGTGTTCCAGTCTTTGTGGTGGCTGCTAAGAATGTTGTCCACTTGCTTCCAGTTACAGAATTGAGGACTTGGAAAGACTTTGGAAGTCACCTTGACCAACTCCCTAATTTTACAGATGGGGAGAATGAGGCTGAGGTAAATCAAGTGGCTTGCCCAAAGTCTGGAGGTGGAAAGTGGCAGACCTGGGATTCAAAGCCTCGTTTCTCTGATTCTAGAGCAAAGGTAATTTTCACTACATGACCTTGCCTCCCCAATGAGAGGAGGCAAAGAAGATACCAAAGCACGTTTGTTCTTATAAAGAAGGGGTGTAAAATAAATTAATCAGCCCCATGGGGAGACAACACATTGAGAGATAAGTGAGTGTGCCACTGTTATATAGCTCATTGCCTTAAATTCAATTTTTCACCAGTTCAACAAGCATTTATTAAATGCCTGCTGCATGCCAAGTACTATCCTAAGTATTGGCAATATAAAGACAAACAAAATGGTTCCTGCCCTCACAGAGCTTACATTCTTGTGAGGGACACAACATATATACAGATAAGTAAATACAAAGCATAGACAAAATGGTACGAAAGAATCATAAAGGGAGAGTGCGTTGAAAACCGTCCAAAGAGGATTCAAAGTCTTACTGGTAAAGGGTTCACAAATAACCTTTCAGAAACAATTCTGGAACCCAAGTTGCAGGCAATTGTGTTCATTTGAATTTTTGCTGGTCAAGCCAAAATTTCTTGGGTAGGATTTCCCCATCTCAGAATTCACCGGCATCCATGTTTATTTGCTCTGTTTTGGAGAGGGAGTGAGTCACAAGCAGTTTCTGTAAGCTGAAGCCCTGGAGAGAGAGGCCTAGCCTAGACATGTCTCTGCCCATGGCTTCATTGTGCTGACTTGTAGTTCTTCCCCCTTGGCCCTAAACTCCATCTCGTGCTCTGTGGCTGCCCTCCTGCTGTCCTTGCTAGAGAGTCATTCAAGGCTGGGTTGGAGATGGGAGGGAAAAGGGAACTAGGATGAGACCCCAGGTTAGACCAGATGATCTCCAAGATTGTTTTCATTATGGCAATCCAAGACCCTGTATCTCTATGACCCACTATAAGGGCCCCAAATCTGCTTTAGAATTTTAGGAAGATACAAGAGAGGTTAAGGAAAGAAACCCAGTGAGCAATCCTCAGTAAGGAAGGATAGCATAGCCTAGTGTTACACAGTAATCAAGGAAGAGAAAAAGTAGGCTTACCTAGACTGGAGGGTGCCATCTCTCTTCTTTTTGGCACCTTTACTTTTGTTCTCTCTCCCCACCCCCTTAACCCCCATATCTCTCCAGCACATTCCCATTCACTGCTTTCTACTCTTTATGTGGGCTCTTCCCTCCAACTCCTCTGCCTGGCCCAAAGTCCCCTTCTTAGCTCCTTTGTAAAGGAGATTCTTTGGTTCCTTCTCTGGTCTGTCTGTCTTTCTGCCCTCCTTGAAGAGATCTTCCCTCCAAGTCAAAGTCCTAAGCCCTGTCTCCTTGGCTCTTCAATCTCTGCTTCTTAGATAAATTATCCTTTCCCATGGCTTTAACTGTCACCTCTTTGCTTATAACTCCCACATCTGCCACTCCAGGTCCAATCCATGCTTCAGTCACATGGCCTCAAATTCAACATATCTGAAATTGAATGCATCGTCTCCTAAGAACACCCTTCTTCCTTCCACCCTCCCATATTTCCGGTCCCCCACAGAGCCTCTTCTAATTTCTCAATTTCTGTTAATGGCCCTTCAATCCTTCCAAACTTGAAATGCCAGAATCATCTTTGACTCAATGTCTCTTGTCATATGTGGTCAGGATAAAGAGAATTCTTCAATCAATCAATCTATTGATCAGTTAATCAACAAACATTTATAAAGAGCCTACCATGTGGCAAGGCACTGGGCTAAGTGCTAGGGATACAAAAAGAGGCAAAACACTGTCCCTGACCTCAAGATGCTTATCATTTAATGGAGGAGGCAGCATGAAACAAATATACCAAACAAGCTATATAAAGGAGAAAGAGGAAATAATTAACCGAGGGAAGACACTAGAATTAAGAGGCATTGGGGAAGGCTTCCAGTGTCAACTACAAGGTATGAAGTCTAGAAGACAGAAAGCATAGTTGGTACTTCTAGTGACCAAAATGAAGCAACTGAAGGGAGTTGGCTTAATTTTAGAGATATTGACTTAAGGCAATTGGAGGTCATCATTCAGTGATTTGACATTGGAAGGGACCTCAGAGATCATCAAGAACCACCCCTCAATTTTATAGGTGAGGAAACGAAGGCACGAAAGGTTATGTAACTTCCTCAGGGTCACAGAGCTAATGGGTGTCTAAGACCGAATTTGAACTCAGGTCTTCATGACTCTAGACCCAGTGCTCATCCACTGTACAAAGCTACCATGGAATATGCAGATAATCAACCGTGATTGTATAGGAACTAAGTTTGAGTTTTTAGTGACCAACGAAACAAAGACTGTTTCTTGGAAATCAGCCCAATATCCTTATGTTCTTTTCATAAATAAGTTTCAAATACAGTTCAGGAAAAGATGAATGACCTGAGTTTCATGCCACTGTGTCCCATGGCTTAACTTTGTAAGGGAGAGAAAGTGGTTCTCATCTATCAAGGAGGTGCCGAAGGCCAATCTCCAAAACCTGAGCTTAGCAATATTTATTTCCTGTCTTAGGGGTTCAACAGGAAGAGACTTGCAGGGGGATATAGCAATTGACTACTTGAGTGACCTAGGGCAACACACACCCCCCAAAAAACTTTGAAACTTCCAGATGTAAGAGTGGAGTTTACATCTGTTCCGAACCCCTCATTGCAGGATACAGATCTTGTGTCCTGTATATTGGGTGGTTTGGAGGAAAATGTCATAGAGGGCTGATGAGTTTGACTTTTATTCTTGTGGCTCAGCTTTATAGGCTCTTGTCAATAGAAGATTATATGGTGCAGTGGAGAGAGTTCTAAGTTTTGAGTGAGAGGATCAGAGTTCCAATCCCAGCTTTGCTATTTACTACTCTGTAGCATTGGACAAGTTACTTAACCTCTCTAAAACTCAGTTTCCTCATTTGTAAAATGCAGGTGCTGGCCTCTCGGACAATGGAGTGAGAGCTAGAAGGAACTTCTGAGGCCACCTAGTCCAACCACTTAATTTTCTAACACTCTGTAGAGTCATCATTCTGACACACAGTAAGTGCTGAATAAATGTTGCTTTTTCATCTGTTTGTTCATCCTATGAACTGGGCCTCCTGGAGACAACTCAATAACTGTAGGTCTGAAAGACAAACAGGAGCAAAAGAGAGGCTGAATATATAACGAATTCCTCAGTTTGGAGCCAGATGCTATGATTCGGAAAAATCCTACCTGCTTTGGAAACCTTAAATTCAGAATTAATCCTGACTGAGAAATGTTTTTCTTGGACTTCTGGGATCAGAAGCAATGATGTCATAATGGGCCTAAGTTAATAATTGTTATCACTATCGCTGTCTGTAAAGTGGACATAAATGTGCTTCTAATGGAAAGCCTAATTAAAGGTTTCCCAGGTCCTAAAGATCAGCTGATGAAAGGCTGTGCAACTTAAGATAGCTATTGTGGTCCTCAGTTTGGTCCATCCCTCTTCCTCCTTCCACTGTCCACAGCCTCTGTCTTCAACTCAGGAAAAAAAAGTGGGGCACGGAGGAAGGGCAGGGTGAGGAAGCCGTTAAGCAATGTCCAATCTCTAGTGGCATAAAATTACACTTTGGTTTGCTTGCCTATTACCTTGGGGAAGCCTCTGTGTAGGAGGGAGCAAACTATATGTCAAACTAGGCATAGGAAAAATAGCACCTAGAAAAAGAAAAGCACACATTGGTTGGTGAACAATTGGACAGACTGTGATATATTAATGTGATAGAATTTTATAATTACATAAGAAATGATAGATATGAGAAATTTAGAGAAACATGGGAAGACTTACATGAACTGATGCAGGGTGAAATAAGGAGAATCAAGAAAACCATATAAACAGTGATTACAATATTATAAATAAAAACACAAAAGGCAATTGTATTTAGAACAAATGCAATCATCAACATTGAACCCAGAAGTCAGATGACTATGGTAGTTGAATATGGCAGATAGACTAAGCTGTAAGTCTTATTTTGATGATTTTCTAGCACAGTACTACTTATGTAGGTGCTTGATAAATGTTTCCTAATTGATTGATTACAAAGAATGGTGGAGAGGGAGTAAGGAAGAACAATGCACAGGGAAATTATTGTGGTAAAAACCATAGTAGCAATATGAAAGTCTAAAAGAAATATATTTTTAATTTAAAAATATTTTTATTTTTTATTTTATTTAAATAAAGATTTTTTATTTAAATAGGAAACTAAAAAGGTGTGTATCATTGTTTTAACATAGCTGTCTTCTGCTGTGTCATGTTGCTGTCTACTCTGTCAATAATTGGACACTCTAGTTCCCACTATGGGTCCCCTTGCAGATAATCAGCAAGAGTTTAGAATATTTTCATTTGTACTTTGACTCTTTTCCTATGACACCTTCCTATCAATCTACCCAATCTACCCTTGGTCTCTGACTAGATGCTCTAGTTCTCATCCTGGACAATCAGCAGTTAGTACATTGATAAGAGTAACTCAGCAGCTCTTTTCACCTGTTGCTCTAGGAACAATAATCAAAGCAATGCTACCATTCCTGGAAGGGACAAGTCCATGAATTGCTCCATAATCTCAGTCTCCATCACCCCCACCCCATTTCCCAGAGCAAAACAGTCCTTGCTGGCCACCATCCCCTATATGTGTTGTCTTCCTCCATTAAAATGTAAGAAGACAGGCACTGGTTTACTTTTTGTACTTTTGTATCTCAAACACTTATTAGCTTAGCACCTGACACATAGTAAGTAATGAAGAAATGCTTTTACTCTCTTCAAAAATTAAAAGAGATACAGTATTAGAAAAGTAAGCTAGCTAGAGATCTCAGGGGAAGAGGTTAAACATGACCCTATAGGTATCACTGAGCCTTGGCAGAATGTGACTTTCAATAGGGTACCCTTACGTCATGGTGGAGGAGGAGGAGGAGGAAGCTAGACTAGGTGGCTTCTGAGAATCCTTCCAGCTTTAAACCTATGATCCTGTGATCCCACACCCCAGGACTCCAAAAGTGAAACTGGCTCAGGAATGAAATGTTGATTAATAACTGAAATTTATATAGAGCTTTATAGGCATTCTTTCACTTCATTCTCATGATGACCCTGTAATGAATGCACTAAGGCAGTGGTATGCTGGGGCCAGTTTGCTTCTAGAGAGGCTAGTTAATTGTTCAATGTAAGCGTTTACACCTTGGAAACTGTCAAGCCAATAAGGATTTGGTTTATTGCTTTGTTGATTGTCTACACTTTAAAAAGTAATAGAGAAAGTGTTAATAATGCAAATCAAGCTTAAAAGCGTATCTGGCATACAATCCTGTCTCCCCCACCCCCCAAGAGCCTGTTGTAAAACATTTACCAGACTGCCCCCTGCACCAAAGGCACTATTATCCCTAGACAAACAAACCAAGCCCCAAAGAAGTTAAATCACTTGTCCAAAGTCACACATTAGTAAAGCAATCACTTAGTCAATGAGCTTTTAAAGTGCCTACTATGAGCCAGGTAGCAGGTTACATGCTGACATTACTCACACAAAAAAAGACAAACACAGTCCCTATCCTCAAGGAGCTCCCATTCTAACGGTGTTTGTGGCAGAATTTGAACCTACCTTTTTTTTTTTAAATCTCAAAGTCAGCATTCTATACAGTAATCCACTACTGCTTCCGAAAAATGAAAAAAAAAAAAAAAGAACGGGAAATAGCCTTAGCCTTAGAGACTTATGTGGCAAATTCAGATTTTTTAAAAGCCATTGATGTGAAGTCAGGTAATGAAAATTTTTAAATACATAAATAAAAAAGAATGGCATGGCCATATAAATGTCAGAAAGGCTATAGCCCAGTAGGAACTGAAAGAAGCTTGTGATAAAGACAATAAATGGACTTAAAACATTTTATTAAGGACAAAAATAAAGTAATGGCTCGAGGTGTGGATAGAATCGTGACAGAGCAGAACTAGACTATTCTTATTTTGATGTCAATTCTATACAAAAGAGAATGAGCTTAAAACTGGGGGAAAATAGAACAAAATGTTTATTGAGAAGAAACTTGAGATAAGTAGGGAGAAGCTAAAAAATAAATGTATATATACATATGTATATTTATATATAACCTAGCTACCCTGGGAAACTCCCAAGTCATGAAGTCCAATCAAACAAAATTCCAAGGTCATGAAACAGTTGGCCAAGTGGTTATCTGTATTCTTTTAAAATGAGAAATACAGTAGTCCTACACATGGGCAAAATGATGCAAGAAGATAGGAAAAAGGATAAGAAGAGAGTCTTCAGAACTATAGACTATTGAATTTTATATTAGTGCCTGGCAAAAATTCTAAAAAAGACTATGGAAAGGAGGGTTTATAAGTACTTCGAAAAATTGATTAATATCACCCAGCATGGATTCATTAAAAATAAGTTATGCCAAATTAACAATTTGTAAGGTTTCATTTTTTGACATGATTATTTGATCGGGAAAATATTATGGTCATGGTAGGTCTGGATTTCAATCAGGCATTTGATAGCGGAATAAGAAGGGAGAGAAAGGGAATTAGCATTTATATAGAGGTTACTATGTACCAGACACTGTGCTAAATGCTTTGCAAAATATTATCTACTTTGATACTTACAGCACCTTAAAGGCAGTGATAAAGCAACAGGAACTAGAAGATAATACCATTAGGAGGATTCTGAGCTGGTCAAACAAACAGATTGAAAGAGTATTTGGTAATGGACCAAAGGAAATAGAGCTGAAGAACAGAATCAGAATTCAGAAAGATCCTGACAGGCTAAAAGGATGAGCTGAATCCAATAGCATGAAATTTGAGAGAAAGGTGAAGTCCCAGACTTGGGTTCAAAGACTCAAGTTGTACAAGGGAAGACTGGGGAAGGTGGGGTTGGATAGCTATATAACATGTATGCTTTCACTTCACTCTCTCAGAGCCAGGTCTGCTACATCACCTCTTAGGTTTCCAGAGGGGATACACCCCTTCAGAGGGCTAGGATACCCTGAAGGATTTGGACTGTTTCTCTTTTTCTTCTTGGGTTTTGTTGTTGTTGTTTTGGAGGCAATTGGGGTTAAGTGACTCATGCAACTACTAAGTGTCTGAGACCACCTTTGAACTCAGGTCTTCCTTATTCCAAAGGCAGTGCTCAGTCCACTGGGCCACCTAGATGTCCCTGTTTCTCTTCTGTACTGCATAGATTCAAGTTAGCACCAGCTGACCTCAATTTGTTCCGTGGCAGTCACTAGAACTTGAGTGCCATTTCAGTGCTTAGCATTGGATTACTTTTAAAAGGAATATTTACTTACAAAGGCATAGCAAAAACAAAATACAACACACACACACACACACACACACACACATCTTGAGGCAAAATTTCCCCTACACCACCTTGATCATTGGAGAGGGGGCAGAATTAAGTTCACAACAGCTCAAATCCTACATAGAATGCATCCCAAATTCATGTCTAAATGTAGCTTGATTGCTGAATAAGTCCTTTCCCTGGGTTAGGGTACTGAAGATTACTCCCAAAGGTTGGTCCATTCTCCTTGGGACAGTAATACTATATTGGCTGAATACTATATTGGCATGAAAATTAATGAAATACAGCCAAAGAAACCCCATTCCTTGTGACCATATGGCCTCAAAGAGGAAAGGCCCTTCCCTTTACTACTTGTTCTTTCAGAACTGGATACTATGAGAGAAAGAGTCATCATGCTTCCTCAGATGGGAATGGAACAAAGAGGCATCTGAAGTTGACTCAGGTCTTTTTGAAGATGCAGACAGTTCTGGCTCCCCAGACAATTAAAAAAGGCTCTTCCCAACCATGTGATTAGCCAACTGGAGTCAGTTAGAGAATGTCCACACATGTTCCACAATATTTTGTAGGCACTTCTTTTATACATCATGACTCTCCTAGAAACAACTCAGCAATTTTCATGAGGCTATATTAGCTGAGGAAGTTTATGGGGTCTGTGCAGGAGCCAGACCTCCATTACAGTAGTTCTCTTGAAAAAGACTTAAGGGTTTTAGCAGTCTTAGTTTGATGTGCTTATGTGATATGGAAACCAAAAGAATTAGTGCTGCATTAAAAGAGTCATAGAGGCCATAATGAGGAAGATTGTAGTTGTATGTACATTCGTGGGCACTACATTCTAATAAGGTCACTGGCAATCTGGAACACATTGAGAGGGGTGGCAATCAAAATGGTAAAAAGACTAGATACTGTGCTCTACATAAGTTATACAAGTACAGTCCTTATTTCAAATGTTCCTTCCACAGAGATTATGGAGACTATTACTGTATCTTTAAAAGGCCAATTAGATGTTGTGGGAAAAGGCAGCAGCAAGGAAAAGTACTTGTAATTTAGAAGTGTGAGTCAATAATATGAGGTGCTCCTCATTATGGACTCAAGGAGAAAGTATGCTTTGACTGGAGAGAAATTATTCAATGTGATAGTAGAGAGGAACTAGAGATACTATTCTTGGTCATGGATAGGGAGAAGCTTCAGAAAAGGGAAAGAAAGGAAATGGAGAGATCTTTTCTGATGGAGCAGTTTTCACCTTTATCTTAAGACTTCAAAAAATTATTACTTCTTTTTGTCACTTTTCTTAAAAAATTGAGTGCTAAATTTTCTCCCTTTCTCCATCCCTTCCTCCACCCACTGAACAGTCAAGCAATAGAACAATTATATATACATATGTATGTATATATATGCATAAATATATACATACATATGTGAAATAATGCCAAACACATTTCCATCACAAAAATCAAGAAAAATTAAAAAAACAGTAAAAAAAACATACTTCAATTCACACTCAAGTTCATAATTTCTTTCCTCTGGAGAAGAGTATTTTTCATCATGAGCTCTTCAGAATTGTGCTGGATCATCATACTGATCAAAGTAACTAAGTCTTTCACATTTGATCAGCATTACAATATTGTTGTCCCTGGGTATAACAATCTCATGTTTCTGCTCACTTCATTCTGTGTCAATTCATGTAGGTCTTCTCAGGTTTTTCTTAAGCCATCCCCCTCACCATTTCTTATAGCATAATAGTGTTCAATAATTGGTCACATACCACAGCTTTGCTTAGCCATTCCCCACTTGATGGGCCTCCTCTCAATTTCCAGTTCTTTGCCCCTGCAAAAAGAACTGTTATAAATAAATTGTACACATGAATCCTTTGATCTCTTTGACATAAAGACCTAGTAGTGGTATAGCCGAGTCAAAGGGTACACATAGGTTGTTAGCCCTTTGGACATAGTTCCAAATTATTCTCCAGAATGGTTGGACCAGCTCACCACTCGTCCAACAGGGCATCAGTGTTCCATTTTTTCCATATCCTCTGCAGCATTTGAAACGTTAGCTAATTTGATAGAAGTGAAGTGGTATCTCAGAGTTGTTTTAATTTGCATATCACTAATCAATAGTGATTTAGAGCATTTTTTATCTGACTATGGCTTTGATTTCATCTTCTGAAAACTACCTGTTCATATCTTTTGACCACTTATCCATTTGGAATGGCTCTTATTTTCATAAATTTGACACAATTCTCTATATATTTGAGAAATAAGAGTCTTATGAGAAAAACTTGCTGAAAATTTTTGATATTACTTCATTATTTATAGTAACTTTTAATAAAATGTAGTTTCCCCAATTATCACTTGTAATTAGGTCTTTGAGGAAAACAGAGCCAAAGTGCTAGAGTAAAGGCAGGGACTCACCTGAGCTCTCCACCAAACTCCTCCACATACCTTTAAAAATGACTCTAAACAAATTCCAGAGCAGCAGAACCCACCAAAAGATGGAGTGAAACAAATTTCCAGCTCTAGAGAACTTGGAAGGAAAACTCTGTTGCACCAAGGTAAGAGAGGAGCACAGTCCAACACAGGCCATGCCAGTGCAAACTGGGCCCCAGAAAATTAGGAACAGGCTTCAGAGTGATTGAATCATTATTAGCAGCAGTGGTAGTTTCCAGATCTCTCAGCCTACAGACACCAAAGACAACTTAGAAGGTTGGTAAAGTCTGTCACACCTGGGTGAGAGTGGAGCACAGTCAGCACAGCCCCAGCCCCAGAAAACCAGGAACAGAGCTTGGGAGTGACAGAATCAGCAACAGCAGTGGCTGCTTCTGGAACTCTCAGCCCACAGATGGTGAGGGGGTCAAACAACTAGTCAGAAGGAAATTACAGGGGTCTTTCTTTGCTAGCACTGAAGCAGTACTCTATTGCTTTGCCCATACTTGGATCTGGGTCACAGTCCTGGGTGGCAGTCCCAGAGCAACAAGGGGCACTAGCATAGCAGAGCTTATAGCCTCAATGAAGGGGGGGAGCCCCTTCATAGTTGCAGGGCAGAAAAGAGTGCTTGTGGTTGCTCACAGACCACAGTATAGGCCAGGAAAGTTGTAAATACCTCTCCCTAAATCATATCACCTTGGAAGAACAGAAAACTTATAGGTCCCTAGAAGTCTATCTGAAAACAAAGGCTTAAAACCTCTGAAACTTGAGACAGTGCACCCTCAACCCTGTAAGCAGAGTCCTACTTTAACAAAGAGTTAAAAGCCAAATAATAGGATGGGGAAATGAGCAAAAAAAATCTCTGACTACTGAAAGTTACCATGCTGAAAAGGAAGATTAAAACACACACTCAGAAGAACACAGCAAAGTCAAAGCTCCTACATCCAAAGCCTCCAACAAATATTGGCCACAGGCCATGTAAAAGCTCAAAAAGGATTTTGAAAATCAAGTAAGAGAAGTAGAAGGAAAATTGGGAAGATAAATGAGAGGGATGCAAGAAAATAATGAAAAATAAGTCAACAGCTTGGTAAGGGAGACCCCCAAAAAATACTAAAAAAATATTAATACCTTAAAAAACAGGCTAGGCCAAATGGTGAAAGAGATCTAAACATTCAATGAGGAGAAGAATACTTTAAAAAGTAGAATTGGTTAAATAGAAAAGGATGTCCAAAAGCTCACTGAACAAAATAATTCCTTAGAAATTAGAATGGAGGAAACGGAAGATAGTGACCTTATGAGAAATCAAGAATCAATCAAACAAAACCAGAAGAAAGAAAAAATAGGACAATGTGAAATATCTCATTGACAAAAGAGCTGACCTGGAAAATAGATCCAGAAGAGATAATTTTAAAATGATCAGTCTACATGAAAGCCATAATCAAAAGAAGATCCCAGACATCATCTTTCAAGAAATTATCAAGGAAAACTGCCCTGATAATCTAGAACCAGAGGGCAAAATAGAAATGGAAATAATACATCAATCACCTCTTGAAAGAATTCCCAAAATGAAAACTGCCAGGAATATTATAACCAAATTCAAGAATTCTCACGTCAAGGAGAAAATATTACAATCATCCAAAAAGAAACAATTCAAGTATGGTAGTCGCAGTCAGGATAATGCAAGATTTAGCAACTTTTACATTAAAGGATTGGAGAGCTTGGAATACAATATTCTGGAGGAGAAGAGGTAGGATTACAACCAAAAATCACTTACCCAACAAAACAGTATAATTCTTCAGGGGAAAATATGGATATTCAATGAGATAGAGGACTCCCAAGCATTCTCAATGAAAAGACCAGAGCTTAACAGAAAATTTGACTTTCAAATATAAGACTCAAGAGAAACACAAACGGGAAAGAGAAACCATAAGGGACTTAATGGGGTTTACTCTTTACATTCCTACATGGGAATATGATATTTGTAATCCATAAGACCTCTCTTATCATTAAGGTAGTTAGGAGTACATATAGACAAAGGACACAGGTGTGAGTTGAATATGAAGACACATCTAAAAAATGTAATTAGGAAGTGAGAGGGGAATGTGCTGGGAGAAGGAAAGGGAGAGATAGAATGGGGTAAATTGTCTCACATAAAAGAGGCAAGGAAAAGGTTTTACAGTGGAGGAGAAGGGGGGGAGATGTGAGGGGAAGTGAGTCAACCTTCTTCTCATCAGAATTGGTTCAAGGAAGGAAGAGCATACACACTTAAATGGGTGAAGAAATCTATCTTGCCCAACAGGAAAGTAGGAGGGGAAGGCGATGAAAGAAAGGAGGCAGTGATAGAAGGGAGGGGAGATTGGGGGAGGGGGTAGTCAGAGGCAAAACACTTTTGAGGAGCGACAGAGTGAAAGGAAAGAGAGACTAGAATAAACAGGGATGGGGGAATAGGATGGAGGGAAATACAGTTAGCAATAGTAAATGTAAAAAAATTATTGAAGAAAGTTTCTCTGATAAAGGCCTCATTTCTCAAATATATAGAGAAATGAGTCAAATTTACAAAGAAAAGTCACTCCCCAATTGATGAATGATCAAAAGATATGATCAGCTTTCAGATAAAGTAATCAAAGCTATTCATAGCCATATGAAAAATACTCTAACTCACTCTTTATTGGAGAAATCCAAATTAAAACAGTTCTGAGGTACTACCTCATATCTATTAGATTGGCTAATAGGACAGAAAAAGTAAATGAAAAATGTAGGAGGGGATGTGGGGAAAATGAGACATTAATACACTATTGTTGGAATTGTGAACTGATCCAACCATTCTGTAGAGGAATTTGGAACTATACCCAAAGGGCCATATATCTCATAGGCCCCTCCTACGTTCCTGTTGGGAAAGATAGATTTTTTTACCCATTTAAGTGTGTATGCTCTTCCTTCCTTGAAGGAAGGCCATTGCTAGGGACCTAGCAACACCACTGGTAGGTCTGTATCCCAAAAGAGACAATAAAAGGAAAAAGAACTATATGTATAAAAATATTTACAGTGCTCTTTTCTGGGGTCAAAGAATAAGAAATTGAAGGTATGTCCATCAACTGGGGAATGACTGAACAAATTGTAGCATGAGATTATGATGAAATGCTATTGTACTATAAGTAGTAATGAGAAGAATTCTCTCAGAAAAACCTGGGATGACTTGCATGGGCTGACGAAAAGTGAAGTGTATGATGTACAAAGTAACAGTAATATTGTAAGATGATCGGGTGTGAATGATTTACTGTTCTCAGCAATCCAGAACAACTCTGAAGGACTTAGGATGAAAAATGCTATCCATCCTCAGAGAAAGAAATTCTTCTTGAGTTTTTTTCACTTATATTTTCTTTCACAACATGACTATCGTGGATATGTTTTGCATGACTACACATGTATAACCTATATTGAATCACTTGCCTTCTCAAGGAGAGGTAGGGGATAGGGAGGGAGGAAGGGAGAGAATTTGGAACTCAAAGTTTTAAAAGTGAATGTTGGGAGCCAAGATGGCGGCGTAGAAGCAGCAAGGTCCCTCAGCTCCCACACCGCCACCCTAAACACCCATAAAATACGAGCCCAGACAAAGTCTAGGAAAGTCTAGGACTCTCAGACTCACAAAAATCCATAGAACACAGCTCTCGCTGAAGGCAGCTCGGCAGCAGGGGCTCAGCGCGGCGGCCGGAGTGGAGGCTGGAACGGCCTGAAGCCGAGACCGCGGCCAGGCCTGGGACTGTGGGAAGGAGCTGAGCCGAGCCTGCAGCCAGCCTGCAGTGGTTCTACAGCCTCCAGCACCCCCACATCTGCCAAGGCGTGAAGAGCAGGACGGAGAGGCGCAGCTTGCACTGCAGAGGAGCAGAGAACGACCAGCCCAAAACCACAGCCACAGCCAGGCAAGGCCCCAGGGCGGCCACGAGGAGCAGTGGAGCCTCCCAAGCCGCAGCTTGAGTCTACTTCAAAGAAAATCTAAAGCACTGGTCTGAGGGGAGCTCCGGTCAGAGACAAGGTTAGTGAAAGCTGAAACTTTGAAACTTAATTGGGGGGCGTAAAGCAGTTCGGCCATTCTACCCCCAGGGCAAGGAAGCAATGGGGGAAGGGAACTACTGGAACCAGCAGCAGTGGCCCCCACCAGGCTGCTTCAGAGGCCCTGGCCTGCGGACTCAGCAGGGGGGCTGAATCAATTGATCGGGCTAAGTGCTCTTGTGTTGAGTGGCCTGGATCCAGATCATGGTCTTGGGTGGTGGTCCTGGGGTGCACTTTCAGCAAGCCAAAGCTGGGGGGACTTGCAACACCCCCCTAATAGCTCCGGCAGTTGGGAAAACCCCAGCGATTTGGAACAGAGCTTCCCCCCCCTTGGAAGCAGAGTTTCACAGACCTAAAAAAACCAACCAATTAATTGACTGGCCAACATGAGAAAGAGGAAGCAAAATAAAAAGACCAATAAAACTCTAGA
>CM053601.1:156842210-156862920 GCA_028646575.1 Pseudocheirus occidentalis | reverse complement strand
TCCTTGAAAAAACCACTGACCTGGAAAATAGATCCAGGAGAGACAATTTGAAAATTATTGGTCTACCTGAAACACATGACCAAAAAAAGAACTTGGAAAGCATCCTTCAAGAAATCCTCAAAGAAAATTGCCCTGATGTTTTAGAATCAGAGGGCAAAATAGAACTTGAAAGAATTCAGATGTTCCTGCTGCTACAGACACCTCCCGCTGCCTCCTTGCCCTGGGAGCACTTTGGCCGGACCCGCTCTTCTCCTCCCCAGTTAGCAAAATCCACTGACCTTTCTCTTAGCCTTTTTGTCTTCTGGCCTGATAGATGTGGTAACTCTGCCTCCAGTGCAGCTGATCTGCTCTCCTATAGACGTCGCTCCCCGCCCGATGCCCTAGGGCCTGAGCCGGCTGGGTTTCAGCCGGGTCCCAGACTGCTGCGAAGAGCCCCGCCTGCTGCGCTGCTTGCAGCAACAGATGTGCTTTCTGTCTTGTGGAGAGTTTTGGAGCTTGAAAATCTGTTTAGAGTCCCATTTTATGAGTTTTTTAGCATGTTTGTGTGGGAGCTGTGGTGCTTTGCTGCTTCTATGCTGCCATCTTGGCTCCGCCCCTCATTAACTATTTTTCAAACTGGAATGGAGACTTTAGCTAATGAATTAGTGGGAAAAGTTGCAACTTTATGAACTAGAAAGAAAATATCCAAATATATTCCCTTAAATTCCCTAGAATGTAGGATGATAAAATAAAAATACTAATTCAAATATTCAGCTGAGGGGATGACATACAAGTCAGGATGGACTGCCATTGCTCTTGGAAAGTGTGTGCCATTCAATTTTCCTATGGATCTACTCACCATTCTTGGAAACCTCCAAATCAAAATTTGTTTCCTTGGATACCACTCTCCTGTCTATATTATCTTTCTTAATTAGAATGTATGATCCTTGAGAGTAGAGACTGTCTTAGCATTTATCTTTTACCCTCATCATTTGGCATAATGCTTGATTAAGCACTTAAAAATGTCTTTTCCTTCATTCATTCTAATATTTCTCCCCTTATCACAATTGAGTGGAGTCTTAAGTCCGTTTCCTTTCCTCCCCAGTCCCAGCTGCATTCTGCTAGATGATGGCTAACCAATCAATTCCATGAATCTCTGCTAACATGTTTACTGTGAGCTAGGGTATTAATGGATTACCTTGTCCAGGGAATATCTTTGGTTCATATTCATAGGAACATAGTGGGACATCTGAAAAATAGTCACAGGAACTTGGTTTCATTAATTCCAGGCTATTATGCTTATTGAGAGCAAAAAGATTAATAGGTTCCCTCATCCAGGGAGCATATTTGCATTTCATAGGAACTTTTAGGAGACACACCATGTCTTCCTCAAAAGAGATGATTCATAGTAGGGATGTGTGTGCATGCCTGTATGCATGGAAATTTGGGAGCAAGGAAGTCCTTTATCACTCCACATCAAGACCAAACAGCTGTCACCTTCCTGAGTCCCCTTATTAACAATGACAAGAAAACTTCTTCCATATCCAAATACTTCCCATTTCCTGATAACCTCTTAAGGTCATAGCATTTCAAACTAGATTAAACCATAGAAATAACCTAATCCAACATCATCATCTTGCAGATGAGATAATGGTGGGAGGGGTGCACAGAATGGGAAAGGTGATTTGCCCTAAAATACTCAGGTAGTGAGTGAATAGAAGAACCAGGAGCTGAACTCCACTCTAATACTCTTTCCCTTTTCCAGGAATAGAGGCATAACAGACGCTGACTCCCTGCTAGCTTTGGAGGAAGATCAGGGCACTCTTTCCCAATCCCTGATCCAGGTCAGTCCCGTTTTCACTGGCTTTCTTCTCTGGCATTCAAGCACTGGAGAACTGGCTCAACAGTCTGCTTCTAAGGAATCTTCCAGGGAATCTTTTCTTCTACACCCTGGGAGATCAGACTCCTGCTAAACAGAAAATGCTTTGTTCTTCTCCAGATCATTCCTTCCCTGCAAAGGAATTCCTGGAAAGTACCGGTTTGCCCACGGGCAGCATAACGGAGGCCGAGGCGGTGGCTGCTGCCGGGCCCCTTCCAGGCCTTGCCAACTTCTTTATCACCCCTTCTGAGCTCTCCTGCCAACTTGCTCATCTCATCATAAGACTTAGTTTCTTATCCTTTGGGGATTTAAAAATTTTTGAACGTGAGATAGAAGGAGGGTGGCAACCCAGAGCCTGTGCAGGCAGGCTGGTTTTCTAGCTTCCAGTCCTCAGACACCCAAGAATGGGGCCCTTAAGACTTGCCTTTGCATTTCAGTCTACATTCCTGCCAACCGGACTGCCCTGTAGTTCCCTCAACTCAATCTGATCTTTTTAGTCTCTGGACTTTTGTTCATGATCAGAGAGACCATGTACAATAGATGTGGAATCAGAAAGATCTGGGTTCTAATCTTGCCTCAGACAGTTCTTAACTGTGTAACTACAGACAAGTCATTTATTTCTCTAAACTTCAGCTCCCACCTCCATTATATGGGAATATTAACTGTCATGCCTACTTCACAGGATTCTTGAATCTCAAATTAGAAATTTTAGGAAATGTACTTCATGAACCTTGAGGTATTATACATAGTGTGTTCTAAAAGTCTGTTATTGAGCTATTAAATGCTTTTAATATCTTTAAGCTTTGATAACTTTAAATTACACCAAGACTTTTGGGGCACCATATGTGTGTGTGTATGTACCTGAGGTGTAGGGTGTATTCAGGGAAGACAAGTACCTCTTGTGTGAGGGCTGGGTGTAGCCATCCCCTCCTGTCTAGTCACTGGGAGGGCTCTATTTGGATGAAAGGGAACAGGGGCACAACATCCCACTTATTGTAGGGTACATTATTAATTGCCAAATCAATGGTATAGGCCAGGGAAATCAAGTTTTCAGGTTCTAGGATACTTTAGCTACTTGGGTCCTCGCAAGTAATATCCAGCAAGCTCTTACCCCTTGGTTCAAATGACTATGTAATCAAGTGAACAGTCATTGTGAAAATAAACCAAGAGTTCAACACTGCCAAATAGATTAAGAATATAAATGTAAGAGACCCGACCAATCTGAGTTTGAAATTAATAGTATAGATAATGATTTCAGAGGAAGGAAAAATCATAGTGTTCTACAATGATCAGAAAAGATCATTCAGAGGAGGTGATACTTGTTTTGAGCTTTTAAGGATGGATAGCATTGTGAATGGCAGAGAGGAAGGAGGATGGCAGTTGAATGAAGGGCACAGTTTTAGCAAAGGCTTAACAATATAATCAACATGGAATGCTTCTAGGATCAGTCCTGTTAACGCCATGTTTGTGTAAAGCAGATGCTGGCCATTCTTTGTCTAGTGACCAGTGAACCTTTGGATCCCTTATTAGAATGTTTAAAATGCATAAAATAAAATACATAGAATTACAAAGAAAGCTGATGGTATCAAAATATTTTCTAAAAATTGTGTTATGGTTATAGATGTGCTTCTTTATTAATGTATTAAGTAACAAGATAATACATTAAAATATAGGCAAGGTAAATTTTTTCAAAGATATCAGTTTGAGGGTTGTTTAGTTTGAATAAAAGCATTAAACTGTGGGATGGTTTTAATGGTTAAAAGTGTTAAAAATCTCAATTCATAAAGATATATTGTTGCAAATGGAATTAAAGCTTCCGTAATTTGCAAAGTGAGAATATGCTTTTATTAAGGAATACCAGGATTCTCTAAGGCTTTTTGAGTTCAACTCCACTCATATTAAAGGGTTTTTGCCCTAACATCAATAAGTTCATGTTTGGCTAGGTCACAATTTTCAATACAGTGTATATCAGAAATAAAAAAATATTGAAAATTCATGGTTCAATCTCAAAGCCATCAAGATGGAAATAGCTTTTCAAAGAGTTTTGAAGTGTTTTCAGACGTTCATGAGTTTTTCTTCTCAAAGACAATGACGATGAATTTTGTATGTCAACTCCATCTTGGTAAAGTATTTTCTCTAACTTTTGGAAGATTGCAAGGGTGTAAACCTTTACTCCCTTTTTCTATATGAACAAATTAGCTTGCAATTTTTAGTAGCATCCATAAAGGCAACTTCAGGATATTGAATTGTGAGGGTCTGGGAAATACTTGCAGGTTGCAGGTGGTTGGGATGAGACACGGGGAGAGTTGAGGCCCTGGAAAAGTCTGGGTCACGTGGAGTTCGGGGCACGCTGGATTCTCCAGGTTTCTCCAAGGCTGTGGGGAGCAGCAGTGCTTAGAGTTCTCTTGTGTGTAGAAACCAGGTTTTCCAGATGACGTCTCCTTGCCCTGAGGCCACGTGAAGCCCCTGAAACCGCAACTTCCCACTTTACATTTGGCTATATCCTGCACCTTGCAGCTGGGCCCTGTTTATCACATGTGGTACGTGAGTTTGAATGATATTATAAGACTCAGGTTTTGGGCAGGTTGAGGTGGTCATCAGTCTTGAAATGTTCCTGTTAGGCTCCCCCAATGGAGAAGACTCAATAAAGATTCGCTGTTTACACCTTTGAGCCACTGACTCTTCTGTACTGGAGAGGGCACTAGCGCCTTCTCCATTAAGGTGGGTAACCGGTTGCCCCTGCCAGAGTTGTTGTGGGGGAAAGTGGCCCTGACAGACCTGTTGTCAGGGTGAAAGGACCCTGACATTGAATAAAAAAATTTGTCTCATTTATATGGTTAAAAAATATCAATCAGGTTAAGTCAACCAATGGATAAATTCCTTTCTTTCAAAATATTCCAAGAGTAGGTTCTCTTTTTCTTTCTGAAAAAGTGAAACTTTTGCCCTTAATTTGAACAAGCACTTCATAACTTGTCTTAAAAGCCAACACTTCTGTGCAGAAGGAGACTTCTGCGTTCTAGAGAGACACTTTGAGACTTGCTTCTGATAACACTGATGACATTTATGACTGTTGACAAAGACTTCTTCAGAGTTAGTGGAAGTTTTTATTTCCAGTACAAGTCTGTGTAAAAAGCAACAAGTGACGACATGAAGACCTTTCTTTTTTCACTAAAGTAGTAAAAACCAGGTGTATTACTGAGCATTCATGTGAATGTGCAAAGCTTTTCTTTCCAATCGGTTTTTTTAAATACTATTATACATTTCCAAAATGTTGACAGTCTTTGTAGTTTTCAAAAGGGACTCACAAAATAAGAATTCTTCTTTGATGGTGTCAGTAATGAACAAAAACAAAACTGGCTACGTTGAGATATAATTGGGGCGGCTAGGTGGTGCAGTCAATAGAGCACCAGCCTTGGAGTCAAAAGGACCTGAGTTCAAATCCAGCCTCAGCTACTTAACCCAAAAACTAGCTGTTACCTTGCGCAAGTCACTTAACCCCAATTGCCCTCCAAAAAAAAAAAATTAAAAAAAAGAAAAAAAAGAGAGAGAGATTATTTCATCAAGTTGCATACTGAAGGGAAATGGAAAAGGTAGTCAATTCCTCAATGACCTGTTTCAAGATGTTAAAGAAAATATAAACTATTCTAGAATGTATCTCATCTTTAGACCATGCAATCACTTCCAGCTTCTCCCTCTGTATCAGTTTACAAATTGGCTTGCCCACTTCCAGCACACACGGTCTTACTAATGCCTCTCCAATAGCATGGGGTTTCTTTTGTTTGGCAATTCATTAAACACCTCTATAAGATGCCTAAGTTAAGAAAAAGTTTGGGGGATGTGTCAAATCCAAGTTTTGGAAGTGTCCCAACTTTTTTGAATTGAGTTTTTTTTTGATACAATCTCCCCCAACATCTTTAGATGAATTTCCAACACGGACAGAGATACACGTTCAGTTTTGCCGACTTCATTCAAAAATTTTCTGGCACAAAAATCACTGTGGCTATTGTGTCTCTTTGGATTTATCAATGCAAATGAAATTCTATAACATATATAGTCTTTATTACACTTCCTTTTCTTCAACATTTCCACTTAATTTGACTGTAAAAAAAATATAAAATAAAAACAGGAACTATATAGTATGTACTTGTTGTCCTTGTTAAAAGAGAGGCTGAGTGGTAGATCTCTTGAATTCTGGAGTTCTAAGCTACAACAGAGCTAAAGCTGTCCATGCTCAATTCAGTACCAGTGGGTCCCCAGGCTACCTAAAAAAGAGATTCACCAATTCAGATCAGAAATCAATGCTTTCACAACAGTGGGGTTGTACCTGGGAGTGATTACCACACTCGGACAAAAAACTTTATCAATAATATAGCCTAATAATCCACAAATATATAATGTGTTACATAACAGAATGAAGCTAAAATAAAATATTTTAAGTTATATTTTGGGAGCAATTTTTTTTGGTGGTTTTGATTTATGTATTTGATAAATATACATGGAAATAAGTAACTTCTACTAAAGTATAAGACAAAATTTGCATGACTAGTGGAAAAAGGAAAGTCTCACAATTTATTCAAAGTTTTTTTTAAACCCTTTTAATGGCTTTTAGACCTCTGACAGACACTTGTGTTACAACATAGTTCAGAAGTCTTGTCCTTCCTGGAATCCGTCTATTATCATTCATAGAACTGGACAGCTTTCTGCACTCTCCTAGAAAAAATGATTTTCATTTCTGATTTCATTTACAGTTTTTTTTGAGAAGTTACTATTAAAACTCAGTGTTTTATCATCTTCACCATTATTGTCATCATAATAAAACATGAACAGCAGTTGTACAGCATCTTGAGTGTGTATGCCTTTATTTCATAAGAGGCAATGTACAAAAAGGAAGCATAAAAAGAAAAATAAAAGAAAGAACCTCTCTACTTGCACACTGAATATGACACTGTTTATGGCCCTATGCAGTCCGTTACCAATGATAAGAAGTTCCTTTAAATAGCACACTTCAACCATCAGACACGTTTGAACTTGCCTGGTCTGTACTCGTAGTCCACATACCTATTCTTGTTACAAAAGGCACGTGGGTTATCTTGTGGAGAAATAAAATTGTTATTTGAATTTTTTCCACTTTTTTCAAAACTTGAACAAATGATAAAGATTATTCTCCTTCTGTATATTTACCAAAGAACCATTTTGAATAGGGAATACTAGAAAGTAATGTAGGATTA
Organism: Pseudocheirus occidentalis; assembly: GCA_028646575.1. NCBI lineage: Eukaryota > Metazoa > Chordata > Mammalia > Diprotodontia > Pseudocheiridae > Pseudocheirus > Pseudocheirus occidentalis. The sequence continues at coordinate 156,855,834 of CM053601.1, read as the reverse complement.
AGATATCTTTCTCTTGCTTATACAAATTAATACTAAGTGAGAAGAGAAGAACAAGGAAAAATTTGTACACAGTCACAGACATATCATATGTGTGACGACCAACCTTGATAAACTGGACTCTTCTCTGCAACACACAGTTAAAACACAATTCTACAAGTCTCAGGATGGAAGGATATGTCTACATTCAGAGAAAGATCTAGAAAGACCAGAGTTTAAATTGGAGACTAATACATGCTATTGTTCTTTTCCATGTTTGGTTTTGTTTTTTTCCCATTGTTCGCTCCATTGGTTACAACGCTTCTATACAACCAGACTATTGTACAATGTGAAAGTGTGTGCAGATCCTATACCTGATTGTATGCCACCATGGGGAATGGGGGGAGAAGAGAAGGGAGAAAAATCTGAAACTCAAGTGATTGTGGAACTGAATCTTGTAAATTAAAAATAAATAAACAAGTCAATTTAATAAAAGATATCTCTCTTTCAGTGTAGCCAGTTTTGTTTTTGTTCATTACTGACACCATCAAAGAAGAGTTCTTATTTTGTGAGTCCCTTTTGAAAACTACAAAGACTGTCAACATTTTGGAAACAGTACCCCCCCCCAAAAAAACCAATTTAATAATATGAGACTTTTGTGTTTGCCTGATAGATGGCCAGTTAGGTTAAATAAATATCTGTAACCAGTAATATTTATTACATATGATCTATTAGTAGGTCTAATAACTACAACAATTTTGAAGTAGTAATGGATGTAAATGATATTTTGATATCTGTAATGATAGAAAACTGTAATGACAGGGGAAAAATCTGTAATTGCTATTGGTTATAGTTACAGGAAGTGCTAGTACTACTATAGTTTATTGCCTACACTAATGAAGGAAATACTAATTTTCAGTTAGAGGTTAGTGAAAATAAAGATGTTATTTTGTTTCTTTTCCAAGTCCTCACACGTCCTGAATTCTCTATACCCTTGAGGGTCCATGGGCCCTAAGGCAAAGGAATATTAAGAGGAAAAGGAAAGGGAGAATCATAAAATCATATTGATTAAATGGACCCTAGAGAAAATGTACCTAAATAATTTCAATTAAATAAACAATAAAGCAATTATTCCATCCATAACATTCTGAACAAGTGATTACTTCAGTAACTCCAATAATTAGGAACTCATTCATTACCTCACCATAAATACTTAGCTCTAATTCTTAGCAAAGTATGGTAGTCTGTGAGAGTTTGGTGTAACCATACCCCCAATCCAGAAACTGGTGTCTTTCGAGGTCACCATGTTCTTCCTCTTCTTCCTCCTACCATGGCCAAAGACCATTGTGCTTGATGTTCTAGCAACATCTCTGGCTATAACCCTATCCTGTCTTTTTTTCTTATCATTTCAGAGGTTTTATCTGTTGTTTTTTTTTTTAAGAGATAGGTCCCCCCTTAGTGTTGTTTCTAGTTGTTCTTGAATTCCTTTCTGAGCTTTAACTCTTGGGTATCTCAAATTTAGTCACGTGTCCTTTTGAGTTAAAACATAGCAATTTAAAAAATTATTTATTTTTAGTTTACAACATTCAGTAATTTTTTTTAAAAAAAGCTAAAAATGTTTTCAGCATTTAAGGGTTTGTTGTTTTCTTCTGTGAAGCCCCCATTAAGTCTTATAACCACAGCACTGGATCGGAACAGAAGCTGCTTCTCTTGTAAAGCTAGATCCTATCTCCCTGTAGGTGAAGGCTGAAAGTTAGCATGGAGGCCAGGTTCTGGGCAAGTTAAGGGCTCCATACTAACTTTCAGGCATCATCTCACCACATTCCTGATATAGCCGCCACTATCCATATCTACTGCAACCCTGGAGGCTGCCTAGTATCCTGGTTCTCCTAGATGAGCTGTTGCCTCATCCTACCCACACTCAGGCTTCCATGCCACTTGCCAACCTTCTTGACACCACGTCATGCTCTTCTCTAGCTCCCATTTATGGATGGGCTTCCTCCCTTAAAATGTAAGCCAATTAAGGCAAGAAGTCAAGCACCTATCATCTCCTTGATTGAGTACAATAAGTGTCTATTAAAGAGATAGCACAGTTGAGTGTACAGTATTGAACTTGGACACAGGGAGACCTTGTTACATCCATAACCAGCCTCTAGTCAAAGCTTTAGGACTCCTTACATCATTCTTATAGGACTATTATGCTTTTGTATTCACTCTCCGTTACCTGCCTTCACTTCTATCTTCTACATTTGTCTTTTTTTTTAAACCCAAGTTGGTTTTTTACTTGTCTATCTGTACCACTCTTTTTAGGTAGCACCACCCCTTTTTTCCTCATAGGAATCTATTCCACCATAAATTTATTTGTAAGCGTTTTCTATCCCCTCTTGGCCCAAAGATCCTATCTAGCTTTCCTCTGTACTCTTTGAAATCCAATCTCAAAATCTGGGATGTGAATCAGAGTCTAATCCCTCTTCTCACCTCTATCAATAATGTTAAAACTGAGTGGTTATTTCCATCAAGGCTTCCATCATTTGTGTCTTATTACCCAATTCACATTAGTACAGAATAACAGTTCCTCTCATTGGCTCCTCTTCTTTTGAATGAACGAGTAAGTATTTATTAGACTTTTGTTATATGCCAAGCACTGTGCTAGGGATACAAAAACATAAATTAAGATAACTCTTGACCTCAAGAAGGTCTATTATATTCTAATAGGAGAGAGGGACCACATATAAAGGAGTGGTGAACTGGGAGAAGTATTTTGGTTTGGAAAGTTTCAGGAATTGACATTGGAGCCATCAGGAAATAGATTGGCATGCCTTTTCCAGTAGCATCATTAATTTGATTATGGTTATGGAACTGGAAAGTGTGGGTAGTTACAGAGGGTAGCAGGGTACTCATGCCATAGAAAACTAGAGAATAGCAGGGGAATGGAAACATGGTTGGAGCAGCTAGCCTGAGAGTCCAAGGGTAAGAGTTCCAGAGTCAATAGGGTTCCTCCATGGCACGATTTCTGGTTCCAAACAATGAGAAAATGGGGTGAAAGGGTAGAATGATTCAAATTGAAACATTCTAAAGGATGAAGTTATTAAGGCAAGTCAAGAAGCTTCTACTTTTGGCAGAATGAGTGCTAACAGATGACCCCCAGGACCACCATATTATGTTCCTTTGTCAGGTGTGTGAACAGCTTCATCCCTTATTCAACAGTTTCTTCCTTTACACCATTGTGGTCTGTAGCATACCTAAAGGAAGAGACAATCTAGAACTGGAAAGACATGTAAAGGGGTCAGCTAGTTCAAGAGACTCTTTTTACCAATGAAGAAACCAAAAGAAATTAAATAATTACCTAAGATCATGCAAGTATTAAATAAAGAAAGATGAGAATTCAAATTCTGGCTGACTCCAAATCTATTGGTCTGATTTTTTCATTACAGAGTAATGCTTCTCCATCACAATATCCTTATCTTCATCTCCTCTCCCCATGTCTTCCCCCTTTTTGAGCACAAAAAAATGGGATCAAATATATTCAGACAGACAATAACTGGTGAGTGATATGGACTTCACTTCCTAATCACCTATTGGTGTGTGCAGCCAGACCATCACCTCGTTAAAATAAAGATCAAAACTAACATCCTAAAATAAACCTTGCTATAGATAAGGCTACAGCATGTAATTACAACAGCTCCACCCAACCTATTCAAACAAGTTACTAATGCCAAAAGGTACAGGCTGAATAAATAGATATTAACATAGACAATCACTATTTTCTAAGGAATGTTCAGTCAAGTGGATTAATTACTTCCACTTCTAGTAAGGAAACTTTGTTCATATAACTGTCATTTGGAACCAGCAGAAACACAAACATAACACACTTTGCAGGCCACTGCAAAATTTCCTTTGCCCTCCATGTTTGCTAGAAATAATATCCTCAGTCCTTGTTGGAAATTCATGTAGCTAGGAGCTCAATTGCCAGCAGCTCCTGAGTAAGGCGTTCTTTGTAGAAGCCTCCTATTTCTTCTTGAAACAGAATGTTAGGTGGCTGAGCTGCTTTAACTTGACATTTGATTAGCAGGATCCCTCCAAAGCTCTAATGTAAACAGAAGCTACCTTCAGGTGTTTGTCTCTGAGAAGTTCTCAATCCGACTTCCAACCACCAGCCAATTCATATCTTTCTACCTCTTATCTCCTTTTCCCACTGATCAGACTTCAGACATCTCTTCCCATCTTGCCCTTATCTGTTGAAGTGTCCTCTGTCCCTGCTGCCCCTGTCAAGTTTTTATTTATTTATAGCCAACTAGCTTGCTTGATAGGAAATGAGCAGATTCATGCCAAAACTTGCTGATCAGAGGACAGACATTTCTCTCATCTTGTTACTTCTCTTTGCCTTTCACTCGTCTTTGTCTCCCAGAGTCCAATATCAAATATTAAAATGGCTGTTACACGCAACAAAAGCTATGAGTTATCAGAGGGGGAAAACAGAATGTCTTACTGAATCCCTATTACAGTCTTCACTCGGATTTTCTAATATTATTCCTCTCTCCTAAAACCCTCCAACCCTAACCCCATCCATCTCTCTCTCAGTGGAGGACATTGCCTCTACTTGACTGAGAAAATTGAAGCCATCCTTCTCTCATCCTGGCTATGACATTCATTACTTATAGGTACTTTTGATAAGTCATTTAATACCTATGAGATTTAATTTCCTTATTTGTAAAATGTACGGCCTATCTGACAGTTATTGTGAAGAAAGAACTTTTTAAACCTTAAAGTTCTGTATAGATATAATAATTATTATCCCCTCTCCTCTACTTCTTAAAAAACAACAACAACAACTTTTCTATGTCATGGGTTCTTAATCTTGTTTGCAGCATGGGCCACCCTTTGGCAGTTTGGTGAAACTTATCTACCCCTTCTCAGAATAATGTTTTAAAAATACATATATGTGCAAACTAAATATAGAAAAACAATTATCAAAATATTTTAGCCAAGGTTCCTATATTCTTCCATGTTCTCATCCATCTTGCCAGTGTAGCAGGATGAAGTGGCTCTTCTCATCAAAGATCCCATTTCAGCCCATTTCCCTCTAACTTTGTTCCATTGCTGATCTAATTTTTCCTTTTCATTTTGTCCCTATCTACTCGATCCATCTTGACTTCTCATATTTGTTTGCACTGTCAATTTTGCCTCCACATCTCCATATGTCTTCTCCCAAAACACTTCTCCTTGATACTCTCTACTTCCTTGACTTCTGTGACCCTGAACTATCTTCATTCTCCTCCTATGAATCTGACTTCTCTTTGACTTCCTTCTCTTCTTCACCTGCCTCATGAATGTAAAAGCGAGAGTGCCTTTCAAAGCTCTGTCCCCTGCTCTTTTTTCTTTGCACTCTCTCCTTTGAAGATCCTCTTCTATGGCTTAAATTGTTCTACCCTCTCTTAAGATGACATCCTGTTTTAGACCAAGCATGACAGATGTTGTTCTAGTGACTCAGGCTAGGGACTGAAATGAAATGAGCTGCTCATAGACTATCCAACACTTAGCAAAAAGAAGTTTAGGTAACAATGGTATGGAGAGGACATGGCCCTTAATCAGAAAGATGCAGCTCCTCATTTCCATGTAGAATTACATCTAATTGGATTGGATTGTGAAGATGTGTTGACTTCCTGAGCAGTGGCTATTCAAGTCTGAGGGGTAATGGCTTTTCATAGGTTGCCCTTTTTATGCCCTAAGCAACCAAAATTAATGTCATTTTAATCCCTTAGATCAAACAAATTTGAGATACAGTTTCCCAAAAATGGGGCAGAGCCTTAAGCAACTGGGAAGGCTGTTAACTACAGCCCAAGTCCCCAAGGTCAATCAAGTCTTAGGGATAACATTCTTGTTTTTTTAAGGGAAAAAGTCTAGCCTATGTGGCAGGGACCCTATTAGAAACCACTTCTACTAATATCGAAATGTTTCTGCAACTAGGCTTTCACACAAATCTAGTGAATTTTGCAAGCTGGCTCTGGATTGGGGGAGAGAATAAATGAATGAGAAAATGATGTGAATGAAAGAATGAATGAATGAGAGAATGGATGAAGGATAGAATTGGTGTGAGAGCTTTGTGGAAGAGAGACTTTGCTCCAAGAGAGACATGGTATGCGAACATGGTCCCAGATGCTCCTGAGGACTAACTTCAGGAAGGAGAGAAAGAAAGACTTTGGAAGCCATTAACAATTAGGGGAAGCTAGCTCTTCAATACTCCCCTAATTTGAGCTTGCCTCTATAGAGGTTTTGGGAAGTTTCTCTTCATCTTTCTCCTATTTAAGAGATAATTCACTCATGTATTTTCTGGTATATTCTAATCTATAGAACTCTTATTTTCTTTTGCTGTTTATTTGGATAAGTTAACTCATTATTTGCTATATATGACATTCTTTTGTGTAACTGATATTTGGTGGGAAGGAGTTAAACTTTCCCACTAAAGGACTAGGTATAAGCTTGGAGTAAAGCACTTACACTTAAGGGATAGTGACTGGGGAAGCAGTTTTTGTGTTTTAAACCAGAACTGTGCCCTAAAAAAAAGTAATAGTTAAGGGGAAATATTCAAGTAGGGTATCCCTTTTGGAGGCTGGAGAACAGAGTGGCCAACTTCATGGCCTTTTTCCTGCTCCCCTCAAACCATGAACCAGTGTCCCTTGGAGAGGAGTGAGCAAGATCAAAGACAGCTGTCAATGCCTCTCGTGAACCACATTTGGACATATGTAACTTGCCTAGGCACACACCCTTACTTCTCCCCTAAACTCCAATCCCATATTTCCTCTTGCTAGTATCAAACTTGACTTGCCCCATACCAAAGTCATCTTCTCCTTAAACCTACCTCCCTAACTTCTCTATTTTTGTTGATCTTTCCAGTCACCAAAAACTTAGGGCTGGTTTTTAATTCTTTTTCCATCTCACCCTCACACAAAGTCATAGGATCACAGATTTCTAATTGGAAGGGATTTTCAAGGTTCTCTTATTTTAAAATCCAAAACTAGCCCTTATATTGTTGCCATCCTCCTTCTGGACTATTCTCATAGCTTCCTATGGTCATCCTGCTTCCAGGCTCTCCTCTATCAAAGGAATCTTCCTAGAGCACACTCCTGACCATCTCACCCTCCTGCTCAGAGACCTTAGTGCTCTACCATTAACTGCAGGATAACATCAAAACCCCTAACTTGACTTTCTGAGCTGTTCACAAACAGACTCCAACTTAACTTTATTTCACAGCACATTACCTCTGTGCATTCTGTGTTCTGAGCATAATCCTGCTTCTTCCCAAAGGTGGAATCAGTGATTTCCACCTACTGTAACTTTTTTCCTGTTGAATTTCTCATCTTCAGGAGACTGCTAAAGATTGATCCCGACTAGAAACAATTCATCACTCCTGCAGTCTCTCAATTTATGTCATTTTCAATACATCATGTTATATTAAGTTTCAATTCACCCTGACAGTTCACCAGTTCCCAAAAACTTCCATGCAGTGTTGTATTGTGATGTATAGTTATTTTCATACATGTCACTTCCTCCCTGTATAATATAGTAAACTCTTTAAGGGCAGGGATTATATAAAATTTTCGTTTTTGCATGCCTACCACTGAATACTTGCATATGATGTTTGGTTCAATTAAAAAAATATTATAATAATATTAGATCATATGAAAAATAAAAACATCTAAAATACTATTATGTCAACAGATGCAGAAAAACCCTTGACAAAGTAGAAATGAATTTATATTTATAAAACCTACAAATGGCTTAGAATTTTAATATGATAAAAAAAATCTATCCCTAATTCCCAAAGCTAGCATTACAAATAATGAGGAAATACTTGAAATTTTTCCAATAAATGCAGAAATAAAGCAAGAATGCACCCTTCTGTGATGTTATTGGGCAGAGTTCTAGAAATGTTAGCAATAGCCCTGAGGAAAGACAAAGAAATTAAAGGTATAAAGAAAGAGGTATCCCTTTTTGCTGACAATATAATGGTTCACTTAGAAAATCCTAGAAAATCAGCAAAGAAATTAATTGAAATAGTTGATAATTTCAATAAAGTAACAGGATGCAAAATAAGCCCTTAAAAATAAAAAACATTTTTATATAGCAATAACAAAGCCAAAGAGGAAACAATAAATTAGGAAAATCCAATTCCAAATAACAAAATTAATAAGATATATAGGAGTCAATCTACCAAAGTATATACTCCTTCATATACTTCGGTAGATACAATAAAATTACAATTATAACATGTTTGTTAAAGGAAGAATGTTTGTTAAATTTAATTCTCTAGGTAATTTCTCAACACTGATATATCTTTCTTAAGTAGAAAGGTAGGCAATGTGGCTACAGTAGGGTTGTTCATGCCCCTTCTCCCAAGAGCGGGCAGAGGTTGTGACTTTGTTTGCTCCCTATTGCCGTAAGACCTTGTGGCAAGAGGACAATGGGAGTGATTACCTGATAGCTGGGCTACTCTTGTGCAATGAATTGCCCATGATTTTGTTTCATCCTTACACTTGGTACACTTGGCTTCTACTGTGTGAAGCAGTTGAAATACGTCACTCATGCTGCTAAGCACAGGGCTGTTTCTGGGCTTGGCCACCACTGGATTCCCAAATTCTCTGCCTTGCTTTCTGAGAAATCGCCGGGGATTCCCAAGTATATTAATGAATAGGCTCCCTTCCTACAGGTTCTGTTGCTAGAGGCTCAAATGTCAGACACACAAAGCTCCAGGAGAACAGTGGGAGGTTTCCCACACAAAGTATCACTTCAGAGTGTAGGAGCATCGATTAGGGGAAATGGCTAAACAAATTGTGCTACATGAATTTAATACAATATTACTGCACTGTTAGAAACAATAAATATGAGGAATACAAAAAAGCATGGGAAAAGATATGAACTGATGCAATGTGAGATAAAGAGGGACCAGAAAAAAATACATAATGACTACAACAATATTAATGGAAAGAACATATAAGAACTGTAATGGAATGATATGTAATTATAAACGTCAGTCCTGACCCTGAAGAAGAGATGAGAAAATGCATCTTTTCCTTTTTTTGTAGAGATTAGAGACAATGAGAGGAGAACATTGCATATCCCAATGGGATCAATTCATGCATTGATTAGCTTTGCTGAATTGTTTTTTTCTTTCTTTTTTCTTAATTATTTGATACAAGGGATGTCTTCTGGAGAGGGGAAGTAAATGAGAGGGATGCATTTGAAAATGAAGGTGACAGGGGCAGCTAGGTGGTGCAGTGAGTAGAGCCTAACCTTGGAGTCAGGAGGACCTGAGTTCAAATCTAGACTCAGACACTTAACACTTACTAGCCATGTGACCTTGGACAAGTCACTTAGCCCCAATTGCCCTGCCCTCCCCCCTCCAAAAAAGCCAAAAAAATTTTTTAATTTTTGTAAAAAATGACGGTAACATAAAAACAAAAAATAATCAGTTGAAAATTTTAGGAAGATTGGAGGGGGAAAATGCAAGACCCATTGACTCTAGCTTTTGTGAAGTAAGAACAAGGCAGATCTATGATGTCATGGAGATCACCTAGTGTGGAAATTCCTTCCTCTGGTGAAAATCATTTGCATTTCAGTCCTAAAGAGTTGCCAGGGCACTGAGAGGTGCAATAACTTACTCTTGATCACAAAGTTAGTCTGTATTAGGGCCAGGATTTCAACTGACTTCTTCCTGACTTTAAGACCAACTTTCTGTCCTATAAAACATGTTACCTCCCACAGGGTACTGAAGGTCTTATATACTAGATGAGTTACATACAAGCTGATTTACTTGTAGTAATAACAGAAATAATAGCTCATGTTTATCTGTGACTTTAGAATTTCAAAAACACTTTTCCTATATGGTCTCACTTGATCCTTACAACCACCCTCAAGAGATCAGACTGACAGATATTATTATCCCTGCTGCACAGATGAGGAAACCAGTGCTTAGAAAGGATCATAACCTAGATCATGCAGTGAGATAGAAGTTCCAGGGTTCGTGTCCACTGTATATCTCAGGGCAAGATATTTCAAAAACACCTTTGTGAGAATTGGAAGGGACCTTAGCGGCAATCTGGTTCAACTCATACGCAAAAGAAACCCCTACCACAATTTACCTGACAAATAGTCATCCAGCCTTTCCTGGAAGACTTCCAAGGACAGGGAACCCACCATACAGTTACTATAGGTCATTCCACTTTTCTGTAATTCTTAAGGCTTTCTCAAGGTCTAATTAGTCTCTCTGCAATTTCTATCCAAATAGAGTAAATCTGATCACTATTGCACATGAGGGCCCTTCAATGCTTAAGACTATCATTAAACTAATATTCCCCACTATTTCTCATCTCTCTTTGTCTTTCTCATCTCTCCTCTCCAAGTTAAACATCCCCAGGTCCTTCAACACAATCCTTGTGGAATATGGATTCAGGATCTTTACCTTCCTAGATGCCTCCTTTGAGGATTCTCCAACCTATCAGTGTTTTTAAATGTGCCATCTAGAGCTGTGAACAATAAATGTGTTCTAACTAGATCAGATTACAGTGGAACTATCACCTCCCTTTCCATAGAAGCTGTGCCCCTCTTATTATAGTCCCAGATTGTATTTTATTAATCTGCCATGCCACATTTTAGACAGATTGAATAATAATACTAACTAAGCCTTCCGATCACCTGGTTTATGATAACCCTCAATCAAACACTACAACACAGAAGGCATTCAAAAGATGTTTCCTAGCAGAATAGAACAAAAGTGTGGATGGTAATAGGGAAACATGGAGCCACATGGGACAGCAGTAGTTAAACTGCATTAATTAAGTTTTTCATAAGCCTGTAAAATGCCTAAGGTCTACTGAAGGCAGATACTTAGCCAAAACTTCTTTCTTACCTCCCATTGTCTATCTCTTTGCAGCTGGTGAAAAAGATAAGTTAGATAAGTGCTCAAGATAAGGTAGGGTGTAAACCTGACTCACTGATAGCCAATCAGGAAATTCTCATCTTTGAACCTTCTGTGACTCATTGGCAGTAAACCAGGTGGCTTTGTCTGGAAAACTCCCCTGAGGATAACACAAACAAGTATTTGGGAACTTCCCTAAGGACACAAAGGTGAAAAAGATGGAACAAACATGAGCATTATGACTCTACCACCTTTTGTGTTTTTTTGATTTTTGGTTCAAATATTGGTTTGATCTTATACAGACACAGTTATACATGTTATGGTTGTTGCTATTATTATTCATGGGAAAATGTGTAAATGAAGTTTGGTATATAAAAATGGAGGGATATGTGTGATTATGAGGGAACTGCTAATGCTAATGAGACTTCTCTAGAATCAGACTCAGTTACAAGAGGTGATAAGGTCATTGCATAAGCAATGCCCTAATGGAACAGTTCCTGCCAAGAAGGCTGTGTGAATTGAGGCAAGCAGCCTAGCTCTTATATACCTAATCCAGCAAAAACCTGTTAACAACACCTGAATAAATAATGAACAAGAATTCCAATGAGGAATGATAGTAAGCGACTTCTTCCATTCTTTTCAGAACTGTACAGAAAAGTTAGAAGCCTATGGACAATAGGAAAGGTAGTATGCCAGAAAATACAACATCAGCACAGGTAAACAATCCAGGAACCTTCTAGCATGATCAAAGAAACCTGTAGTCTGCAGAACTCTATATCTAGAGGCAGAAAGAGCAAAGAACTCTTATAATAAAGTCCCAAGTAGTTGGAAATTGATAGTGTAGACCTTGAAAGCCACCAGGAGCACAAGTAACCAGGCTGTGGTGCTCATACTAACACACCTCAGACTCAGGAGCTCTGAGGTCTACAGCACCAATTCCTGAGATGCAATAGAGGCCTCTGAAGTAGATCCAATACTTCAAACCTCAAAGACTCAGGGGGGCAAAAAATCTACTAGCACTCTTTGCATTGATACTCCAAGAGGCAGAGGTCATCAGATGAACCTAGATGACCCACAACAAGACCAAACCAGTCCATCTGTCTCACCCAAAAGGACAGTGAGGAATAGAGCCTGACTCTAGTACGAAGCCCAGTTCAGAAACCAATACTGGAAGTAATAATACCAATGCTCAGCATTTATACTACACTTTAAGATTTAGACAATTATTTACATATATTATCTCACCTGATATTTACAAATATCACACAAAAACCCTTTGAAGTAAGTGCTAGTATGATGCCCATTTTACACATATGGAAAAAAAGTTAAGTAACTGCTAGTTAAGTTGCTGCTAGTGTCTCAGATATAATTTTAACTTTGACCTCCATTGCTCTAAGTTCAACATTATCCATTAGCCATCTAGATGCTTAAGTAAACAGAAGCAGATACTGACCACTATAAAAAACTATTATAGATTCAAAGATACAAAAAAAAATCAACCAAGAACAAGTCAACCAAGAACAATAGCTGTAAACAGAAACTCAAAGGAAAAAATGAATTTTCCCATAAGAACTAAATGAATGCTTAAAAGGAAGAAAGAAAGAGATAAAAAATAAAATAAAATAAAAATCATAGAGGAAAGAATGGGAAGGAGAATAAATAGCTCAGGATGGAAAGTAGTAAATCTTATACAAAAGAGGATCCCTAAAAATTAGAATAGACCAAACAGAAATCAATGACTTCATAAGATAGTGAGAAATATTAGAACAAAAACAAAAGACTGGAGAAAAGAATAAAACATAAGATATCTGATTTTTTTTTTAAAAACTGATGTGGAAAAGAAGTCAAGAAGATAATTTAAGAATCAATATACTCTTAGGTTTGGCTAGGTGGTACAGTGAATAGAGCACCGGCCCTGGACTCAGGAGGACCTGAGTTCAAATGCAGCCCAGATACTTAGCACAAAACTAGCCATGTGATCTTGGGCAAGTGACTTAACCCTAATTGCCCTGCCCTCCCCCCTCCTAGAAGCAAAAACAAAAACACTTAACCCCAACTGCCCATCAAAAAGCAAAAAAATTTTTAAAAAAACAATCAATATACTCCCTGAAAACCATGTTATTTTAAAAAATGTAATAAATTTTATTTATTTCTTGTTTACATCATTCATTTGCATGAGATTTTGAATTACAAAATTTCTCCCCGTCTTTCCCCTACCCCAACCCCAAAGCAGCGAACCCACTGTAGAGCCCCTCCCCTGGTCTGCTCTCTAACTTTCTGGTAGGGCAGGGAGGGCCTCCCTACTCCAGCCCCTGTATATTTTAATTCCTAGTTGCTGGTATTACAGAGCTTTAAATTCTAGATTCTTTCGATTCTTCCCTTGTCACCCACCCCTGCTGGAAGGACAACCAATTCAATACAAGCTGTGTAGGTGTGATTATACAAGACATCTTCATAGCGGACATATTGTGACAGTAATCATATGTCCCTCCTTCCTATCCCTCCCCGCCTTGTTCTGTTCTCTACCCTGTCCCTGTCCCTTTATTGAAGTGTGAGCATCCAGCATCCCTCCCCCAGACCCTGCCCTCCCCTCCGTCATCCCACCTTTCATCCCCATGCCCCCTATTCTCTTGTGTGGCATGATGCGCAGTTTAGAGTTTATGTCATTTCTTCCCTAAGTCAGATTCAATGAGAGTAATGAAAGTAAAGTTGTAACAGTTATCCCTTGCCTCT
>CM053601.1:156817117-156841710 GCA_028646575.1 Pseudocheirus occidentalis | reverse complement strand
GCTCTGTTCCAAATCACTGGGGTTTTCCCAGCTGCCAGCGCTATTAGGGGGGTGTTGCAGGCCCCCCCCCAGCTTTGGCTTGCTGAAAGTGCACCCCAGGACCACCACCCAAGACCACGATCCAGATCCAGGCCTCTCAATGCAAGAGCACTTGGCAGCAGCCAGTTACAGCAGTTCCTGCCCTTCCCCCACTGCTTCCTTGCCCTGGTGTAGATTGGCTAAAGTGCTTTTCTTCCCCCAAATTTAGCTTGAAAGCTTCACTCACTTTCAGTGACTTCTAATCTTGGCTTAGTAGATGTGAAGATTGCTCGAGGTGCTTTAGATCTCTGAAGTAGACTCGCTGTGGCTTGGGAGGCTTTGCTCCTCCCAGAAGCCCTGGAACCTGGCTGCATGGAGGTTTCAGGCTGGGCTGGTCTCAGCTCCCGACCTGCAGGCCTGTGGGATGAGCCCCTCCTGCCCAGCTGCCTTTCTCTAATCCCTATTTTTCACACCTTGGTAGATGTGGACTTGCTGGAGGCTGTAGATCTTCTCTCTTGTAGACTGGCTGCTGCTTGGCTTCTCCTGATTGCCCTGGGGCTTGGCCACGGTTTCCGTTTCAGGCTGGGCTGGCCTCAGCTTGCGTCCTGCCATGATGATCCTCTGCTGCCGAGCTGCCTTCTGCGAGAGATGTGTTTTCTGTATTTTTGTGAGTTTGAGAGCTCTAGAATTTGTCCAGCGTTATATTTTATGGGTATTTAGGGTGGTTGTGTGGGAGCTGCGGGACCTTGCTGCTTCTACGTCGCCATCTTGGCTCTGCCCCTTGAAGTCAGCCATTTTAAAAGGCATAAATTCTATATTGTTAAGGAATGATAAATGAAAATTGCCAAGATCTATTCAAAAAAGTGGACAAAAATAGAAAGAAACCAATGATCACCTCCTAAAAGGAACCCCAAAAGGAAAAGTTCTAGGAATATCATGGCCCAAATCCAGAGCTCTCATATCAAAGAAAATAAAATGCTACAATATCCAGAGAAGCAGTTTCAGTACCAAAATATTACAGTCAGGATCACATAAAATCTGAAAGTTTCTCTTGTAAATGAGAGGAAATCTTGGACTACAAGATTTCCAAAAGCAAAAGATGTTAAGGCTTACAACCAAGAATAACTTGGCCTACAATGCTGAGTTTAATCCTATAATTTAATCATTTAATTTAAACTTGGGTAGGGAAAAATGCATCTGCATTTTCATTGTAATAGATTTCCTTGTTATTATTTGTATTTTATTCTATGTATTTTAAAATTATTTGGAGAAGGGGTTCATAGATTTCATTAGAGGGGTCCATGAGACCAAGAAAAGTTTAATATTCTTTGATCTACCTTGTTCCTTCCTTCCTTCCTTCCTTCCTTCCTTCCTTCCTTCCTTCCTCCCTCCCTCCCTCCCTCCCTTCCATCAATCCTTCTTTTTTTCCCTCCCTTCTTCCTCTCCCTCTGTCCACAAAGCTTTTCATATCCTTAACCTGTGGGTGCTCTGCCCAAAGGAATGTAAATTTTGATTGCTGAAACCTCACAAGATATCTTAGGGTTTACAGGTTAGAGTCCTTTCTTAAGGACCATGCCCTAAACCCAAATCATGCTGGCTCTCATTGACTGGTCAACAATAGGTCACAGCTCAAGCTCCATTTAGGGTAGTTTGGCCCTGATGGCTCAGAGTGAAATGTAAATAGCAATTATTTCTGTTTTGGTCAGAAATCCTCAGGATCTTCCTCTCCCAGACTGATTTTTTTCCTGACTAGGTAAAAGAGGCCAATTTTTGCCTCAACTCTTACCTAGTCTTAATCACTGAATGGGCATTGCCTCAGACAAATTGAGATTTGGGAATGACCTTAGTTTAAAAAGGCCAAGATCTGCCACTGCATTCTGGGTCATCTCCAGTCATCCTGATCTATATCTTGCCACTGGACCCAGATGGCTCTGGAAGAGAAAGTGAAGCTGGTGACTTTGCACAGCTCTGTCTCATGGCATCACCTTCCTGATGTCATGGCCCTCTTCCAGAACAAAGGACAAAGGACAAATGACCTCCTCCTCCTCCTCTTCCTCCTCCTCCTCTTCCTCCTCCTCTTCCTCTTCTTCCTCTTCCTCCTCTTCTCCCTTCTCTTCCTTCTTCTCTCCATCTGTGTCTCTCCTCCTTCCCTTTTTTCTCTTTCTGCCACTTCTGTCTCTTTTACTTCTGTTTCTTTCTCTTTTTATTTCTGTTTCTGTCTCTCTATCTCTGTGTCTGCATTGATCCCTCTATCTCTCTGTGTGTCTGTATCTGTCCCTGTCCCTGTCTCTCTGTCTCTGTCTATCTCTACCTCTCTGTATGTCTCTGTCTCTGAATGGTGGACCTTTTATTGTGGGGAAATTCAAAAGATATCTGTCCTATTCCAGGATTTCTCACAAGTAAACTGATAAAGTTTTAGGTTTGGGGACAAATTACCTCTCTAGGACTTGGCATACTTATCCAGAAAAGGAGTGAGATAAGCTGGATGATCTCTTGGTTATTCTATTCTTCCTCCATCCAATGCAAGTTTTAAAAAATGTAACTGCATGTCTACTCAAGACTTTTGGTATCCCTCTGTTTGTATGCTGTTTTCATGAAGCCTCAGAGAGAGAGAGATTAATGCCTTAATTAGGAATATTGGCAGGAACAATTGCCATCTTCCTGCTCCCACAGTTCTCTTGCCCTGCCTCCTTGAGTGAGGTAACAGTCTATATAAATCCTTAATGTCTACTGAATGTATGAGTGGGTGAATGGTTTTCCCCAAATACATGTATATTTCAGTTCCTAAAATATTTAAGGGTGAAAATACAGCATTGAAAAGTCATCAACAATTTATACAAGAACAAAACATTGCAAAGAAAAACACATTTGAAAGATCTGACCAATACAACAACCAACTACGTCTCCAAGAGGACATGTGATGAAGCATATTAACCACCTCCTGACAAGACAATGTTCACAAGGTTCAGAAAAATACATTTTTAATACAGTTCCTGTGTGGATTCATTTTGTTTGACTTTGCTTTTTGTTTCTGTTGCTGTTACAAGGGTTTTCTTTTCCTCTTTCTCTTGGTTTCTAATTGGGCAGGAAGATCAGGGGAGAAGGTGCTAGCAATGATGGTGCCTAGAAAAAAGAAACCCATTGTAGTATTTTTAACACAGGGAAGAAATCAGAGGATATTCAGAAGGAAGAACAGACAAGCAGGACAATTTTTGAAAGTGACGCATAGAATTTATTATATATTTATTTAAAAACCAAGTGACATAAACTGGATTTTCACGGTTTCATATAGAATTTTCTTTTGGTTTTCAACATATGGAAATATCTTTTCTTCCTTTTTTGGTGTTTAAGTTTAGATTTTTTTATCAAAAAAAATCTTGCTTTACTTACAGGATGCAATGAGATGTTGTATTGTTTGTCCTTTGCCTTTAAAAAGGACCAGTGATATCACAAGGGTGATGTCTTGATTTTTGTGTGAATTAAATTTAAGTGGGGCAGAGTTGCACAAAGACATCAACCTAACTCTTTCATCCAGTCATCAAAGTCCAGTGGCAGTACAGAAGTGGGATGTAAACTCTGAGTGACTGGAACGACGGTGGCGTACTCAACAGAAACAGGGAAGTTCAAAAGATGAATGGGAATGAGTTTACTTTCTGGATATGTTGAGTCTGAGATACCTATGAGATAACCAGTTTAAAATATTCAGTAGACGGCTGGTAATATAGAATCAGAGATCAGGAGAGATTAGGGCTGGATCTGAGTCATGTGCACAGTGAAATGGGAGCTAAGCAGGTGAAAGAAGGGAAAGAAGAAGGTCCTTGGGAAATCCTGGTCCTACTGATTTTGGTTCTAATTATCCTCTTTGTCTCTCCTACCCAGTTTCCTTGTCTCCCCTTGGTCAATCTAGTTTAAGGGCCTGTTTGTGACCTTTGAAACTGGTACTTTATTTAGATCCTCCTGAAAACTCACGGATGACCATAAGGACTACCTACTTCAACTTCTTCATGGGATAATAAGGGGATATGGAGCTCAGGTCTTGACATGCTAAGTAGGCAACTCTAAGGTGGCAGGTAAGGATCCTAATAGTAAAGGAGCTGGGCTGTTACGAAGTTCCTGAAGGGTGTGCTAGGTTAGGTAGTTCCATGTTGGCTACACCCTTCAATGGAACCTTGGAGAAGAGGAATCCTTAATATCCCTTCTTCATTCTGGAAATCAACAACTCAGGCTTATTTTGGTCCTCGGGATTGAAGGTTTAGACCTTGTCCATCACGTCTTGATAGGGTTTCAAGAAAGATGATGCTAAGTATACAGTTACTTCACAACCAAACAAAGCAATAAGTATACTTTGGACCTCAGAGATTTGCTGGCTGACCCACTGCTGGACATAGTGTCAGGTTTGCTGGTCCCTCTCCAGAGTACAAGCTCCATGAACACAGGTTCATGTCTGACTCAATTGCTCTCACAGCACTCAAATTTTCCTTTTTATTTTTCTTTATCTATCTATCTATTTATTTATTTATTTTTGCTTTTTGGAGGGGAGAGGGCAGGATAATTGGGGTTAAGTGACTTGCCCAAGGTCACACGGCTAGTACATGTTAAGTGTCTGAGGCTACATTTGAACTCAGGTCCTCCTGACTCCAGGGCCAGTGCTCTATTCACTGCACCACCTAGCTGCCCCAAGCACCCAACTTTAAACAAAAGGTTATAATATTTAGAGTTGACATGGAACTTAGGGGTCATTGAGCTCAACTCCCCTCATTTTAGAGTTGAGGAGTTGGAGGCCTAGAGAGATTAGGTAACTTTTCCAAGGTCCTATGGTAGCAGAATGGAAATTGGAACTGAGGGCCTCTGACTCCAAAGCTTTCTACTCTACCATACTGCCTCCCATAAGGGGCACACACTATGTTTTTGCTGAGTTAGTTGATTGATTTAGAGAGGAGAAATAACTTAAACTACAAATCCAAGAGAATACCCATGGACTAGCAAGAGAACAATAACTGTGATCACTCTTTTTCACACGTTGCTTCACACTATTAAAGGATTTTCACATCAATTATCTGTGGAGGATTATCTTATGGAACAGTAGAAAGTGCACCAGCCTCTGGAATGAGAAGACCTGGGGTCATGACTGTATAACTTGTGACCAGTCACTTGGGTTCCTTGGGCCTCAGTTTCCATCATCTGCTAAATAAAGACCTTAGCCTAGCTGACCACTAGCCAGTTCCTTCCATCTCTAGATTTTTGTGGTCTCATTTGATCCTTATATTAATCCTACTATAATGCAAGTATCACTATCCCATTTGACAGATGAGGGCACCGAGGGTTAGGCAGCTTACAGGTCTTACCTGATATCATATAGATATTTAGTAAGGGTCACCTCTGGGACTTAAACCCATTTCTTCCAGCACCAAGTCCAGAATAGGCTACAATAGTCTGCCTAGTCCCTGATGCAGATGGTAATCTCATCTGTTCAGTTGAACCAAGGTATTTTTGGCCCCTGTACTAGGTCCAAGGACAAGGAATCATCTCTTACCTTTAAATTCTGGGTTCTGTGACACTTCTCCTCCCTTACAACTACCCTGCCCAAACTTGCTCACCAGTCTCGAACCCCATGTGACCCTCTCTCCCAAGAGAACCCAGAGCAGAAGGTGTGTCAATGGAATGCCTCTTTGTTGGGCCAGAGAAGGGTGGGGGAAGGAGTCCCAGAGCAGGATGAAGGCACAGGAGGCTTTCATGAACCCAAGGGGATTTTATGCATTTACAGTTGGCCTGGAGAAGGAGAGACAAAGAAATGAATCATATTATTCCAGATAAGAAGAGATACACAAACATTTCCTGTAAATGCTTCCATCCCTTACTTCAAACAAGTAACTTGAACCTGACCCACTATCCTCTTATATCTTTTTCCATGTGGAAAATATTTCTACATGGAAATTATTTTTCACTACATTCTTTTTGTTCAGAGTCATTTCCTAGGAAAGTCAGGTGAGTTGAAGTCCTTAAAAAGCTCTTCCAGCTTGCATGTGAGTGTTCAGTCTAAGGGACATGTTGGGAATTTGCCCAGGCCCAGGCCAACCCCCAGCAAGGCTCCTCTAAAGCTGTAAGGGAGGAATCCACTTGGCTCCTTGACCACCAGGTTCCACTGCTCATGGGCCATTAAGAGCAGTTTAGACTGACTCCTTTTTCCAGGACCACTTGTCAATGATGCCACAAGTTTCTTCCCTGAAGATGACTTCCCCACTGCTTATAAATATGGTCTAATCCCTTCTGGTCTCATTTATCTCACCAGCTGCCTGCAGAAGCTCACCCATCTCTTCCTCAAGAAACCACCCTATTTCTCTACGGTCTTTCACCTGCCAAACTCTTTGATCGAGTTATTTATGTTCAAGTCTACATTTTCTGCCTCCACTTCACGACCACCCACTCATTCCTTAACCCCTGATAAGTGCATACATGCACATACTGAAATTGGTCTCACCAACTTCACCAGTGACTTAATAGTCAACAAGCCAAGTAGTCCCTTATTAGTCTTCATCTTCCTTGATCTCCACAGTTCTTGACCACCACCCCCATACTCACACACACACATACACATATCTCTTGATATTTTCTTCTTTTTTTACTTCTTTGACTATGCCCTATCTTGGTTCCCCTCCTACCATTCTAGTGATTCCTTCTGTGTTTCTTTCTCTGTATCCAAACTTCATTCCTCTTAAATGAGGGGATATTCCATAACCCATTCCTCAGTCATCTGAGGATTATATGTATCTACTCTTGTGACTTCAAATATTCATTCAATAGACACTTAAGCACTTGCATGGTGCTAAGGGAGACACAAAATTTCCTTAAGACATAATTCCTTGTCTTTATGGTGTTTTGAGTCCATTGGTAAGCCAATAAGCATTCTTAACCACTGCCCATGTGCCAAACACTGTGCTGAACACAGCAGACACAAAGAAAGGCCAAAGTCTAGCCCTGCCTTCAAGGAGCAAGCATTCTAACAGGGGAGTCAAAATGTAAATAATTACATAATACAACATATAGACAGTGTAAATGGAAGGTAATCTCAGGGGGGAAACACTAGCAATAGCAAAGGCCTGTTGAAGAAGGTGGGGTCTGAGCTATGTCTCTAAAGGGGTCCAGGGAATTTAATAGGTGGAAGTGAGCAGGTAGGGTACCCCAGATGTGGGAAACAGCCAGTGAGAAGGTATGGAGTCATGAGACATATATGGTAGGGAGATATGGCAGACCAAAATAACTATCATTGACAACACTGCACGATTATAGATTAGGGAATGATAGAACAAAAGAGCTATTTAAGGTCACAAGTGGCAGAATGCTGCTGCCTAGATTAGGATAAGCTTCCTGGAGAAGGTGACATTTGAGCTAAGAGAGAATGGCAGTGGTTCAGTATCTAAAGGGAGAGAGAAGGACTCTCAGACAGAAGTGAGAGGATGAGCAAAGGCGTGGGAGCAGGGGAGTGCACAGTATACTTTGAATATACTACTATAGCTAGAGTAGAGCACATAGAAGGGACCAACTTTGATAATAATCAAAATAGCAACAATAATAATAACTAATGCTTTAAGATTTGCAAAATGCTTCTCAAATATCTCAATTTATCATCACAACAACCCTTCCAGGTGGGTGCTATTATTTTCCCTGTAGTCAGAAAGTAAGGCAGGTTAGGTCAAGTGACTTGCCCAGGATCACACAATTAGTGTTGTCTAGTGGCAGAATTTGGATTCCGGTTTCCTGAATTCAGAGCTCTATCCATTGTGCCACTTAGTTAGGGAAAGAGAAAAGAAGACTTGTCATGGAGGGAGATGCAGGATGAGACATAGCTTGAGAGCTGGAAAGGACCTCAGAGACTGTGTGATTTAATCCTCTTCCTCTACAGGTGAAGAAAGTGAGGTCCATGGAAATTAAGTGACTTGCCCAAGGTCACATGAGCATTGTTTCAAAAACCTGGATGACTGTCATGTGGAATAAGGAGTAGACTTGTCCTGCTTAATTCTAAAGGGCAGAACTAGATCAGAGTCAAGAGACTCGAGGATGGATGAATCTAATGTGAAGGAGAAATGGAAAAGAAACTCTTAGAACTATATTGTAGGTTTGAGGGTCTTCTCATAGAGTGAAGAGCTAGACCTTGTGTCAGAGAAATAGTGTCCTTGACTCCATGGAATGATGAGTAACTGCTCCAAATGTCCCTAGTTGCCAGGAAATCTCTTTCTTGTTCCAAGAAGAGTCCTGTAGTCATGGTCAGTGAATCCTCAAGGAAATTGGCCATCATAAAAGTAGTCATGTAATAAAGCACTTTATGAAACCTAGTGGCTACTTTATTTCCTTTGACCCTCATAACAATCCTGGGAAGTAGGTGCTGTCATTATCCAGGTTTTACAGATGAGGAAACTGAGGTAGGCAGACGGTAAGCACAGGTTCTCCACCCCTGGCCTAGGGTCACACTGGCTTTGAACTCAGGTCTTCCTGACTGCAGTCCAGATACATGGTTCTGGCCATTTCACTATCTAAGTGCTATTAGGACCAATGCCTCAAGAAGCTCATATAAGCTGCTTTACTATGGTACATGGGGATAAATGACACCCCAGGAAGAAACCTAGAAAGAACTTTTCAAGGCTTACAAATTCCTGGATGGGAAACAAAGCACTCAGGGGAACAGACTGTATTTTTCATTACTGTTGTTGATCGTAAGGTAAGTGCTTCAGAGAAGAAAAGAGGTACGATAGGTGAATAAGAACTGCTGAAGAAGATGGGGCCAGAGAAGAGGATTTGATTTTCCAGACCAGGCCCAATGTTCAGGGTCTTGGCAAAGGATCAAGTACCTCTAATGAGGGCCAGGCAGGATGTGTTTGCCTAGAAACAAGCTGATCTTATTAAAGACGGTTTTCAATTCAAAGTGAGGGGAGGAAGAAAAGGGTATCCTGTGGCCCAGATTCAGCTGCTGTACCAGATACCATAGAAAACTACAGTTAGAAAAAAATAACAGTAGAAGTTCTCAGTAATTCACCAGTGACAGTGACTGAGAAGTGGGATAGGAACATGTTTATTCACAATGTTGTCCACAAGGGTTCAGAGGGCATGGGTAACAATAAGATGAGCTAGAAATTTTAGCATAAAAGGGTTAAGCATGACATCATAGGTATCACTGGGACTCGATAGAATGTTGCCTAAAATAATGATAATTCACATGTCTGTAGCATTTTTAACTTTACAAAATTATTTTCTTAAAATAGTCCTGTGAAATAGGCAGATCATTTATACTCCCATTTAAAAAAAAGTTTTAATGCCAGTTTTGTCCCTTTTGTTTATTTTTTTGAATTTAAAGGAATGTGAATTTATAAAATATTTGAATTTATCCAAAATTACATGCATAGGTATTTAATTTCTAATAATCAAGGAGTAGCAGCAGAAACTTAAATATGGTAAAAGACTTTATCAACAATAAATACAAAGGATATTTTTAGTGCAAAGAGTATAGAAGGATTTCTCAAACAAAGATAATAAAAGGCATCCTAATTTGTAGACAATCAGGCCCAGCTCTATGCAATGTATACAGTTAATCTCTACCACGCAATACAGCCATTAGGATGAAATCACATCTATTTAAAATGCGCTTAATTGGGGCTATTCATTCTTCTCTTGGAAGTTCTCGTGTTCAGGAAAATCTAGAGGGGAGTGGGGAACTGGGTGTGAGTGGCTGTCCCCTGCTGAAGCTTCTCTCTTTGGCTCTGCAACAATGGCAAATGGTTCTCTTCTCCATGAAGCTGCTGAGGAAGTCATCTATTTCCATCTTCCCCTTGAGGAAGTCCTCGGGGAGCCATCCAACTCCTCCTCAGCCTCATGGGCTGCCACCTTCAGCTGGGCCTGGAGGGCACTGGCGCTGCAGCTCTTGTCAAGCTCATGTCCCTTACATTTATTTTTAATAATTATTTTGTTTATTTACTTTTAGTTTACAACATTCCGTTCCACAGTCTCTTGAGTTTCAAATTTTTCTCCTTCTTCTCTCCCCGCCCCGCTCCATCATGGTGGCATGCACTCAAATCTGGGATTTACAAATATCTTCACATTAATCATTAGTCAGGTTGTAAAGAAGGATTATAACTGATGGAATGATCAGTGGCAAAGAGGAAACAAAACAAAACAAGAAAAAGAAACAGAGCAAGTAGTTTATTTCAATCTGCATTCAGACTCTGCATCTCTTTCTCTGGATGTGGATATCCCTTTCCATCATGAGTCTTTTGGAGTCGTCTTGTAACCTTACATGGCTGAGAGGAGCCCAGTCTATTGAAGTTAGTCATTATACATATGTTGTGTCTGTGACTGTGTACAAATTTCTCCTGGTTCTGCTTATCTCACTCAGCATCAGTTTATATAAGTCTCTCCAGGTTATTATGAAGTCTGTCTGCTCCTCATTTCTTATAGCACAATAGTATTCCATTACATACATATACCACAACTTGTTCAGCCATTTCCCAATTGATGGGCAAAGTCTTGATTTCCAATTCTTTGCCACCACAAAAAGAGCTGCTATAAATAGTTTTGTACACATGGGTCCCCCTCCCACTTCTCTGATCTCTTTGGGATATAACCCTAGAAGTGGTGTTGCTGGGTCAAAGGGTATGCCCTTATTTATAGCCCTTTGGGCATAGTTCCAGTTGCTCTCCAGAATGGTTGGTTCAGTTCACAGCTCCACCAACAATGCATCAGTGTCCCAGTTTTTCCACATCCTCTCCAGCATTTATCATCTTAGCCAATATGGCCTGTGAGATGTAGTACCTCAGAGTTGTTTTGATTTGCATTTCTCTAATCAATAGTGATTTAGAGAATTTTTCATATGCTTATAGATATATTTAATTTCATCTTCTGAGAACTGCCTGTTCATATTCTTTGATCATTTATCAATTGGGGAATGGCTTGTTATACTCCCATTTTAGAGATGAAGAAAAAGTTGGGACCCAAGGAGGTAAATTAACTGTCCAAGGTAACACAACTAATAAATAGCAATCTCGGGATTTGAACCAGTTTCCTCTTGAACCCGAGTATAAATCCAGTGTTGCACTTTCCAACACAACAATGTTTCCTCTCTCAGGGTTTCAATATAGCAAGGGACAAATGTACCTTATTCAAAAGAAACAATGAAGGTAGGAGAGGAAGAAGAGAAGTATACATTTGAGAAGATAACCACTACCATGTAAATCCATGAATCCAGGATCCTTGTAGGGAAAAAACTGAAAGGCATATTTGGGTGATAATCAATGGTGAAACAGAAATGACATCTTGGTAGAAACATGGTGTGGAGAAGTATGGCACCTAGCACTGTGTTCTAACTGAATCATTCAAGAGAAACCAATCTCTCCAAATTTACCAGTGGCCAATCAAGACATCAAAGAAGCAAGCATTAAGTAACTCCTTTAGAGGCACTAGGCACTGTACTAGGCACTAGGGATACGAGTACAAAGAATGAAATCTCTATTCACAGTGGGGCTTCCGTTGTAATGGGAGAGATGACAAGTTCATATGTATGTGTATTCATATATCCATGAATATAAAGTGAATAAACATAAAATAAATAAATAAAATCGTTTGGGAGGGAGGGCATTAGGGCTTCTAGGAGATCAGGAAAGGCTGCATGCAGGAAACGGTGCTTGAGAAACATCTTCAGGGAAGAAATGGACTCTGAGATGGAGGAAAGATGGGAGTTCTCTCTAGATACATGGGCAGCCAATACAAAGGTAAAGAGACAAGAGCTGGAGCACCTTGTTGTAGGAACAGAAAATGCCAATTTGTCTTAATTGCTGAATGTGGGAACAGAAGTAATGGTGATTATAACTGGAAGGCTGGGGTCATGTTGTGAAAGGCTTTAAAAAGGAGGGGTTGATAGTTCTTCCTCTAGGCAACAGCGAGTCACTAGATTTAACCGAGTTGGAGAATCAGCTCTGTGCTTTAGGAAAACTACCTTGGCAGCACCTGTGTTGGGTGGACTGGGATGCTGAGAGATTTGCAAGACTGTGGCAATAATCTAGGCAAGTGGTGATGAGGGCCTGGACTAAGGTGGTAGCTGAGTGAGAAGAGAGAAGGGGTCAAATGTGAGAGATTTTGTGGAGGTAGAAGCAGCAAGATTTGATAACTTAATGAATATGTAGGGTGAGGAAGAGGTAGGATTTGAGCATAATGCTAAGGTGACAAATCTGGAAGGATAACAATGCCTTTGATAGAAATAAAGACAGATGGAAGAGGAGAGGATTGGGGAGAGAGGGGGAAGAAGATCATTTAGAAGGTTGAGTTTGAGAAGTCTCTGGTATAGTCAATTTGAAACGTCCAATGGGCAATTGGTGATGCAGCACTGAGACTCAAAGGAGATACTGGGGCAAGATAAGCTAGAAAGAGAAGTGGAGATAACAATAAGAGCTGACATTAACGTACCTACGACTATATACCAAACGCTGAACAGTCATTCCATTTCATCCTCACAACAACATTGGCAGGTGGGTCACATTATTATGCCCACTTTACAGATGAGGAAACGGAGGCAAATAGAGGTTAAGTGATTTGCTCAGGATCACATAGCTAGTGTCTGAGACCAGAATTGAACTCAGGTCTTCTTGATTCCAGGTCTAGCACTCTGCCCACTATACCACCTAGCAGCCAAGGTAGGAAAAGAAGGAAAAAGGGGAGAGAGATGAAGAGAAGATTGCAAAAAGTAAAAAAAAAATTAGCCCAGGGGAAGAATGCCACTTGGGAGTTCATGCCTGTACCATTTGCAAAGAGCTGTTTTTATTGATGGAAAACATGATGATTTGAAACTGTGTGCCTATTTAAAGGATGGAGTTGGCATGAGAAATTGGGAGAAGAGACACCTCACTTCCTGCTTTAAAAGAGGACAACTTTTTCCAGAAGAAAGAGGGGAGGGAAAGAGGGAAAGGGAAGGAGGGAGGGAGACAGAGACAGAGAGAGTTGGAAGAAAGGAAGGGAGGAAGGAAGGAAGGAAGGAAAGAAGGAAGGAAGGAAGGAAGGGAGGGAGGGAGGGAGGGAGGAAGGAAAGAAGGAAAGAAGACTTTTAGAATGTCTTTTAGGAACTGGTGCCTCAACATGTCCCTGGTGTCCAGCTTTCCTTCCTAGAAAATTTCCCCTTGAGATTCCCCTTGAGTCTTCCCTTGGGAAGACTTGTATGAACTGATACAAAGTGAAGTGAGCAGAACCAACAGAAAAATTTGTATAATAACAATATTATAAACACAAACAACTTTGAAAGACAGGAATTCTGATCAATACAAGGACCAACCATAATTCCAAAGAACTCACGATAAAACATCTAACTTCCTCCAGAGAAAGAGGTGATGGATTCAGTGTAGACTGAGGTATTATTTTTGGCATGGCTAATATGTATGTTTGTTTTGCTTGAATACACATTTGTAGTGGGTTTTACTATTCTTCCTTTTTAATATCGGGGAGAAGAAAATGGAAAGCTGAAAATAAAATAAAATTGAATTAAAAATAAAGAAAAAATTTTTCTTGGATGAGACTGGGGACTCTCTCTTGGTTAAGCTGTGATATATAGCTCCAGAGTTCATTTATTCTATGTATTGTCTGGTATATTGTAGTCTGTATGATTTCCTTTGATTTATGTTTGCAATCTGCTTGCATAAATAGGTCTACTTGCTATTCATTATTTGTGATGGCCTTTTGTGTAGCTAGTATTTGGTAGAATGGAGTCAAACTTTAGAATATAAGCTAAGGAAAAGAACTGGAAGGTGTCAGGAAAACAGCTTAAAGCTATGAATTGTGTCCTGATGCACACAGGCAATATTTAGATCACAGATATCATCCTAGCCTGATGCCCTCTCTCTGAAGAGAGATCAGTCAGCCTACTGGCCTCAGTCTCCTACTGCTCCCCAACAGACAGGAAAGCCTTCTTGGGAGATTGGTGAGCAAGATTCCATAGCTTATTTTTTTTTACTTCCCTGAGAACTTCCTTTAGACAAACCAATAAACCAATATGGACAGATATACAGTCTATATGTATAGGGCAACACACACCCTATACCCATTTCTCCCTTCCACACACTTTATGGTCTAAGCAAATTGGTTTACTTTATGTTATTCACACACAATGTTGTCTCTGTAACTTTGCATTGGTTATCCCTCATCCTTACAATATTCTGTCCTCATCTCCAACATTTAGAATCCCGAGTGTCCCTTAAGATAGTGCATATGCCACATTCTGCAGGAAGCTTTTCTTGTTACTGTCAAGTTGCTACTAATTTCCCATTTACCTTTGTATTCTCTTATAAGCCAAGAGTCGAGAAGTGTAGGGTTTTTCCTAGTTAGAAGAATGAACTGAAGTATTATGAAAGACAAGCCTCTAAGGACAGTGAGGTCTTAGAACTTTTTGCTTCCTTTGGAGGGGGAGGGCACCCAGGTCATTCAACATCAGCAGTAAGCTAACAGCAAGGAAGAATAATGCGACCTGAAAGTGAACATAAAAACGAACATTTGGAGCCTTGTCTGGCTCATTAACCCACTTACGAATAATCTACCTGCATAGAATTTGCTGTTTGCCTGGATATATCTGCTCGTTATGCTGTGGGACAAGGTGAAGTTATCACATCTTCAGTCTCTTTCCACTATCTCATTGTTTTCTGGCTAACTGGCATCTCTGTCCCCAGGAGGGTCCTGCCCTATTTAAACATTTTTTTGCTGTCTTCCTTTTAGTAAAGGGTTTGTTTCCAGATACAGATAAAGCTGATTTTTCTTTCATTCTGAGCAAATGTTTGCTATAAAGTAGTGGACCACACAAGGGAGGGAAGGTCAAAAGGGAACCTAAGACCAGTTGCCTTAGACTTAATTGTTACCTTGTATTCGGTTCCCTGCTGACTACAAAAAGAAGAGACCATTTTATGAAAATGATCTTTTGTATGTATCTTGTGTGTATATACCTTATATCATATATTATAATATAATATTAATATATAATGCATATATATTAATATATATATAATACATAACACACACATATATACATATATACTCATACATGTTCTCTCCCCGATTAGAATATAAACTCTGTGAAAGCAGTTTCTTTTCCTTTATGTCCCCAGTGCCTATCACTGTGCCTGCCACTTAATAGGGTTTTAATCAGCACTTGGAGGCTGAATTTTTTTGTTTTTGTTTTTCAGTCATGTCTGATTCTTTATGACCCCATTTGGGTTTTCTTGGCAGAAGTGATTGGCCATCTCCTTCTCCAGCTCATTTTACAGATGAGGAAACTGAGGAAAACAGAGTTAAGCTACTCGCCCAGGGCCACACAACTAGGAAGTATCTGAGACCGTATTTGAACTAGGGTCTTCCTGATTCCAGGCTGGGTACTCTATTCACTGTGCCACTTAGCTGTCCTACTGATTGAATGACAGGTATCGGATAATCAATAAATTACTTTTTGAATGAATGAATGAATGAATGAATATAAACAAAACTTTCTCACCATTAGAATTGTACATTGATGGGCAATTATAATTGTTAGCCTGATGGACAGACTGCTTTATACAAAGTAGGTGTAGAAAAGAGTGAATTCCCACTTGGGTGGGAGATGTCTAAGTTCTAAGATTTTTTATGATTTTTTTCTTCCTTTGATCACATTATATCACACATTTCAATTGGAAAGGGACATCAGAGTAAACTGAGGCCAAGAAAAGTCAAGACAGCTAAGGGCCCTAGGTAACAGAGCTGGGATTTGAACCTGGTTCTTTGACTCCAAATCCAGTGTCCCTTCCCCTGCATCAGACTGGCCTCCTGCTTTCTACTCTTTTTCTCCTCCCTGCCCTTGCCTCTACTTTTCCTCTCTGTACAAAGTCGTAGTTGGGTATGTAAAGGCAATGTGGAGGCTTGAGAGTGTAGAGGATAGGGCACTGGTCAGTTTACTGGCATGGGGTGTGGGAGAGGGAGGGCCTGTCTCCTCCTCTCTCCCCGCTCCAAGCTACAGTGTTCTCACTTGGATCCCCTTATTTCTGTTCCCAATGAAGTCTTCTGCACTGACCTGCCTGCATTCCTGGAAGGAAAAACTCCTGGCTGAAGCTTCTTGGCTGAAACTGAAGTGTGTGTGTGTGAGTGTGTGTGTGTGTGTGTGTGTATGTATGAGTGTATATGGGTGAGAAAGTGTGTGTGTGTGTGTGAGTGTATATGGGTGTGAGAGTGTGTGTGTGTGTGTGTGAGTGTATATGGGTGTGAGAGTGTGTGTGTGTGTGTGTGAGTGTGTGTGACTGTGTGAGTGTCTGTGTGTGTGTCTATATGTCCACATTGCCGGGTGGGACCTCTTATCCACCTTCACCCCTACTTTACCAACTGCTTGTCTGAAGGTAACCTCCAAAGGCTGATCCTTAATTCTTCTAGTTGTAGGCAGAACTGGAGGTGGAGGTGGGGGTAGGGAAGGGAGTCATCAAAGAAACCAGAGAACACCTCTCCACCCCCTTCCACACCCCCAGCTCCCTCCCTCCTTCCTGCCAGAGTGCAGCCACCCACAGTTCTTCAAAGAGGCCTTGTCTTGTTTGGTCCCTGGGTAGGGCATTTCCATCAAGCAGGGACATGTGTGGCTGTGCTTTCCTCCAGGGAGCATGCAAGGGGTTAAAGAAAAGGCACACAGATGACTGGGGACTGGGTTCTGAAACCCAAGCCCACCTTGGTCCCTGCTGAGGCTCAAGCCAGAGCAGTATTGCATGTCAACAAATGCAGTGCTTGGGCCAATCAGAAACCAGGGCCGTCTCCTATGGCAAGGCCCGACACAAAGCCGTCTCTAGGCAACAGAGCACAAAAGAGGAAGGAAGGACAGCAGGGGCTCTTTGGAATTTCAAAGCCGCCCCCGCCCTGAGAAACATTGCAGCATCTCTCCCACCGCTGGAGGAGGCATTCCCTCTCTTTGCTCAGGACTGAACCTCCTGGATCAAGTCCTCTCCTTGGTAGCCAGGCCTCTGAAAGTTTTAGGCTTTGGGGCTTGGGAATCTTACAGATAAGACACCAACATTTCGGCCCAATTTGGGAGCAAAGAGGAAGGGAGAAGGTTTCTTTACAATCTGGTCTTCTGGAAGGGGGAACAGATAACACTTCTCCCAAAGGGCAATCTTCCCTCCATGGCCTATTCTCATACACACTAACAAGAATAAAGAAGTCAGTGGCCACATTTATCAACTCTAACCCCAAATGAGTCTGATTCTCTGTGGGAGGCTTAGCTTTCTGTTTTCAGCAAAAGATGTCACAAGTCCAATGGGGGATGAAAAACCAGGTTATCTGAATTGGTAGAGGAGATTTCCGCCTACAGGGAGCTCCCTATACTGATAAAAATCACAGGCTTTGTCAAAAACAGCAGCAAAATCTGCAATTTACAGTTGGAAAAGATTTTAAAGACCCAGTTTAATCCCCTTGTTTTTGAGTATCTTAGGATTTCAACCCACATCTTCAAACTCCAAAGTCATTGCCTGTCACTAGGTGCCACTATCTCTCTCAGACAAATCAAAACAGTTGCTGTATATATAACCTGATATATCTTGGCTTCAGTGACCTCAGTGGCCACATTAAATGATTAGGGTTGACCAAGGTGGACCAGTGAGGTCCCTTACACTTTCTGACCCATGATCCTAACTCCTTTTCTGATTAAAGGGCACAGGATGGGCCATCCAACGTATATGAAGCCTCATATCTCCCTCCTTCCTAAAAGTCATTTAGAGAATTGCATTTCCATACGTTTCAGTTCCTTCCTCATCTTCTACTTCAGTCTCACCTTGGGAATCATCAGGGGAGCAATTTCATTAACCCATTTCACAAACAGGAAATCAGAAGTATAGCGTTCCCCAGCAGCAACATGGAATAACTAGGGAGAAAAGTGGAGCTTGGATTCTACTGCATTTGGTACCTCCTTTAATTTGTTGTGGCATGAAAATATCTGAATAAGAAGGAGAATTTCAGCTGAGCTTCCTTTTTCCACCTGCTCCTTGCTTACCCCTCTTTCCTCCAGAATATATAGTCAGGGACAGTCAGAAGTTTCCTTGATCAAGTTTTCACCCCTTCCCTCCTCCCAGACCCTCATAATTAAGACTAGCTTATTAAGGCTGATGATTATCTGAGTCCTTGAAATACTGAAGAACAAAGGCTTCCTTGGTTCTGCACCCCAGGGTTTATCATCTTAATGGTCCAAGTGTTCTTCCTTATGTCCAAACAGAATGTCTCTGCTCTAATCTTGGCTCATTTCTTCTTGTTCTCAGAGACAACTTATCCACATCTTTTCATAAAAGTCCTTTACAGACATCACATGATTAAGTCACTCCTTAGCTAGCTCTTCTCTGGCCTGAATGATTCTGATTTCTTTCACCTTTCTTTATAAAGGTTACTTTTTCCATCCTTTTGATAATCCTTTCCATATTCTCTAAACCCTATCTAGTTTCTTCAAGGCCATTTAAAAACTACAGTGGCAGGGCAGTTAGGTGGCACCATGAATAGAGCACCAGCCCTAGGTCAGGAGGACCTGAGTTCAAATCTAGCCTCAGACACTTAACACTTACTAGCCGTGTGACCTTGGTCAAGTCACTTAACCCCACTTGCCCTACCTTCTCTGCTCCAAAAAGCAAAAACAAACAAACAAAAATCTATAGTGGCCAAAATGGAGCCAGTACTTTAATAAGAGGAAGACTAATAAAGAATACAGAGGAAGGACACTCTTGTATCAATCTCACTTCACCCTTGAGTTACTGAAACAGCTTCCTAGATGGCTCCCCTGACTCCAGAATCCCCCTTCAGCGCATCTGGCACATGTAGTAAGACTTACCTCTCTTAAACTTTTTTCATTCTGTTACTTTCCAGCTCAAGAGCCTATGTTTCTCTGTTACATACTATGTCAGGATCAAGTGCCTCTTTACAACTTCAGAAGTCAGACTGTCAATGGATTCTGAGGTTTAAGGTAGAATGATACTCTCATTCTGGGTCAAAAATTACTAGTTTGTTCCCCAATTCAGGAGAGTAGTGAAAGCATATTTCACAATCCAAGGCTCATCAAGTCTGAGCAGGTATAAATGTGAGTGGGCGATAATTTTCTCCAAAGGCCAATTAAACAATTACTAATCATTTATTAAGTACTTACTTCTTGGTAGGCACTGTATTAGGATACAGTGGGGTTACTGGGTATACAAAGATAGAAGTGAAGAAGTCCCTGTCTTTGAGCTTATGTTCTATCAGGGTAGACAACATATATACACACATACATATACATACATATGTACATATGTATATACATATATATGAGAGAGAGAGAATAGAGATAAATATGTATATGTATACATACATATAGAAGGGACTGACCACTGGTTGGATTAATCTTGAATTTCAAGCTCACCCAAGCCCTTTTGGAAAAGGGAATTATGGGAAGAAAATAGCAGACCTGGGGAAGAAAGAAGGAGGGATTGGAAAGACAAGCTAGAAAGTGAAAAACTGCCAAGAGATGAACCTTAAGAGACTTTTTAGTCATTATTCATTTATTTTTATTTTTAATTCTATGTTGCAAATTCTTTCTCTCCTTCTACCCACTGAGAAAGCAAGTAATAGGGTATCAACTATATATGGTTAAATTATACAAAACATAATTCCCTATCAGTCATGTTGCAAAAGAAGGCAAGAAAATGAAAGAAAGTGAGAAGTGTACTTCGATTTGCACTCAGTTCATTAGTTCTCTCTCTGGAGGTAGATAGCATTTTTCATCATGAGTCTTTCAGAATTGTCTTGGATCATTGTTATTGATCAGAGTAGCTAAGTCTTTCACTGTTGATCATCATTATAATATTGCTGTTGCTGCATGCAATGATTTCCTGGTTCTGCTCACTTCATTTTTCATTGGCCCATAGATGTCTTCTCAGGTTTTTCTGAAACTATCACCTTCATTTAAGATACAGACCTAGTAGTGGTATTGCTGGGTCAAAGCACATACACAGTTCTATAGTTTGGACATAGTTCCAAGTTTTTCTCCAGAATTGTTGGAACAGTTCACAACTCCACCAACAGGACATTGGTATCCCTGCCTTTCCATATTCCTTCCAGCATTTGTTATTTACCTTTTCTACCATGTTAGCTAATCTGATAGATGTGACGTGGTAGCTCACAGTTGTTTTAACATGTATTTCTCTAATCAATAGTGATACAGAGCATTTTTATGACTATATATATATATATATAGTTTTGAGTTCTTCTGAACACTGCCTATTCATATCTTTTGACTAGTGGGGTGGCTCTTATTTTTCTAGATTTGACTCAGTTCCCTATATATTTGAGAAATGAAGCCATTATAAGAAAAACTTACCATAAAAATTTCTTGATATTATGTCATTGTCTAATGTGCTCGTTAGCAAAATGTTGTTTCTCTGATTATCTTTTAAAATTAGATCTATATTCACTTTTGCTTTGTCTGAGACGGTTTTTATTTTACTTCAGCTGGAGCATATTAGATTCTGCTTCAGCCCTATACTTGAGCTCTTTGTGTGTCTTGCTGTTTTGTGTGTCTCTTGTAAATAATGTATTGTTGGATTCTGATTTCTAATCACTTCTGCTATCTGCTTCTATTTTATGGGTGAATTCATCCCATTCACCTTCATAGTTATGATTATAACTGTGTATTTCCCTCCATCCTATTTTCTCCTGTTTATCTTTCTTTCTCTCTCTCTCTCCCTCCCTCTCTCCCTCTCCCCCCATCTCAAAAGACTGTTTTCCCCTTATCTTTAGCAATAAGAGAAGAAAAAGAAATTGAAGGAATTAGAATAGGCAAAGAAGAAACTGTTATCACTCTTTGCATATGATATGATGATATACTTAGAATCCTATAGAATCAAGTAAGAAACTACTTGAAATAATAAACAACTTCAGCAAAGTTGCAGGATATTAATAAATCCACATAAATCATCAGCATTTCTATATATTACTAACAAAGCCCAATAGCAAGAGATAGAAAGAAAAATTTCATTTAAAGTTACTGTAGACATTATAAAATATTTGGGAGTCTACGTGCCAAAACAAACCCAGGAACACAGTTATAGAACACTTCACACAAATAAAGTCAGATCTAAATAATCAGAAAACATCAGTTGCTC
The DNA here is from genome assembly GCA_028646575.1 of Pseudocheirus occidentalis. Lineage (NCBI taxonomy): Eukaryota > Metazoa > Chordata > Mammalia > Diprotodontia > Pseudocheiridae > Pseudocheirus > Pseudocheirus occidentalis. Next base: position 156,820,558 of record CM053601.1, on the reverse strand, counting down.
ATGGATTGGCCAAGCTAATATAATAAAAAATACAATTTTACCTAAATTAATTTACATATTTAGTGCCATACCAATCAATCTACCAAAATTATTTTATACAGCTAGAAAAAAATAATATAAACATTTATCTGGAAGAATGAAAGTTTCAGAATATCAAGGGAATTCATGAAAAGAAATCCTATGATTTTTACAACTAGTGTCTGTGACAGAGATCTCATTTTAAAATATATAGGGCACTGAGTCAAATTTACAAAAATAAAAGTCATTCCCCAATTGATAAATGGTCAAAGGACATGAACTGGCAGTTTTCAGAGGAAGAAATTAAAGCTATTTCTAGTCATATGAAAAAATGTTCTAAATCACTATTGATTAGAGAGATGTAAATCAAAACAACTCTGAGGTACCACATCACACCTATCAGATTGGTTAAATATGACAAAAAAGGAAAATGATAAATCTTGGAGAAGATATGGGAAAGCTGGAATGCTAATTTATTGTTGTTTAAGTTGTGAGTTGATCCAACCATTCTGGAGAGTGATTTAGAACTATGCACAAGGGGCTATAAAAATGTGCATACCCTTTGACCCAGCAATACTGCTTCTAGGGCTGTATCTCAAAGATATCATAAAAATGGGAAAAGGACCCACATGCACAAATATATTTATAGCAATTCTTTTTGTTTTTTGCCAAGACCTGGAAATTGAGGGGATGCCCATCAATTGGAGAATGGCTGAGCAAATTATGGATACGAATGTAATGGAATACTATTGTGTTATAAGAAATGATTAGCAAGCAGACTCTGAAAAAAAACCTGGAAAGGCTTATGTGAACTGATGCTGAGTGAAGTGAGCAGAACCAGGAGAACATTGTACACAGTAACAACCATAGTGTGTGATGACTGACTTTGTTAGACTTAGCCCTTCTCAGCAATGCAAAGTCCTAAAACAATTCCAAAGGACTCATAATGGAAAATGCCATCCACATCCAGAGAAAGAACTATGGAGTTTGAATGCAGAGTGAAGTAGACTGTTTTCTTATTTGTTTCTTTGTTTTGTTCATTTTTTTTTCTTTTTTATGGTTCCTCCCATTCATTTGATTTCTTCCATACAACAAGACTAATGTGAAAATATGTTTAATAGGAATGTGTAGGTAGAGCCTATATCAGATTGGGGAAGAAGGGGAGGGTAGAGAAGGGAAGAAAATTTAAAACTTATGGAAGTGAATGTCAAAAACTAAAAATAAACTAAATTAACTAATTTTTTTAAGTCTGTTTTGCCACTGTCTCCCTTACTCTGCCCTACGTTCTACCACCACTCCCTCTTTCTCTTTTCTCCTTCCCTTTCTACTTCCCTGTTAGGTAAAACAGATATCTAATTCCAACTGAGTGTGTGTGAATACATATATACATATACAGAATATACAACATATATGCACTCATATACATACATATATACACGTGTGTACATATACACACATATATATTCTTCCCTCTTTGAACTAATTTCTGGTGAGAGTAAGGTTTAAGTGTTGTTCACCTCCCTGCTCCATTTTCCCCTCCACTGTAAAAACTCTTAGTTGTGCACATCTCTTATGTGAGATAATTTTCCTCATTCTCTTTCTCCCTTTATCCTTCTCCCACTGCATCTCTCCTTCTCACCCCTTCATTTTTTCAGAATATCCCAACATAAATTGACTCACATCTGTGTTCTCTTTCTTTGTAGACACATTCTAACTGCTCTAATAATGATAAAGTTCTTGGCAGTTACATGTATTATCTTCACTCATGGGAATGTAAACAGTTTAAGCTTATTGAGTTCCTGCTGATTTCTCTTTCATGTTTACCTTTTTATGCTTCTCTTAATTCCTATTTAAATGTCAGATTTTCTGTTCAGCTATGGTCTTTTCATCACTAATGCTTTTCCACATCCCATCCAGCATTTTTCATTTTCCTTTTCTTTCGTGTTAGGCAATCCGATTGGTATGAAATTGTATCTCAGAGTTGTTTTAATTTGCATTTCTCTAATCAGTAGTGATTTAGAACATTTTTTCATGTAATTATTAATAAGCTTGATTTCTTCTTCTGAAAACTGCCTGTTCATATTCTTTGACCGTTTGTCAACTGTGGATAGTCCAATACGTCTTAAATTACCTCTTCTCAATCTATTTTCCAAGTCAGTTATTTTTCTGATGAACTACTTCATATTTTTTGTCTTTCACTTTTTGACTTTGTTTTATTGATTCTTGATGTTTCATGGAGTTCTTTTCTTTGGCAAGTTTTTGTACCTCTTTTTCCATTTGGCCAATTCTGCTTTTTAGAGTTCTTTTCTTCAGTCATTGTGTGTGTGTGTGTGTATGTGATTCTATGACCATTTGGCTAATTCTTTTTTTAAGGTGTTATTTTCTTCAGGTGTTTTTTTTTGCCTCTTTTATGAAGCTGATAATTCTTGCCATATTTTTTTGCATCACTAATTTATTTTTCCAATTTTCCTCTATCATTAATATCTCTTTCTTTAACTCTTCCAGGAATTCTTGTTGGCTTGTGTCCAATTTGCAATTTTTTTCCCCTTTGAGGCTTTGATTATAGCTGTTTTCATGTTGTTATCTTCTGCATTTGTGTTTTGGTCTTCCTGGTCACTGTAATAGTTTTTCTGGTCAAGTTCTTTTTTTATTGTTTGCTTATGTTTCCAGATTGCTTTTTGTCTTTGAATTTTATGTTAAAGTTGGGTTCTGTTCACATGGGTGCATTGGGGGTAAAGGGAGACACTGCCTCAAGCTTCAGTCTTTTTCATGCTGGTGTTTTAGAGCTAGTTCTGAGAGTCTGCAAGTTTTCTCTGCTTCCAAAATCACATGATTCAGGGAGATGTGTGGTCACTGCTTTCCTGGTCTGTGCTCTGGTCTTTACCCAGGAAGGTCCCCTGTTGATCTGTAGCCACAAATGATAGAACTTCTCTTGCTCCTGAAACTATGACCAGGTCCTCTATTCCTCTGCAACTGCAAATGCTAATGCTCCTCTCCACTCTGGAACTATGGCGAGATCCCCTGATGCCTTCTGACTGACCACAAGCACTCCTCTCCACCCTGGAACTGTGACACAGAACTGCATATGGGCAATAGAGTTGCCAAATCAACAAGCTACGATTGATGCCACCTGTTAAATTTAAACTTCTGAATGGTGGTGGTGCTACTAAAAATTCCAATAAGCCCACAAGTTCGTCAAAGATTTTATTCTCAAGGAGTGGTAAAGGCTGTCATTATGACACTTGTAGCCAAAGGAGATGAGGATGCTAGTTTTTGTGTTAAGTGTCTGAGGCCAGATTTGAACTCAGGTCCTCCTGACTCCAGGGCCGGTGCTCTATTCACTGTACCATCTAGCCGCCCCATCAAGTATCTTTCAGAGAAAGTAATCTAATCCCTCAGTCTTTTTCTTTTTTTTTTTTTTTT
>CM053601.1:156621461-156816617 GCA_028646575.1 Pseudocheirus occidentalis | reverse complement strand
TCTTGGAAGCTTTTGGTATGGGAGTTCTGACTGTGTTGTCTTCTTCCCGTTCCATGCTTTGCTCCTTTTTGTCCACAAAAAATGATTCTAGAGTTTTATTTCTGTTCTTATTTTGCTTCCTTTTCCTCATGTTGGGTCAATTAATTGGTTGGGGTTTTTTAGCTCTGTGAAACTCTGCTTCCAAGGGGGAAAGCTCTGTTCCAAATCACTGGGGTTTTCCCAGCTGCCAGAGCTATTAGGGGGATGTTGCAAGTCCCTCCAGCTTTGGCTTGCTGAAAGTGCACCCCAGGACCACCACCCAAGACCACGATCCAGATCCAGGCTGCTCAATGCAAGAACACTTGACCCTGATCAATTGATTCAGCCCCCCTGCGGGATCCACAGGCCAGGGGCTCTGAAGCAACCCAGTGGGGACCGCTGCTGGTTCCAGCAGTTCCCTTCCTCCACTGCTTCCTTGCCCTGGGGCAGATTGGCCAACTGCTTTTCCTCCCCCAAATTAAGTTTCAAAGTTTCACTTTCACTAACCATCTCTGATCATGGTTTGCTGGATTTGAAGATCCCCTCAGGTGCTTTAGATCTTCTCTGAAGTAGACTTACACTGCAGCTTGGGAGGTTCACCTCCTCTTGGCTGCCCTGGGGCCTGGCCTGGCTGCACTGTGGTTTGGGGCCAGCCTGCTGGATGAGCCCCTCCTACCACTGCCCCTCTCCAATCCCTGTTTTTCACGCCTTGGTAGACGTGGAGGTGCTGGAGGCTACAGATCTTCTCTCCTGCAGACTGGTTGCTGTGCAGCTTGGCTTGGCTCAGCTCAGCTCCTTCCCACTGCCCCAGGCGTGGCTGTGGTCTCGGCTTCAGGCTGGGCTGGCCTCCGCTCCTGGCCTGCCGTGATGAGCTCCTGCTGCTGTGCTGCCTTCAGCAAGAGATGTGTTTTCTGTATTTTTGTGAGTCTGAGAGTCCTAGACTTTGTCTGGGGTCATATTTTATGGGTGTTTAGGGTGGTTGTGTGGGGACTGCAAAGCCTTGCTGCTTCAATGCTGTCATCTTGGCTCCACCCCCTACTATACCTTTCTTAATGTAGCCTCAGATCACATTATCATCTTGAGTGATACATATTACAATGGTGACACAAATTGATCTTACTGTATATTCAATTCTCCATATTTGTTTTTAGACAAATTGTTACATAGACACGCATGGCCTGTCTTTTGTTTGTGAAACTGATTTTTCAAAATCTGAATACAAGACTTGACACTCATCCAAATTAAATTTCATCTTATTAGACTTGATCCAACATTCTAGCCTGTTTAGGTCTTCTTGAGTCCTTATTCCGTCATCAGACATGTTAGCTATTTTTTCTAGCTTTGCATCATTTGCTAATTTGATAAACACACCATCTATGCCTTTATCCAAGTCACTGATAAAAATGTTACATAGTACAGATCTCTGATATCTCCTTCCAAGTTGACATGTAACTATTAATGACTACTTTTTAGGATGAGCTATTCAATCAGTTCTGAATGCCCACCCACATTCTCATCCAGCCTACATCTCTCTATTGTCTAAAAGATACTCTGTCAAATGTTTTGCTAAGATCTAGGTAAGTTATATTGTTGTGTGTTTGACGACATGACTTACAGTTGGTTTTTTATTTGAGGGAGGGAGGGCTGTGCAAGATCACCAGCCTCACTTTCTTCTCCAGAGCCATCTGGGTTGAGCAACCAGATATTTGTTAGGACAACTGGAGATGGCCCAGGATGCAATGGGAGATCCTGGCCCTTTTAGGCTAAGGTCTTTTCAGGTTCTCACTTTGAGTGAGGTAGTGCCCATTCAGTGCATAGGCCTCTTTAAGAAGTGAGAAATGGGATGGCCCCTTTAATTAAAAAAAAAATCAAACTAGGAGTGGAAGACCTTCAGGGTAAGATCTAGATAAATTATATCTAAAGCATTCCCCAATTTGCAAATCCAGTAACCCTGTCAGAAAAGAAATGAGGTTAGTCTGGAATGACCCATCCTTGATGAGACTGCAGTGGTTCTTAGTGAATGTCATCTCCTTTTTTATGCTCATCAACCATCCTTTTAACATCCCTTATAGGATCTTGCCAGGAACTAAAGTCAAGTTCACTGGTCTTAGTTTGTAGACTCCTGTCTCTTTCCTTTCTTAAAAACCGGGACATTATTCAGTCTTGTGACACATTTCCTATTCTCCATTATTTTTCATAAATCAATGGCAGTGGATTGGCAATCCCATCTGCCAGTTCTCCCAAGTATCCTGGAATGTGGTTTGACTGGCCTGGTGATTTGGACTGATTAAGGCAGCTGAATGTTTTCCTTACTTATCACTATTTGAGTTCAACTTTCCGTTTGCTACTTTGGTTCTGTCCATCTTTATCTGTAAAGTATATATCTCAGCAGAGAAAAGGCATGGAAAATAAGAGTTGAATAGTTCTGCTTTCCCTTTAGCGTACACTGTCATCATCCCCTTCACCCTCGGGAGTAGTCCTGTCCCTTTTTGAGTCTCCTCTTGGTGCCAAGATTGCATTTAAAAAGTCGTGCTCTTTTTGTTGTCCTTGCATAACTCTGAGCTTTAGCTCTCCTGCCCTTTTTTATAGGGTGATGACAGATTTTCGTATTCAGTCTCCCCTATTGCCCTTACTTCCATATTCCCTATATATCTTTTAGAAATCTAAGTTGGTTCCCCATGAATCCAAAAGCCAACCCCTCTTTTCCTTTTCATTGGATTTTTTCTCTCTGAATCTTTTGCCTTTTATTCTTCAGAATTTCCGATCCCTCTTTATATAATTATAATTACCCTATAGAATTTTAGATCATGAAAATCGACCTTGTCTTTCTCTTTGAAATCCACTCTCCAGATCTAGGCTGCATGTTCTATTATGCCCAGCATGCCTCTCTTTCTTAATCACAAGTTCAAAGATGGAAATGGTTACTTTCTGCCAAGGTGTTCATCAAGTCTGCTTCAGCAACCAGTTACTTTTTGTTCAGAATTAGATTTTTAAAAGGCAGTTCCCCTATTGCTTTCTCGACATTAAGGCTGTTCTGCTTTTGATATAAAGAGAAATGTCTGGTTAAAGACATCACATATGCACACACACTTATGTGTATATTTGTATATGTGACATATACATATATAATCTTTCAGTTTCATGATCAGTTTCCCCAAATCCTCACCTATTTAATCTCTTCTCATATTATAATATTACTGGTTCTGTTGGTCTTCACCCAAATGCTTTCAACCATGCTTTGCTTCTCTTATTCCTGGGTTTTCTGTAAAGAATACCTTTCCAAAGTACAGTATAACTTTAAAAAAAACCAATACTATTCATTTTCTTTTCTCAATATTTTATTTTTCTCTAATTACATGCAAAAACAATTTTACATTCATTTTTAAATTTCTTGAATTCTGAATTCTCTCCCTTTCTGCCCTTCCCCACCCTATTCATTTTCAATAAAGCATACTCTTCTAGAGACATATTCTAGTCATGAGTTCTATTCCATCGAGTTTCAGTGAAATTTGGGGGATCGAACTTACCTCCTTGTATTAGGCTTTTTAGGTCAGCTTAATTGTTACCCATGATTTATGCCATAGCTCCAAATAGTTCTCAGGGTTTAAAGTGGGAGGGGAATTTAGAATTTAGAGAATTCTTCATTTTTTCATGTCATGGACCCTTAGCCTGGTGAAATCTATGGGCCCCTTTTCAGAATAATATTTTAAGTGTATTAAATAGAAATGCATAGGATTACAAAAGAAGACAATCATATAAAAATTAGGCATCAAAATTTGCTTTTAAAAAAAGTTCATGAACCCAGGTTAAGAATTCCTAATCTAATCGAACTCTCTTCTTCTACAATTGAGGAAACTGAGCTCCAAAGAGTGACTTGCCCAAAATCACAATCTAGCCCAGGTCCCCTGACTCAAAATCTAGGATTCTTTTCATTACATTATGTTTCAGATAAATCCCAAAGTGCACAGGAATTAAGCCAGCCAAAGCATCCTAATCATCGCTAAGCAGTGATTTAGCAGATTTTAGATTTCCAGAGATATTGTCAATGGATCAGCTGCTGGGGGGAGGGGGGGGTGAGCACTGGTTTGGGAGGATACAAATGAAGAGGGAATAGTTTAGAAATTCCCTATTCTTGTCAGCCCACTCCTCTGGAAATCTAATTTTTTCCCCTCAGAGTCTATGAGATAATCAGTTTCTCCTCCCAAGAACCTTCACTTGGTTCTTTCCCTACCTAATTAACCAAGGTAGCCTCCCTATCCTGTCCCTTAATTAATTCTGAAGCTGGACTCTAAATTTCCTGACCCTGTGGGTTTTCCCTTTTTAGTTATCTGAGTCTGATTATTTTTTGCCTGGGAAATGAGTTTATTGGGAAAAAGGAATAGGCGGGGAGATAAAATTTTTAAAAAAATATTAGTAGTAATTCCTTCTTCAACCCAATTGCATAATCTCTCCCCCAGCCCTATTGCAGAGAGTTAGCAATTACTTTTTATATCATTGGCCCTCAGTTATCTTTGAACAATGTGTGGAAAGAATATATAACATTGGTCTTTATATTCCAGGTAGGAAAGTGGGCATTGGCTGGGAGAACAGGTAGATTAATCTGGTGTGATGGAAGTATTAGTTGAGGATAATTGTCTTTGTTTCTTTCTTTGTTGTCCTGGTTCCCATGTGTCTTCTTTCAGTCTCAGTCACAGATAAGGTTTTCATATTTGTCTTTATTTAAGTAGTTAGATCCTATTGTACCTCAAAGAAGGGGAAATATTTTCTAGTGTCCAGATAGGATACTAATAAAAAATCAATTTTGCATCAGAAATTCAGAGCTGGAAAGAAGCTTGGAGGCCATATAATCCAGCCACATTTTACAGATGAAGAAATTGAAGCCCAGGGAGCTTGTGACTTACCCAAGGTCACACAAATAGTAAGTGTAAGATACACTATTTAACTCAGTTCTTCTATCATGTGCCTACCTCCAAACGGGATGATGGAGAGGAAGAAATTATTAGCCCTACTAATCAGAAGGGGAAAAAAATCTCTAAAGATCATTTAGAGGCTCTTCAAAGGCTGATTAATTCATTTAAGACTCTCCCTTACCTGGAGTCATTAGGATCAAATGAGAAAATCCAAGTGACTGGGAAGGCCTTCAATTTCTGCTATCATTGTTCACCTTTAAATGGGTCAACTCAGGTGGAACAGAGTTAGTCAGATTAGTGTCTATTTTGCATTATTAAATTATAGGAATGACATAGCAAGGTGCCAAAAAGGGATGGGATGATATGGAAAATGTGGGTGGAGGATGGTAAATTTAGAGCTGCAGTGTGGTAGAGTGGAAAGAATGCAGGCTCCAGAGTCAGAGGACATGGGTCCAAATCCTAGGCTTATTCTCTTATGACCAGTGTAATTCTGGGTAAGTCACTTAAGCTCACTGGTCCTCAGTTTCCCTATATGTAAAAATGAGGTGCTTACATTAGATGGGTTCCAAGTTCCCTTCCAGCTCTCAATATTTGATCTCAGAGCTAAAAGAGACCTTAGATGTCATCTAACCCAACCCTTCCCTGACATCTTACAGATGATACGGGTTACTGAGATCCTGAGATGTCAGGTGACTTACCCAGGGTTACCCAGGTAGCATGTGACCATGCCTCCTCTTAAATTCCATTTGCCTAAGTCTAAACTCTTTACACAGTATTATCCTATCTTTGGGGTTAGCCTGGGATGATAACAATATTTTTTGTTCTGGACTTGTGATTTCATCCATGTAGGAAACTTCCAGTGTGGACACTTCTACCAGAAGTCTCTATTAGTAACCTAGAGTCTCAGTGGGTTGCCTGAGACACCAAGCAGCTAATTGCTCCAAAGCCAAGACTGGAACCCAGGGCTTTTTTCCTCCAAGGTTGGTCCTCTATCCACTATAACCTACTGCCTCTCAATAACTATAACATCATTGTGAAGCCCATGTGTATACAATGCTCTGTGTCTCCAAAGTCTTTACATGCAATACCTTTATCTCCTGTGCCCTGGATGGGATCCTCCTCACCAATCCCCCAGCCTTCTGTTCAGTGCTGCAACTTTAAGAGCTGGTTGGATATATTTCCTTGTGCTGCATCAGGCCAGGTAGTACACACATTCAAAGCAAAGACTCTTGATTAAAATAGAATGCCAATGTAATAACAAGGAATTGGTTAGGTATCAAACAGATGGCACCCAGTCCAGAATGGCAACCACCTCCAGCAAGTTCCCTAGGCACAGTGGCCTGGATTGCTCACCAGTCCCCTTGGGTTGCACAACAGTGGTTTCAAAGTCCCTATCATTTCTGGACAGGTGGAATGGTGCTAGCAGGGTAGCAAACTCTGCTTAATAATTTCTGTTTCCATCTCACTACTTTACAGTAGAAGTCTAGCAGTGGTTCTCAACCTTCCTAATGGCTTGACCCTTTAATACCCATATGTGGGCGTGTCTGCATGTGGGTGGACCCACCTGGAGACAGATAGAAGAGCCATGTCTTGGTTCCTAAGACCATCAGAAATACGTGTTTTCTGATAACCTTAGGCGACCCTTGTGAAATTGCTGTTCAACCCCCAAAGGGGTCGACACCCATAGGTTGAAAACCACTAGTCCAAGGTATGCTGATCCCTCTTAGCAATGCAATTGTTTCTAATGGCTGTGCTGGCCCTAGGATGTTCTAGATATGGTTACCATTGTTTCTTCATGTCTCTCATCTCTGCAACTAGCTGTCCTACAAGACTCCAATAGCCCTTTAAACTGCGTATACGCAAGGATACCTACCAGTTCACAGTATGTGATGGGTGATGGCACCATGCTACAAAGCCCACGCACAGGCTCCTGAAAGATGGAGGCAAGCAGAATTTCCTCCAATGAGAAAGGCTCTTGAAGACTCATGCACTATAGGACCATGCATAGATACCCACATTACCCATACATGTCTTATTTCATCTTAAAGACTGGATGATCACTTACTAGGGATATCGTAGAGGTCAATTCTCTCCCAGCTCCAGGTTGGAATAAATGGTTTCAGAGGACCCTCCCTACCCTGGGATTCCACACTTCATTTAATCCTGTGAGGTAGAGAATACAGGTGTTATTCTTATTTTACTGATGAAAATGGCAACGACCTGAAGCTCATAGAGTTTAATTTGCCCAAAGGCAACAGTGAAAGAACCTGGTTTTAAAGCCAAGTCTCCTGACTCCAAGTTTGGTGTTTTTTCCTTATACCTCACTGCCTTGGAAATGAGCTTGGGGGGCAGCGAACGTCTTTGACCATAACTTCTTCAGGTTGGCTCATCAGCTGTGATGCACAGGCATCAGGACCCCTGATCTCTTGCATGATAGGATCAGAGGATTTAGAGCTAATTGCTAGTCATGTACTCTACAGGTCTCAGGATGGAAGGACATATCTACATCCAGAGAAAGATCTAGAAAGAACAGAGTTTAAATGGAGACTGAAGCAATCCACATGTTAGTGTTCTTTTCCATCTTTGGTTTTCTTTCTTTTTTCCCATTGTTCACTCCATTGGTCACAACCCTTCTATACAACCAGACTAATGTCCAATTTGAAAATATTTGCAGATCCAGTACTTGATTGCAAGCCACTGTGGAGGGGGAGAGAGAGGGGGGAGAAAATTTGAAACTCAAAAGATTATAGAACTGAATCTTGTAAACTAAAAGTAAATAAACAAATCGAATTAAAATACTTCCACTCCTGCCGACTTTGTATCTATTTCTTATATTTTCTATCTAGGGTGCTTTCTCTAAAGACTGAATCAGATGGGCCTCTAGTTCTTAGATTATTTGAAGCTATTGACTAAGCCAGATTCAGAAAAGGCTCATGTACTCACTGCCTATGGTTTAGGAGCCAGGAAAGATAAAGCAAACTGTCTCCCCAAAAAGTGCTTCCCAGTATAGATAACCTATGCAGGAAGTGGCTCTTCACTGGGTCTCTTGGGGGCTCATCTTTACCTTTACCTTTGCTTCATCTTTATGGTATGTAGAAAAGGGAACAGTAAAGTTTGACAATGGCCATCTTCACAGGAAGAGACAAAACAAGACCAGAAAAGGAACACAAGTGACCTGGGGGTTCACGCCCCTAAATGTCCTCTCTCAGAGCAGATTCATTCTCCTTACACCTATTACATGAGGGCTCTTAAGCTGAGGTCCACAGACCGTCATGGAGTTCACAGACGTATTTCAGTGGATCTTTGAATTTAGATGAAAAATACATCTTTATTTCAATATAATTCCTTTCCCTTGCGATCTGGTGTGCTTTGTTGTATACATTTAAAAGCATGATTCTGAGAAGGGATCCATAGTTTTCATTAGGCTGCTCAAGAAGGTCCATGAGATATAAAAGGTAAGGAGCCCTTGTTCTACATAATAGTTTGGAACCTTCATTTCAGACAGACTAAGCACCTTAATTTTTTTTTTTTAAGTAAGGTTTTTGGAGTGGCTGAGGTGGCGCAGCGAATAGAGCACCTGCCCTGGAGTCAGAAGGACCTGAGTTCAAATTCAGCCTCAGACACTTAACACCTACTAGCTGTGTGACCTTTGGCAAGTCACTTAACCCCAATTGCCCTGCCAAAAAGTGAATAAATGAATGAAAGTAAAGTTTTTAGTATTTAAAAAAATTGTTGTTTTACCCAGTGATCCCCTCTGCCCGTTCCTCACATGCTGATCCATCCTAACAAACAGGTTCAGTTCAACAAAACAGATCAACACACTGTCCATGTCTAGGAGCCTCATTCCACACCTATTATTGACCACTTTTCTACTGAGAGTTACCACATTTAGTCCTCTGAAGTCAGAAATCTGGAGAGAGAATTCTTACCACAAAGTTCCAGTGTCCATTGGTCACATTCATAAACCCCCACACGCCTTTGTTTCCCATAATACTTTCATCTATTAATGCATTAATCAGAGTCCTAAAGTCTTATATGTGTTATTTTTCCTTTATGTTATCAGGCACATCATTTAAATGGCTCTCCTGGGTCTACTAAACAGAACATTTATGGCCAGTAACTTCAGGAATTATTTCCCTGTTAGAGAGCTGCAGGCAGCCAATTCAATTCAATTCAATAAGCATTTATTTGTTAAGTGCACATGCAAGGCTGTGGGCTTGGCAATGGGGAAATAAAAATGGAAATTAACTCGTTCCCTGCCCTCAAGGAGCTTACCTTTCCAACAGAAGAGATCCAATATGTCTTGGGGCTATCATCTCTTCACTTGTAAAATTGATGGTTGATAAGGTCCTTTCCAGCCCCAAGTCCTATGATCCTATGATACATACACAAATAAACACATCACAAAGCTGTGCGGCAAAGGCATCAAAGGGTCAAAAGAAAGATCCAGACAAAATGCTGAAGAAAAAATTGTCAAGGTGAACAATACATTCTGTTTGTGGGATAAAGAAGAATTGTAAGGAGGCTGAGGCACCAGGAAGAGAATTCCATTGGTGAGAGAGGAGTTTTAAAAGACATGTTCCAGGCATAAGGAATGGGCTACATCAACACACAGGTAGGATATGGCCAGATGAGATCAAGACACTGAGGTGGACTAAGAACTGAGGTGGGTCTAAACCGAGGAGGGGGGAACCTGCAGCCTCGAGGCCACACAGTTCTGTGAAGTTTGGATTCAGTCAAAGGACCTCACTTGAGGACATACAGGGCTACACATTCCATAGGCACATTATTCTCCCACTGTCTTTACTGTTCAGAGATGTAATAGTGTTTATAACCTTCTTTCTATCCTCTTCCTTCCTGTTGTTTTGCAAATGAGCTTGTGTCCTAAATTGATGTTGCTCTTGGCCGCCACACCTCTTCAGTTGGCAGAGCTCAAGCTTGTGGGTTGGGATGGTTTCTGGGCTTTCTTGGTCTCCTCATAGCAACCATTGTTCTGTATCACTTAAGCTTCCATAAGAAACACAAATAATCAGTGTCTTCCTTTTTTTTTTTTCCATTTCCCATTTTTCATAATCAGCTTATTCAAACAGGTTAGGGATATACCATGGGTGGCAGCACAGTACAGCAGCACAGTGCAGCCATGGGAAAGTTGCTACTACACCTCCCCAGGTCTCATTTTCTCATCTGTAAAATGAAGTGGCTGAACTACCTAGCCTCTAAGGCAGCAGTTCTCAACCTGGGAGTTGTGAGCCTTTGGGGGTTGAATGACCCTTTCACAGGGGTCACAGGGTCGCCTAAGACCATCAGAAAACATGTATTTCCAATAGTCTTATGAACCAAGACACTGCTCCTCTATCTGTCTCCAGGCAGGTCCATCCACATGTAGATATGCCCATATACAAGTATTAAATGGTCTTGACATTAGGAAGGTTGAGAACCACTGCTCTAAGGACTCTGTCAGAGAAGTATGATGCAAAATCACTGATCCTGTGACCACAATGGAGGAGGACTTTTTGAAGAGAATTTGAAATAAAAAAAATTAAAGGTATTTTAGATTAATACTTGTAAGAGATCAGCGTAAAAATTGACAAAGGAAAAACCAAGTAGATGAAGAATGCATATTGCCCATATTAAAGCATATCATTGAATGCATAGCCCATTGACTACATCTGCTTGTATACTTGTATCTCAGATAGGTATTAGAAAAGGATATTGAGTGTAGTCGAGAACATAATAATAGAAGAGATGGCTGGATGGAATTTCAGAACAAAGCCCCCTACCCAATGCTTGTTGTTAAAGCACATATTTGTTTGGTTATTGGTTTTTTTTTCCTACTGTTGCTTACATATGCATTTTCCTACTAAGGGTCTATGGCTGGAAAACCATGGAATATCATGATGTCAAAAGAGACAAAGTTTTGAGTAATAGATATGTGGTGCTTTTAAATAAGTTACTATGTATCAGACACTGCTAGGTGTGTGTGTGTGTGTGTGTGTGTGTGTGTGTTTTAAGAAATGGTCCCTGTCTTCAAGAAGCTTATATTATAATAAGGAAGACAAATATGTATATATAGGTGTGTGCAAAGTAGATACAAGGTAATTGTGGGTGGGGGAAGGAAGAGGTATCTGATGCTGGAGGGGGAGGGAATTAGGAAAGGTCTCATGTAGAGGGTGGTACTTAAACAGAATCTGGAACTAAACTAGGGATTATAGGAGGTGGAGGTAAGAAAGGAGTGCATTCCAGGCATGAGAGATGGTTAGTACAAGGGCATGATGATGGGGGATGAAGTGTTGTCTATGGAGAACGTTAAAAGGGACAATCTGGCCAGACCAAGGGCTGGGTAGGATCAAACCCAGCCTGCTGCTGCAAGAGCTAAGAAAGGTTTTTACATATTGAAATAAAGGTTTGTTGTATTTTAAAATATAAAAGCAATTCTTAGCTCACCTGTCATGCAGAAGCAGGTGTGTATGGCATAATTTGCCACGGCCTCTTCCTAGTGTTCATGAACGGGAGTAATGTCTAATAAGTCATTGTGAAGATGTCTAAATGCCAAAGAGGGGTTTGGGAAGTGCTCTGAGACATCATCAATGACACGTTTGACCAAACAATCAGGTGTGTTGGGCAGTCACACAATATAAGAATGAAGGATAGCTGGTAGACCATTCTAGCATTGCACGGCTGTCCATAAATTACAAAAAGCCCAGAGGAAGATTGTACAATGTGTTGGACAGATATATATTGGAGTATTTATGAAAGGACCTGGAAGACAATGAGGTGGGATGAATGTATTGTAATCTACAGTGGTGAAGAGAGTGCCCAAATTGACAAAATCTGAATTTATATCTCTCAAGGTATTAAAGCATTTATAGAATCAAAGAAATAAAAATTGAAAGAGACCTTAGTGACATCTATTCAAACCCACAATGGGATGAGAGATTCCCTTAACAACATACCTGATAAGTAGATATCCAACCTTTGTTTAAGGACCTCAAGTGAGATGGAAAACACTCCATCCCAAGGCAGCCCACTCTACTCTGGGGCAGTTCGAATTGTTAGGGAACTCTTTCTTGGTGTTCAGTCACTTTTCAGTCATGTCCAGCTCTTCACGACCCCTTTTGGGGTTTTCTTGGCCGAGATACTGGCTTGTCAATGGTTTACCATTTCCTTCTCCAGCTCATTTTACAGATGAGGCCAAGACTAACAGGGTTAAGTGACTTGCCCTGTGTGACATAGCTAGTGTTTGAGACCAGATTTGAACTCAGGACAAAAAGTCTTCCTGACTCCAGGCCAGACCCTTTCTCCAACTTCGAGACAATTAGACCTCTTTGCTACTTCTCTTAGTACATCCTCCTGGGGACAAGATGAACAAGTCTACTTCCACTTTTATTCAAATACCTTAGACAACTATCATGTCTGCCTTTGAGCCTTCTCTTCTACAGGCTAAACAGTTCCTTCAAAAGATAGGTGGTAGAATGTCAGCTTTTTTAGTGCAGAAACTTTTTCGTTTTGTCTTTACAATCCTAACATTTTGCTTGCTCTTAAAATGAATTGAATTAATTCTAATATGGAGTGTTTGCTCTTGTGGCTACCTTCCTTCTGATGTTCTCCAGCTTATCAAAGTCCTTTCTAAAATGTGTGGTGTCTAAAACTGGACATAAGAGTGGTCCAACCAGGGCAGAGTTCTATACCCTAAGCCACTCTTAAGCCAGCCACAGTTTGCATTAGTTTCTTTGGCTGGCTTTTATCATACAGTTGACTCATATTGAATTTGCAGTCTACTAAAACTCTCAGATCTTTGTCAGAGAAACTGCTGCTTTGCCACTCCCCTACTGTCTTGTACTTGTATTCTTAACAATGAAACCTTTCCCTGCGATAACCTGTATTCAGAGACTACCTATTCACTAGACCTACTTTCTATGGACCCCCGAGTGGTTTCCAGGAGTACTCAGCTGGTGTTTAGATATTTTATATTTCTTACAAGTGCTCTAGATTACACACAGCCACAAAATGGCAGATAGACCATATGATCTTACCCTCAACCACCTTTTTTTTTCAAATTCACTGCTATAAATGTGGTGCAGCACCACTTTCCACAGTCCAACAGGTGTTTAGAGTTAAGACAAAAGGAAGGCAGAAGAGGGAGAGAGAGGAGAAAAAAAATGTAAAGCCTTAAAAGATAATGCAATTCATTTTTCATTCCAAAGTTGGGAATGTCAAAAGATGAATAAAGAAAGTCATAAATTTTATTGTGATTTTTATCTTTAAGCATTTCAGGGCTGTGGCTTTAAAGACACCAGCGTTGATACAATCTTAGTGATATAGGAGTGAGTTTAAAATGACTAGATTTGGGGAGACTGAAATCAAATTCTTCCTGGGAGTTACTACCCACCCCACTCCCCATCTCAAGTGGGCTTGATTGCCCACTTCATCTTCAAAGAATCCTGTCCTGAGGAAGTGCCATTGCTTCCTGGGGAGGAGGATGAACTGTTTAGTTTGTGGGAACAAGTAGGCTTAGGGCCAGAGTATGGTCAGACTGACTGGAATCTTCACCAAGCTACATCTAGTCTAGAAGATGCAGACTCGTACTGGGTCAGAGAGCAGAGAATGGAAGAAAGTCAAAGATCACCTTATCCATTCCATGCCTGAGCAGAAATCACCCACAAACAGTCATTCAGCCTCTGTCTAGAGATCTTTGGAGATGGAGAACACAGCCTTTAAAGGCAGCCCATTCCAATTTTGCATAGCTCTAAGTGTCAGAAAGTTTCTCCTTTTTCAAGCTGATATCTGCCTCTTATATTTCCCCAACATGTTAGTACTTGGGATAAAAGCAGCAGAGAGACCATAAGCCTTTAAAGGGTGTAGCCCATAATTGTCTGCAGCTGAGCCACATTTCTGCCACTATCATGGAAATGCAAGGACAGCATATAGAATGTGATACAAGGAAAAGGAAGAGTGGGGTTTCCTGCCTGATTGCTTGAATCTGGACATCTCTATGTATTTGGGGGGGGGAGGCTTTGGAAACTAAGTACTTCACATAGCATAGATGATATGACCAAATCATCCAAAAAGTATTCTTCTGAGTAGGAATTCTTTGTTTGGCATAGTCAGAATTTAATGTTATCATAATAAATTAAAAGTTCATTTGAATTCTTGTGGCTATTAACAGATTTTTTCATGAAGTCTTGTTACCATCCTGTCTGAAGTACCATAATCATCTCTAAAAGCAAATTATATTAAAGATCTCTGCATTAGAGTTGCAGTTCAGATGTTAGAGGGCCTCTCAGATTTAAGGAAAAAGGAAAAATTTGGTCATATCACAGGATTTACCGTTAGACTTTCCCTTTGGATGTTACTGTGTGTCCTTCTGAAATGCCAGCCTCTGGGAAGGCAATTCACAGAACCAGGTAGCTTCAAAGTTTTTCCTCCCACTTGGGCATCTAGAATGCTACAGCTGTACTCAGGACCAACCCATTGGCTAGCATCAGTCTTCCACTATTAGACAGAATCTGTGATGAGGAAGTCTTTCCAAAACAATGACAGCAATGTTTCAAGATTTCTCTCTGACAACTTGAAAGGGGCTAGAGAGCCTGGAAAGTAACACTCTGTGGTCCCAGTTCTGCCTCCTGAGACCAAGGAAATCAAATCAAATCTTGTTCCACTTGAAAAACCTTTAAATATTTGAAGATAGATCTTCTATCCTCCCTAAGTTTTACCTTCAAACTAAACCGTTCTCGTTCTTTTTGTGTCTTGCATGGTTTTCAGGCTTCCAAACATTCTTGTGACACACTACAGTTTATCAATGCCCTTCCTAATATGTGTCCCCCAGAACTAAATACTCCAGATGTTATCTAAGCACTTTTCTCATTTTAAACATTATGCTTCTATTATTGAAACCTGAGATTAAATAAACATTTTGGGTTATCATAACACACTATTGGTTCATTTTGCAGTTGTGGTCCACTCCAGAAATTTTTCTCACCAACTCTTATCTAAGCATATTTGCCCCACCTTATCCCTATGAAGGTATTTTTAAAGAGCAATATTTCATATTTATCCTTATTAAATTTGGACCAACATTCCAGCTTCTTGTAATCTTTTAAGATGCTTATTCTATTAGCCAAGATGTTAGCTACCACTTCACACTTTATGCCATTTGCAATTTTTTTTAAAGTTTCTGATTTTTACTGAAATTTTTGTTTTTACAGTACCTTCATTTCTGAATATGTCTCCCATGAATATATAGTGGAATGAAAGATTACTCTAAGGGTATAAGTCTGCATGACTGGAAGATGATGAAGCCACCTTTCCAAAAACAGAGAAGTTAATGGGAAGATGCTGAGTTCAGTTTTGGACACAGTGGGTTTGAGGTTCTTAGAAGTTGGAGATATGTATTTAGAAATATGGGAGTAGGCTCCAGGAAGAGGTAGGAGGTAATGATATAGATTGGGAAGTCATCAGCAGGTGATCACTGAAGCTATGGGAGTGGGAGAGATCACCAGAAGAAGGCTACAAAAAGGTCCACAGATTAAGGACAGAAGTTTGAGAGACAACGCTATTTAAGGGATAGTAGGCTAAAGAAGAATCAGCAAAGGAGACAAAGAATAAACAATTGGAGAAGTAATAGAACATGAGATTCAATTCAGTTCGACAATTCTGAGTGTCAATAATCTTAGAATTTTTTCAATAAAAGTGGGTAAGGATGACCATAGTTTGAGGAACTAGTGGGGTCAAGGGAAGTTTCTTATTAGGTAGGTCACATTTATTAAAAGGAGAAAGATACTTAATACTAAATGTTTGAGACAAGATTTGAACCCAGGTTTTCCTAACTCCATATTCGGCACTCTATACATTATGCCACAATACCCCTAAATTTTGAGGAAGTTTCTCCTGATATTAAGCTTAATATGTCTCTTTACCCTTTACTCATTGCTCCAGATTCTGTCCCCCTGGACAGTACAATCTGTTTCCCATGTTTTCAGCTTTTACAATCTTTGAGGACAACCATCATGTCTGCCTTTCACCATCCTAATGGCCTTCTTTTGGATCCTCTCCATCTTATTCACCTAAATTAAGTTGCTGATTTTATTTTATCTTTCTCTTATGGGAATCTGCCTAGTTGGCTGGCCTTGACCAGACAGGGACTCATGAGAAAATCCTACTATGGCAGGATGCTTGAGAACGGTCAGTTAGCAGGTCTTAGAAACTCCATTTCAGGAAGATTGCCTATAAAGTGAGGGTCTAGGTGCTGGGGCAGCATAAGGATAATGGTGTGGGGGTGGTGGCAGCCAGGCTTTTCAGAGTTTATGAAGGTGAGAGGTTTGATGATTCAAAGAAAGTAGGAGGTATGCATAAGGACAAAAGGGCAGGTTAAATCTAAGAAAATGTAATGTATGTATGGCTTGCCTGGTATAAAACTTCACAGTGTGGTCTGTATCATGGTGAGAGGTCACATAGGCTTGTTTACTTCATGGCTATTTCTCAAAATCTCCTAGGGTCCTAAAGTTAAGTTTGGGAAAAGTAATATACTTCTACTCACCACTGCAACTCCTAAACTCCAACCAATCTGTCCCACTCAGTCACAATGATGATACTATTAAATTCTTACACACCAAACATTTATTTAATAATAAAACAAAGTAAATAATAATCAATGCATCATAATTACTCAATATAGTGTCATTGCAGGAATAATCACTTCATCCCAATTAACCCATAAACCTTGGCCATATGCTCCAATCAATGCACACAACATCCAAGGGAAAGGGCGAGCACACCTAATAGGGAAGCACAGGAAAGAGGAGAACCAGTATGTTTGAGACAACTCACAACTGGACATAAGGCCTTGATTCATCTATGTCTCTGATAAATGTTCCCTCCTGGACTTCATCACTCCCTTGCGTTCCTCTTCTACCCTTAAACTAATTAAACATTGACCAGCTCTTTTAATTCTCAATCACAATTAAAAAGGTTCTAAGGACATGTTTTACTATTGTAGTAATCAGTATTTCCCTTGAGCCACAGAGTTGTAAGGCTTCTCAGGTTGGTTCTCTGGGCAATGCAAACAAGCCCGTCGGACTCTTCACCATTACTTTCTGCATCTTCCAATCAGATATCAGATTCTTGTTTCAGCAAAGTAGAGCTCACAGGAAACCCTACTACTTTTCCCCACCTACTTTTCCATCTTAATTAGTAGTGGCAGGAGAAATTAGCCAGGTACTTCTGAGAGGCTTTACCTTTCAAAGTGTAGATGGTCCTAAAGAACAATTGCTGAAACCACAATGGAGTTGAGCTCTTCTCCAATTATCATCTCCCACCCTTTCCTTCAGAAAATTCTCAAAGCAGATGCTTCTCCAATCAGCAGCCCTCCATTAGGTCTGAAACGAGCAATTCTTATTTAATTTTTCTGTGGTCTCCAAATGGTTCATTTGATTTACCTATTTGTGAGTCTTAGCCTTTCAAAAACTAAAAGAAAAGCTAGGCCATGATGTTGGCAGTCTACCTCTCTCTATGGTTCTCATAGAGATCTGAGTGGGTCACATTTTATTTCAGGAAGCTAGTCCAGTGTAGCAGATAAAGTATTGGACCTTGAATAAGGAAAACCTGAGTTCAAATGCAGCCTCAGACACTTACTAGCTATGTGACTCTGGGTAAGTCAACATCCATCTGTCTCAGTGTCCTCATCTGTAAAATGGGAGTAATAGTAGCACCTACCTCCCAGTGTTGTCCTGAGGATCCAGTTAGATAATATTTGCAAAATGCTTTGAAAACCATAAAATTGTAGGTACATATTAGCTATTATTACTATTTGAAAACTTTCTTCATACTTGAATTTTTATCGGTTTTTCATAAACAAAAGGTCCTTTTCTGCCCCGTTTGCAATCAAATTGTTGCATATGAAATAGACCAGGTGATTTCATTTCCTCCCCTCCCCCCAACTACCCCTGCCAGCAACCAATGTGCTGAAAGACAAAAGAGGCCAAACTTTACCCAGAGGAGGGAGGCAGGTGCCCCGTGGGTTTTGCCTTTTTTTTTATCCACAGCCCTTGGCACAATGCCTAGAACACAGTAAGCACCTGAGGAATGTTTATTGACTGACTGACTAGATTGGGTTAGTGCAAGACAGAGCTCTTATGCAGGGAGATACCTGCTCTGCACAATGAGTCGGCGACGAGGAGTCAAGAGGAGCATGTTCAAGAGGCAGTTTCTAGCCAAGGTCAGAAGGAAGCTTTTTGTCTGGCTCACACTCTCTGTCTCCATCACCTTTTCATCACATGGGTTTCTGTAAGCATCTCTGTCTCTGTGACTGGGTGTTTTTTTTTTCATGCACTAGAAGCTCTAAGAAGTGAGGTGGCTTTTACTGAGAGAGTCTCTCTGTAAAGGGAGGCATCACCACGCATGGCAGCCAGGTCTGCCCAAGTGAGCTGACCCTGCCTTAACAAGAACACATCTTCCTAAGGGCCTTTGACTCCTATGGTACCCCAAGGACAATATTCAGTCCTCTTCCCAAAAAGAGACTATGGTTTTGAAATAGAATATCTTCAGGGTGGATAGACTGGAAGTATTGGGCTCTGTGCTCCTAGAACACAGCATGTGTGTGTATGTATATATGTATATGTGTATGTGTGTATATATACACATGCATGTCTGTATATATGTGCACATATACATATGTGCCCACATTCTGCACCATTATGTATTATAGTAGGTGATATATTATGATATACTATGTTCTGATTTGTTTTCTCATGTTATATGATATGATGTCATATCCTATAATAAATCATATATTAATTACAGGGAGGCAGGTGTGATATGGTATAAATAGCCCTAAATATTTATTCAATATAAAGACATGAATTACAATCTTACCTACAGTTATTCCTGGTTCTGGGACCATGGGCCAGTTATTCAATCTTTCTGAGCTTTCATTTCATCTGTAAAATTAATATAATAACAGTTACCATAGTACCTTTCTCAAAAAATTATTATGTGTATCAAATTATATGCCATACAATAGGATATTAGGCTTCAAGATGAAAAGGATAATAATATTATCCTTAATAATAATCTAGTCCAAGGGTGGGGAAGCTGCAGCCTCAGGGCCACATGTGACCCTCTAGGTCCTCAAGTATGGATCTTTGAACCCAAACTTCTCAGAATGAATCTCCTTAATAAAAGGATTTGTTCTGTAAAACTTGGACTCAGTCAAAAGGCTGCACCCAAGGACCTGGAAGACCACATGTGGCCTCAAGGCTCCCCCCACCCTGGTCTAGTCCAATTCCATCACCTTATAGATGAAGACACCAAGACCCTAGAAGTGACATTTATGGCCATTCAGGTAGTAAGTGGCAGACCCAGGATTTATGAAGCAATTCGGGAAATAGACAGTGTATGATAAAGTGAGAAATTCTGCAGCATGAGCTTTAGAGACCAGTATTGATCAGGGCACTGATTAAATCCCATAGAATAGGGCAATAGGGAAGGGAAAGAGACTATGAGTTAGTTATTAAGGACTTCTAAGAGACAGGATCTCCAAAAGGTGAGTTAGATTTGAAAAGATGAAAAGGAAGGGGAAATGTGGAGGCACTGTGGTTCAGTGGAAAGAGCACTGGCTCTGGTGTCAGACGGCCTGGGTTCAAATTCTGGTTTTGATATTACTGCTTTCATTACCTTAGTTAAATCACTCAATCTACCTGGCCTCAGTTTTCTTAACTGTAAATTGAGGGGTTTATACTAGATGATTTCTAAGGTCCCTTTTAGCTCTAAAATGATGATATTAACCTAGAATTCTATTCTTTGACCTGTAGTACAAAAGTTTCCTGAAAGCCAGCGGAAGTAAGTTATCTTGAGTCACTTATACACACACACACACACACACACACACACACACATTGCCCAGGCAGCTTGCTTTTGTGTTGTATTCACCAAAGCTGTGCTTTCTGAAATCCCAGAGGGCTAGACTTTCAAAGTATGAAAGCCACATGCCAAGTCATCTCCTTTAGTGCTGTGATAGAGACTGCCCAAGCTCTCAGTTTTTTGAGCCATGAACAGCTGGGACCTCAGTCTGCTCTTGAACCTGAATCAGACAGAAAGAGTTGCTTAGGCAGCCTCAGGTTGTATCTCGTAAGGGTTTTCTGATGAAAAGCTTTCCTAGCTTTAAGTGAATCTGCTCTTCACTCCCCACCTCCTCCACTCCAGTTAATTTAAACCTAATTAGTCTATGATACCATCTAAGGATGTTGTGTTAGCCTCATGTTGTTCTTTCATCATTTCCTGTGGAGTGTGTGGGCCCTTGATGGATGTTAGGAACTCACAGCTTCTTATGAACACAGATCTCTCTCTTCAATGAAGCTTTATGGCTGTGAATCACATTAGTTATAGGTGCAGAGCTTTAGCCAATACATGGCTCTGGGCTCTAGGCAGGGGTTTCAGCCTCAGATGTGGTGTTACCAAACACTCATAAAGAGTGGTTCTCCAATTTTCTACCAACATAAGGGTAGAAGAGGTCTGTTTGATTCACATTAAAGATTTTGCAGGGGAAACAGGGAAGAAAGGACAGGGTGAAGCAACTTTATATATGAGTCTTGGCAACGTGAAGGAAGTAACTCGGTATATAGGGAAAAAAGAACACCAAGCTGCTTGGAAGAAGACCTGGCTTCTTGTCCCAGTTCTTCTCCTAACACCCTATGTGCCTTTGGAGGTCTAGCACCTCTGGTGAGAGGGCTGCTGAGCCATTTTCAAGGTCCTTCATCCACCTTTGGTGGTCAACTGGTCACCCAACTCTCACCTGTGGCTCCAAGAAGCTGTAGAATGCACAGTAGCCACACCCCAGTAAAACTGTCTTGGCAGACAGGCTGAACCAGGTTGAGTATAACCAACAGGCCTCAAATCTGTCAGTGAGGTAGGGGGATGTCTACCCCAAGCCTGTGGAGACTTCCCCTGGTGGAGTGGGTGGATAAGAACCATTTTTTCCAATAACCATGAAGGTGGCTAAAGCAGGTGCTGTGGCACGTTTAGAGCTTGGTACAATATGTCTCTGGGCAAGTGTCTGCCCTTTCTTTGGGATTCTGTTCCTTCTCCGTAAAATGAGGGGGTTAGAGTATAGTATAAGCCCCTAGACTGAGGGAACCATTTTTGTTTTTGTCTCTTTATTCTCAGCACAGCGCTCTGTACATAGTAGGAACTTGATAAATTTCTGTTGGATTAAATTCAGAGTTTCCCAGACTTATTTGGCCTACTGCCTCCTTGTCAAAAAAAACAAATTACTCAGAGCTCCCTGGAAATCTACTTTCCTTAACCCTTTAATGACTTTTTAAAAAAATTGTGTCATTTCAAAAATGTAAAATTTTTATTTAAAATGATGCATGTTAAATTTAATAGTTCATTGCAAATGTATGGGTTTTTTCCTGCATTGAAATTTTGATGATGCAATATTGCATCATGTAACCATATAGTATTGTATTGTAAACAAGTTATTACACTCACATATTCCTGCCAATGCATTCTGGACTTACCCTAAATGCACCTGCCAACACTTGCTTGCTAAGACCTGTTGGCGGACTTGACCACTGATTGGTTATAACTTGTATTTTGTGTTTTTATTTGGAAAATAGCATAATCACTATGACTTTAACTGTGTTACTCAATAGGTGAAACATGTATAAACAGTTTTTCAAAATTTTCTTATCTTCTCTTCTTTCCTCATGCTTCTACCACCCCCTGATTTTACTCAATGCCCCCCCACAATTGAATATGAGTTTACTACAACTCCCTGGTATCTTTCTAGCATACCCCAGGGGGTGGGATTGCCCACTTTGGGACTCATGGATTAGATTATACAAGAGGATCTTAAAGCCCCCTCTAACATTCAATGAAAAAATGAGGTTGTCACTAATAAGTCTAAGGTTTTAGAAGTATAAAATGTGCCATTAATATTCTATATGTGGGCCTGCCTAGTATTGTTCCCTTACTTTTTTCTTTTTCTGTTGCTGTACCTTTTGTTTTCCAGAAAAAGGACTTTAAAGAGCTGTTACCATTTTACCATCTGTTCTATCTAAGACTGAGCCTCCTTTCCCTTAGACTCTGATGGGAGTGTGTCACTAACTTTTGAGAGTGATGCTTTACAGCAACTTTTCTTACTATAACACCTGAGTAAGTACCCCTTGCTAAAAGCTAATTATGCCTGACTGACTAATTGATATCATCTGATTGTTATGGTGGGAAGCACAGCAGTTGGGGTTTGTGAGCTATTGTAGTAGAAAAATTGTATTTCTATGTATTAGAAAAAAATTAACTGAAAACTCCTCAGAGTAAACCCCTAGAATCCCAAGGAAAGATTTAGCAGCTTCATTATGGGAATCCAATTTGTCAGTGAAGGAGGGAGTTAGGATAAGGACCTCTAGAGTTTCCTGGCTCATGACTTGTTCAATTCTTATTCCCCTTAGCTACGTGGTTTCATATAGGCTAAAAGGGTATGCAATCCAAACAGACTTCCTGTCACACTGAGTTGTGCAGGGCTTCCCCACACTTAATGAACACTTAAAATATGTTCTTACCTGATCAGAGCATAAGATCAGAGCACTATCACTAACTTTAACTGGGGTAGGGTAATTGAACAACCAACCAATTTGTCAATAAATGACTCCTACCCTTTCATAACCTTCTTTTCACCCAAGTCCTTGAATTCTTATTACTGAGTTCTGTCTTTGCCAAAATATACTTGGGACTTGCATTGACTGTTTCTATGACAGATATTCCTATCCAGAAGAGCTATGAACTCCTAAAAGGTAGGAATAGTAGCTTACTCTCTTTTCATAAGTCACTTTTCTCACAGTTCAGTGCCTGTAAATTCCATTCCCTGGATAGAAGATAAACTTCTTTGAGAGCTAAGAAAGTTATTTTCTTTCTTTGTGTCCCTAGTTCTTAGTACAATGGGTCATCTACACATAATAGGCACTTAATCAATGCTTATCAATGATATCTATATTACTCCCCTTCCCACATGCTATCATCCAGCAATGGTCTGATTTCTCACACATGACTCTCCCTCTCTCTTTTAAGTGTTTGTACTGTCCATCCCCTATGCCTGAACTACACCCACTCCTCACTACCTCATAGAATCCCTTATCTCCTTCAAGAAACAGCTCAAGCATCACCTTCTACATCTGTGGTTCTCAACCTTCCTAATGCCGTGACCCTTTAATACAGTTCCTCATGTTGTGGTGATCCCAACCATAAAATTATTTTCTTTGCTATTTCATAACTCTAATTTTGCTACTGTTATGAATCATAATGTAAATATCTGATAGGCAGGATGTATTTTCATTGTTACAAATTGAACATAATCCACAGGTTGAAAATCACTGTTCTACATGAAGCTAATTGTTCTAATTGCTAGTCCATCACTCCCTAACTTCCTGGTATTTATCATATATATATACATACACACACACATATATATGATATGTATGCATATACGTGCATATGTGGTCTCTATTCCCTGAAATATCATATATGTATGCATATATGTGATATCTATCCTGTATCTATATATCTATCCAATATCTATATAGATATATCCTATATCTATATCCTATGTCTGTATCTATCCTATATCTATGTGGATATATAAACATGTACACATACAGTCAAGGTATAAATTACATGTATAATTTTCCTATCAGTTTCTTAAGGGAAGGGATTATTTCATTTTTGTCTCTGTAGCCCCAGCATCTAATATTATCTAGCAATGAGTATATGCTTAATGAATATGCTTGATTGATTGATTTAGTTTTATTTGAGTGTCTTGAATTTGGTGATGTTCCCTTTACTGAAAAGAAGATAGGGTGAGTAGGATTGCCCAGAATCACAGTTACTAGGAAATGGGAGCGAGAATTCCTGACTCCCCAGAGAAAACTTAGAAACAATATGGAAAAATCTCCCTCAGCTGATCAAATGGAATTCCTTACCTGTGTCAAACCACACCAGCAAAGCCTCTCAATTGCCCTACAAAAGGAAACCTTCTTTCTACCACTTCAGATAAGGCCAGCGAAATGATTTCTAAATAGTTCTCTCCCATTAAAAACCAAATGCTTGTCTTCCAGAGCACCTGAGCCCTGGTCCCCTAGACTGTGTGTATCTCTGGCAGGAAAGAAGGCGGATCCAGCCACTAACCAGATTGCTTGTAGCCTTTGTTCTGTGCCTCATTGCCAAGGGCACTTGGCTAGAAGATAAAGGAGACCATGCCAGGGGCAACTTCTCTGCACCCTCCCCCCAGGTCATCAATGAGTAGCCACGAGATATGCATCATTGTCCTCTTCTCCCCCTAACCTGTTCATGTGTGCTCTGACATGGGCATATGCGCAAATATGCCAATCTTGCCATTTAAACAGCTCCTTGCAAAAAGTTGCAAATACCACATTTCCCAGCTATTACCCTTATGCTGGCATTTTCTTTTCAGAGGGCGAGAAAAACTTGTTTATCAAGTTTCTCTTGGCTTGAAAGAGATAACAGTTCTACCAGGCATACCAGCAATCTTCTGAACTGTAGTCCCTATGCCCTGAAATACACCAACTTCCTAGCTGGCATCACAGTGGGCTGAGGCAGAACATATGGCAGTTTGCCAGATCCCATGCTTCTTTTTGGAGGGGGGGAGGGATTGTTTCCCATCTTTAATTTGTCTGGTGTAGAAGGGAACTAGAATAAGTCCACCTGCTAATCCTTAGCCCTTCTGGTGGCAGGGAAAATAAGAGCAGTGCCTGCAGCCTTTACTGTGCAATGCTCATTAGAGAATGATAGGTATTGAGCTGGGAAGGACCTTAGAGGCTAGCTAGTCCCACCCCTTCATTTTACAGTCAAGGAACATGAGGCCCAAGGGGGTTATTAATTGGCCTGAGGTCACACAGGTAGTAAGCAGCATGATCTGAACCCAGGTCCAGAACCAAAGCTTCGGTAAGTTAGTTATCTTTTCATGTATGAGTCTTAGTTGTATTAACACAGTAGCTATTTAATAAATGGTCGTTGATGTGATTTACCTTCTTTACCCTTACCTAGACAACGACTTAGACCAGCGGTTCTGAACCTGTGGGTTATGTTCAATTTATAACAATGAAAATACATCCTGCACATCAGATAGATTCATAACAGTAGCAAAATTACAGTTATGAAGTAGCAACGAAAATACTTTTGTGGTTGGGGGTCACCACAACATGAGGAATAGTATTAAAGGGTCGCAGCATTAAGAAGGTTGAGAACCACTGACTTAGACTAAAGAATTTTAAAAAAGAAAAGGCTGATTGATAAACCTTTAGTGGAGAGAGAGCTGGATTCACTCTCAGAAAGATTTGACTTCAAGTCTAGTTTCTGATTAATGGGATCCTGTGTGCCTAATATCACTTCATCTCCCAATAGCCCTAAGCAATTCTCTAAGACCTGACTTGTAGAACAGGTGCTGAGTTACATTGGTGGAGGGATTGTCCTTACCTGGAGCTCCTTGCCTCAAAGAAATAATCGATTCCCAAAAATTGACTGAGAAAGGGTCCTTGATAGAGTTCATAATTAACTCAGTGAGTTGGACAGGTGCTTGGATTTTTCAGTGGATTCCTGATTTCATCAATGTTACCATCTCAACTCATTCCCTGTTTCTCATCCAGTGACATACAAGTTCATGCCCTTCCAAGGATCCTCCATTAAAGATCCACCCAACCCACAAGAACCCTTCCAGGGAGCCCATTAATATCACAGGGCTACCAAAGTAGCAGTTCAGGGATTGTCAATCTATTGTTTCTCTTTC
Organism: Pseudocheirus occidentalis; assembly: GCA_028646575.1. Taxonomy (NCBI): domain Eukaryota; kingdom Metazoa; phylum Chordata; class Mammalia; order Diprotodontia; family Pseudocheiridae; genus Pseudocheirus; species Pseudocheirus occidentalis. The sequence continues at coordinate 156,790,898 of CM053601.1, read as the reverse complement.
ATTCTTTCTCCATTGTGTCATTGATTCAGAATTGAAAGGGACATTAGGGTGTCACCTATTCTAACCTCCTTGGACCTGAGGTGTCGAAAGGGAAATGACTTGCTCAAAGTCACCCATAGTAAGTGGCAATTCTAACATTTGAACCCAGGTCCTCTGACTCCAGATCTGTCATTCTTTTCACTATTTCCCACTGCCGTTCCATTTCACATTGGGTTTGTCTTTGATGATTCTTATTGGTAATGTCCCTGCTCACCACCATTATCCAGCTCCCCACTGCCCTTTAGATCACTAGTCAACAAAATTCTGAGCTCCTGGTACTCCCCCAAAACAGCTCTATGGCATTAATGGGAAAACGGTATGGCTAGGCTACTCCCACTTTCACACTTCTCCTTGACATTCCCTCTAAGCCCACATGTAGAAGCCCCAGGGCTCAGACAACACTAGAGCTGCATCTTGAACCTCAGCCACTACATTGTGTGATGATTGACCTAATTAGGCTAATCACCTTTTCCACTTCCCTTTCACCCTGTGCCGCCTCATTTTCTGTTACCCTGTCCCAAGAAGGGAAAGAGAACAATGCTTTGAGTTTCCAAATCTTCCTGGCTCTCCTATGGCCCCAGCCTCCAGGTCCCATGGTTCATTGTGCCCCTTTTTCTCATGTGAGGGATGGGAATGAGGGATAACAAAAAGGGGAGAGGAAAGTGGAAAGAGGCAAGAAATGCCTACCTTGAATAAATGTATGCAGTTCTATGCAAACCCTTTTTTTCATGTAGAGTGAGGGGAGGACTGTTCTGTCCTGTGATTTCAACTGTGAGAGAACTTCTGGCACAGAAATTCCCTCTAATGTGACTCCAATCAGCAATTCATCTCTTACATAAGAGAATCATAGAGTTCCCCAGCATCAGAGAAGTTAAATCAATCAATCATAAACACTTATTAAGAACCTACTATGTGCATACTTTTGGAGGCAACTGGCGGCCCAGTGGATAGAGAACTAGGGCTGGAGTCAGGAAGAACTGAGTTCAAATCCAGCCTCAGACACTTCCTAGCTGTGTGACCCTGAGCAAGTCACTTAACCTCTGATTGCCTGGAGAAGGAAATGGCAAACCACTCCAGTATCTTTCCCAAGAAAAACTATGGTTTGAGCCAGAGATAACAAGAGCCAAAAGAGTGGCTCTGCCCTCAAGGAGCTTACAGATGACTGCTAATGCTCGCACAGCTGGCATTCATGAGAAGTACTTTTCTTCTGCTCTGGATGTATCATGGACATTAACTCAGTTATTTTCATTTTGTCTCCCCGTCAAGATGTTAGTTGCTCGAGGATAGGGCCTTTCTTTGTAGCTGGAGTTCTTAGCACAGTAGTAAATTCTTAATAAATGTTTATTGACTGAGTGTAGGGAATACCAGGCTTTGAAGTAGGGAGATGGGAGGTGGGGGTTAGGGGAGATGGAAACTCCATCTGTCGTAGCTGATAGACGCCTCTTGGAGTCTTAGGGAGTTTCCTAGAATACTAGAGGTTAAGTGATTTGCTTCCCATACCCTCTTTTTTGTTTGCTTGCTTGTGTTTTGAAGCAATCAGGGTTAAGTGACTTGCCCAGGGTCACACAGCTAGTAAGCATCTGAGGTTGGATTTGAACTTAGGTCCTCCTGACTTCAGGGCCAGCACTCCATCCACTTCATCATCTACCTGTCCCCCAATCTTTCATTTAATAGTTAAAGAAACTAAGGTGGAGATTAAGTGGTTTTCCCAAAGTCATATTTGAATAAAGATTTTTCTGTCTATTTTCTATACTACCAACTCATATAAGTGATATACAAACTGTAGTCTGCATCCCTTTCCCACAACTAGATGTGAAGTTATTGATGGTGGATGGCCATTAATAAAGGGCCCTCTTTCTAATTGTGCTTCCTTTTCTGCACACTGGGCTTCTTCCCCATTCCCACTCCCCACCCCCACCCCAAGTTTTCTAACCTAGAACTTCTTCCAAATGTAGGAAGCAGGCCTGACTTGACATCTCTTTCTCACCAAGCAAAATATATGCTGGAATCAACTTGCGGCTTTGTTCAGTGTATCAACTGCAGAGATCAGTTTGGAAATAATTTAACTCGGTGAAATGTAGCTGACAACTCTGCCGTCTGTTGGCATGTTCTAACAGGGCCTGCCCCAGATGTTATTTAGAATAAAAGCCAATTTGAATGATTTCTCAGATGTAACAATGGATTTGCAAGCATATCTTCTTTATTTCCTAGTTTAAAAAAAAAGGAAAGAAAATCACTTTTTGGGAGGTCTAGGGTTAGAATTTCGGTATTATAGGGAATTCCCAGATAAGGAAACACCTTTTACAAATACTGATCCATTCCTGCTATGCAATTTATAGTCTTAGAGAGTTGTCTAAGGCACTGAGAGGTTGGGTAACATGCCCTATCCATACGTCAGAAGCTGAATTTGAACCCACTCATTTCTTATGTTTGATTTTTTTTTTTGCTTTTTTGGAGGGCAGTTGGGGTTAAGTGACTTGTCCAAGGTCACACGGCTAGTTTTTTTGTGTTAAGTGTCTGAGGCCGGATTTGAACTCAGGTACTCCTGACTCCAGGGCCAGTGCTCTATTCACTGCGTCACCTAGCTGCCCCACCCACTCATTTCTTAATCCTGAGACTTAAAAAAAAGAAACCTAAAATTGGAAACTTTATAAATCTCCAAACTCTATGAAACTCAGAATTTAGAGTCTGCCAAGTCTTAGGCCCCTTCTGGAGACCTTCCATTTAATTAGCGACCTAATACTCCTGAAAGCAAAAATCCTTCCTGCAATGTTACTCTGGAAAAAGGGATGGATAGTAGAACATTCATTAATGTCCTGTTCTTGCACCTCCCAGTTACTTGGCACTTTGTACTATGACCTCATTTCAATCAAGAACTGATTAAACACCTACTATGTGCCAAACACCCTAGGCTCTGAAACTACAAATCTTTGGAACCTCAGTCATCACTTCTACAAAACAGGCAATAATGATTTCCATTTTTAAAGTCTTCCCAGTTTTCCAAATGGTTCCCAATATTCCTGAGAGGCAGGTTACAAGGGCACACACTTTGGAACTTTCTACAATCTACAAAGCACTTTTTCAATAAGATCCTGTAAGACAAAAGATCCAAGTAGTAGTTTCCTCGTTTTGTTGATGAGGAACATATATTCAGAAATTTGAAGGGAGATCATGGGATCCTAGCTAGAGAGGTTAAAGACATCTAGTCCAAGGTCATCGCTACACTCACTTAATGGAAGAGAACACTGAGATCTATGAAGTTAAGTGATGTGTTCAAGACTGGACACTTAGAAGTTTCAGGATGAAGAGGAGGTTTAGAACCCAAGCCTCTTGGCATGTTGTCCAATACTCTCTACTCTACACTGAAACCCACAGCTTCCCAGCTAATTGTTTTCCCAATTGTCGGTTCATAGCCAGAAAAGACCTGTGAAAACTAGAGAGGAGGGTGATCAGCTCCTGGGAAATTAGCTTCCTTGGAACATTCTACAAGTCTGGTCCCCCAGGAAGTCCTTGGCAGCGAAGAGATTTCCTGGTCTCCCCAGTAGGAATTTGGAGGTTTCCCAAGGTGCTGCTTTTCTACATAGCATCTGGGCCTCTTTTTTCTTGAAGTATGGTTGGCTTCAGTTTCGCTGAGGTGGGAGTGGGGGGGATGGGTTAGAGCTTTTTCTTTTGTGTTCTGGACTTTAAATGCTAATGAAGACTGGCATGCAGAGAACCAAAGGGATCTTGGGCTCTACTCTATTAGTTAGAATTTTGTTTTGTGCCCTCCATCCAGCGTTTTCAGCTCTGAATGAAGCTATGTGAAGAGACCCAAGTCAGTGCTGATTAGTGGAATTAGGATTTTAGAAACAATGTCAGCTCGGCTTTTATAGGCTTTTCAAATGCCTTGCAAAAAGACAAGGCTCTTCTCAAAGCCCTCTTGTGCTTCCTGCTTGAATCATGGAAGGTTTTTCTTTCTAGTCCCTGTACCCAGAATACAGAGTGCCAGAGTGCTTAGGATTTGGGAATAACATTGCCTCTGTTCTCTGCTTGGAGTGTCCCATTTCAAAAAAAGTCTCCAGGAAAACCATAATTTGAAATAAGTATTGTGAGCATCCCAGGTTCCCAAATTGAGCTTGAGGATCAGGAGACCAAAGAAGGGCCAGTTTTCCCAACGGATCATAGGATCATCAATCTAGAACTAGAAGGACAGTTGACATCATCTAACCTGACTCTCTTCTTTTGTGGATGAGGAAATGGAGGCTGAACTGGGCTAAATGACATGCCCAAAGTAGAAAATGGCAGACCTGGGATTTGAACTCATCTCTGATGAGTGCAGGCTCCTCTCTATTGCCACTGCATCATACTTGTTCAAATAGGGCCTAAGACCAGGAAAGGCTTCCTTGCTGAGCTTTCTTCAGAGTTATGCAGAGCTTTCAAAGGTGAGAAACAACATTCCATTTCCAAAATCCCTCAGTGTGGTAAGGTTTCCCAGCAAGCTCTGGGGTTTGGACAAATTATTGCCCACACCCGTCCCTCTCCCCCCTTCCATCCCTCCTGAATTTCAGTTTCTTCCCCTAGCAACCCTGGAGACAGGAACAACAGATGACACATGGCTTCTTGCTTGTTGACAGAGGAGGTCCAAGGATTGGAGCGGTCTCTTCTCAGGGCCCCACCCACAGCCCCTGGAGCCTCCTTCTTGGGGAAGGAGAGTTCATCCCAAGTCCTCACCAGAGGTCAGGGCCTTCCCCACAGGTGGTGTGATCAGAACACTGGGCCTCTTACAGCTGGATCTGGGCCATGAACAAACAAGGTGGGAATTTTCCCTCTTGACTGACGGGTGTTGGAACAAGCCCAGGAGCCACATTGCACAACTATCATTTCTACTGGTTCACATAGTCTCTTTCTTTCTTTTCTTTTCTTTTTCTTTCTTTCTTTTTTTTTTTTGTTTGAAGACTTTTCAGAACTTTGGCACAGGAGCCCAGTCTATATGAAGACAACAATTCACCGGGGGCCCCCCAAGCACACAGGTTGAGTGTGTTTATGAGAAGTATAATCAGCTGTGACTCTTAAAAGTATGGTGCAGGAAACACTGGTGGTCCGAAGGAGCAAAAAGGGACCAGTTCCACCGTGCGCCACTCTCATAGCATTTACTGTTTATAGCAAAACAACCAAATTTTTGAAGCTGATGGGAGGGAGAGAGAGGAATTCTGATTTCCAGCACCAATCAATGGGTCTGCTACATTCAATCTGTGTGATTTTGATTGAATCACTTCATCTGCTCTAGGCATCACTTTATTTTCCTGTAAAATGGCTTTATTAGACAAGATGCTTATCTCTGTGGTCTCTCCCAGTTATACACCCTTCATTATAAGAACTTTTACCCTTTCCCTCCTGACCAAAAGGAAAAAACAAAAAGAGTGCATCCAGGCATGGAGTATGTATCCATAAAAGAGATGCCTGAGCAGAATTTTAATATGGGGAGAAATGAAAGCTCTATTTCAGTGGTTCTCAACCTTCCTAATTCTGCGACTCTTTAATACTCTTTGGTGGGTGTATCTGCATGTGGGCAGACTTGCCTGGAGACAGATAGAGGAGCGATGTCTCAGTTCCTAGGACCATTGGAAATATGTGTTTTCTGATGGTCTTAGGCAACCCTTGTGAAAGGGTTGTTGGACTCCCAAAGGGGTCACAACCCACAGGTTGAGATCCACTGCTCTATTTTGAGTTAGGGAGATCTGAATCTGAATGCTAACTGTTCCTTTTACGTCCTGTGGGGTCTTGGGCAGGTCTTGTGATCATTTGGGGCCTCACTTTCTTCATCCATCAAATTCAGGGTTTCAAACAGATGTCTTCTAAAGTTACTCCCAGTTCTAAATCAATAATTGCACGACCTGGCTATTCCAGATCTATGGAGACTTGAAGTGAAATCCAATACAATTTTAACACTCTCTTTACTCTATAGAAGACTATACTTTTGGCACTTTCCATAGGCAATGAAACTTCTATTGAAAACTGACATTTAAAAGTGTTTGATTGTTCAGTTTATGTTTGATGAGTTATTTGACTACAATTTAATGGCAAATTCCACTCTGTTTTTCCTGCCAACAGATCTGTGAAGCTTTGTTTGAGACTAAGAGTAATTCAGACTTTTTTTTAAGCTGGGAGGTACTCCTGTGCATTTTTTTTTTTTTCAAAAAACCCACTGTGGGTGTAGGATAAGTGTTTGATGTAGAAACTTGCAGGTCTGCGCTGGAGTGTAGCAATTAAGAAAGGTTTAAAGAGCATAGATTAAGAGTGGTGCAATTCTAGCATGCAGGTCTATCAACACCAGCAGCCTAGTGAGGCAAACAAGGGAGTTCTCCTCACCTTTCAGTCAACAATTGTATTTCTAGTGCAAGTCAATTGTGATGACAGCAGCTTCTCGGGCATTCTTACCATTTACATAACACTTTCCCTGGGCACAGTGCTCTTTGTCACTTATAAGCTTACCCAATATTTGGATTGAGGCTCTCTGTCATTCCAATGGAGTTCAGGTGTTAAATCCATAATATGTTTGCTAGGACAGCATATAGATTTCACAACTAAAGATCAAATTCAGGCTAATGTCCATAGTGAAAAAAGAAAAATTAGCAAGTCAATAAGCAAATCAATAACTATTTATTAAGCATGGACTATATGTCAAATATTATCCTAGGCATTTATGTCGGATGTTTAGGCTTAGTTGCCAGATTTAAGCAAAGGCTTTTGCCTTGAATAGTTTTTAGCGCATCAAAATATGTTTGTTAAGCCTGGTTCCTCTATGAAATTCAAGGCTTCTGAGAATACAAAGATACTACTTTTTCATTTTCACAAAGAACTCAAAGCAAAACAAAATGAAGTATCACAAGCTGTCCGTTAGACTAACAAATAGCCAGTGAATTTTACTCAATTTGCCTTCCTTCACTTGACTTGTTAAATTCCTGTTCTTTTTTTTAAAAGTCGCCTCCTCTATGAAGCCTACCTTGACAACCCATCCACATATTTGTCTGCCAACTCAGCTGGCAATGAATGACCTTCTCCCTCTGATCTTTCATAGCACTTTGTTTTATAATTCTCAAATGCATGTGCCATGTAATATTGTGTGTTAGCGCTATCTTTGTTTTCTTCCTATAAGATGAAGCCACTTAGAGAAAGGGACCACATCTCATCTGAACTTTGGGTCTGACTAGAGTCTAACAAAGGGCTTGGCACACTGTAAGCATTTAATAAGTGTCTGTTGTTGTAGAAGATGAAAAGGAAGAATAATTCAGAAATTACTCATTGTTCTTTCCCCACTTATGATCATTAGCACTTCTATTTCCAGATGGTTGTACATTTTCCCATTGAGTAGATGGGATTAGAGGTTTTCTAAATCATTCTCATTAAATAACATGCCCTATGCTTTCTCTTTCATTATATAATCTGTGCTAGAAGAGAACAGGATTGATTTGCTCCTGACAGGATCACTATGAGTGTTCCCCCTTCTGGTTACGTGACTATCTCTGAAATGGAACAATGGTAAAGAATCATTAAAATTTAGGGGAAATTCTCAAATTTCACTCTAATCTAAGTCAAAGATCTTGGTTATGTGGACACAATCAAGTCAAGAATCTAATTTCAAAAGTTCAGGGACCATTAGAGAGATGGTGAATTCTTCCCACTGACCATTCATATTGGTCCTGCTAAGTCATTCTTTTATTTGTATAGTCTCTTCTTGACTACTCTCAGGCTATGTAAAAGAATAAGGAGAAACAGCACCTGGTCAGTGGGAGATTCCAAAGGACACCAGGCTTTCTGAGGTTCCCCCTCCCCATCCAAATCTATACCCCAAAGAAAGATGAGGGTAGCATCTCAGAACTACATATTAATCCAGAAAAAGCTCCAAATCCCATCATATGATAGATTAAAATCACCAGGATATGCATGGGTATCCCTGTGGGCTGGGTTGCTTTCTTGGGAATTCCTGAAACAAAGGGTAGAATGTACTTAGGTAACAAAGTCTGTACAGTGCTAGGCTTAGTCAAGAAGATCTGAATTCAAATGTGGCCTTAGACACTCATTATCTGTGTGACCATTGGTGGTTACTTAACCTCTTTCACCTCTTCACTGACCCAGTTTATAAATTGGGTGGGTTAGACTAAAGGGCCCTTGAGGTTTTTACTCAGCTCGAAATCAGATAGATAGAACAGTGGACAGAATGTTGGATAGGGAGTCAGGAAGACCCAAGTTCAAATCCTGCCTCAGACTGTTACTAACTGAGAGAACCTGAACAAGTCTCTCAACTCATCTGTGCCTCAGTTTCCTCATATGCAAAATGTGATTATTAAATCACATTTCCTTCATGGGGTTGTTTCTGAGGATCAAATGGATTAATAACATAAAAGTGTTTCACAAATCTTAAAGCATCATGTAATACTCGCTATTATTATTAACTCTGTGATTCTAGGATCCTATGAAAACTCCTAGGATCCTATGAAAAACAGAGAGAGCTGCCAAGTCTTCTGTCACTACTTTTCCACAGTCTCTGCCCTCAGGGAACTACTGCGTAATGAGGAAGAAGGAGGCCATATGTGTACATTGGCCAGAATCAGGTAGAACATGAGAGAGGTAATATGGCAAGGTAGAAGGAGTACTTCAGAATACTTGCATAACCTTGGAAAAGTCATTTACCTTTCCTCAGTCTCTTTACCTAGAAAATGAGGAGTTAAAGATGATAGCTCTAAGGTGCTAGGGATAAGTTAAGAGGAGCAAAAGCTGAACCAAAAAAAACCACCTCTCTCTCTCTCTCTCTCTCTCTCTCTCTCTCTCTCTCTCTCTCTCTCTCTCTCTCTCTCTCTCTCATGAAGACCCATAGAGTCCATGAGTATTTCAAATGACCATTGAATGACAGTCTAGAAACTCCCAAATGGCACTTTTTGTCCTTTGTCACTGTTCTTTGGGTTGCAACAAAATATGTCTCTGTTTAAATGTTGAAGATCTTAACATGTGCATTTCATGTTCTGCATGTTTAGACAAGTGATTTTTCCCAGAGATCATTTGACAGATTAATTAATAGCCATTAGAATAGATTAATCTGATTACACATTACATAAAAAAGCACTTCAGGTCAATATATTTCCCCCTCTTATCATCTTTACCTGTACTTACTCTTCCCAGGTGTACTTTTCTCTTTCCTTCTTACAACTGTCTAAGAGACGTTCACCCTTCCAAAAAATTTATGGCCTGGATCCTGCCCTGTCCTCTTTACCCTTTCCCTAATTGAGACATGTTTGCTTCAATCCAATTCTACTCCAAAGCATATGTCACACTTTTGACTGAGCTTTTCTGAAACCGGCAAGAAATCTCCTTTGAAGCATATACTTGAATAGGTCTCGAGTGAGAAGCTGGCCCATTTGGCAGACAGAGTAGAGGGCCAGGTGCTAGAGTGGCTGGGTGGCATCGCCATGTGGCCACGTGACCATGCTCCCACTGGACCTCACTTTCCTGGCTCCAAAAATTTCATAGAATCTCCCTTGCTTCTCAGAGACCTCTCAGGGCTGCTCTGAAGAATTATGTAATAGCATTTGGGAAGAGTTTCTATTTCTCTGGGGAGAGTCTATATAAATTGCAGGAGGCTATTAAGTATTATTATCACTATTATTTATTATTATCCATTGCCTTTGATAAAAGGAGAGTAGGCACCTGCATTCCTGAATGCCTCACCCTCCCCCCTTCACCTCCCCTAGATGACAAGAAATCTGATATAGACTCTACATATGTCTGTTATTAAAAGCCTAAACCAGTAGAACATAAGCTCCTTGAGAGCCAAGACTAATTTTTTTCTTTGTACACTCAGAAATTTACCATGTTGCCTGGCATTTAATAAATGTTTGTTGAGCTTAATTAAGACCAATTTTAGTGATCACTGTGAGCTTTTCCCCTTGAAATAACTTGAAGTCCATAATTCATGCCATCACTTGCTTTTGGGAGATAAAGCTTGTAGTAGTTGCCAGGGAAACACAACTACTTGTTGGACAAAACCTAACCATTTGTAGATATCTCTACTAAATCCAGAGTTAAGACACAGCATGGTGTCAGAAAGATCCAAGTTCCCCCTGGCACTGATAAATTCCTGATCTTCATTAGTGGAGGAAATTAATATGTATTCATATATTTATTAATAAATTGATAAATATAACCCATAATATTATAAAATAATAGAATGAAATAATTCCAATAATTAACAACATTTCATTTATATAATAATTTGTATTCATATATACTGAAAGTTCTTCATGGTGATGAAATCTGAGGTCTAGGCAGTCTAAGCAGGTCTAAGCAGTGACAGAAAAGTAAACAAAAACTTGTATCTCTCCTTAAAAAATTCATAGTCCAGCGACCAATCAATGGATAAACATTTATTAAATGCTATCTATGTGCCAAACAGTATGCTAAGTGCTTGGGCTTTAAAGGAGGTGAAAAACAGTTCCTACCATCAAGGAGTTTATGTTCTAATGGGGAGACATTTACATACCTATAGGATACATAGAGTAGATAGAGGTTAACTTTAGAGGGAGATATGATAAATACCAATAAACTGTAGGATACATATGTGTATATATGTTATAGATATTCGCCCATGAAAGGTGTATATATACACATACATACCCATATTACATACATACACACACATAGTGAGAGAGAGGACTTTAAATTTTATAAAGTGTTTTATAGGTATCATATCAATATGACGAGTCCAAGAGAAGAGAGGGATCCTTTCCAGCTGGTGGCATCAAGGAAAACTTCATGGAAAAAGGGCACTGAGGCTCTCCTTGAAAGTTACATGGGCCGTCTACACATAGAAATGAAAGAAAGGCATTTCAATCACAAAGAACAGCAGGAGAAAATTCAGTTTCTTCACCTAGACAACAAGGTTGAATTGTTCTAGATCTGTGCTTCTGTGGTCTTACAAAAGAAGGTGAGAAAAAAAGAAGGTGAGATATAAGCTTAAAAGTCTGGTATGTTTGGGAGATGGAGGACAGGTCAGTTTGAATGGATCAGAAAACAAATGAAAAACATAAGGGTGGAAAGGTAGATTGGATCCAAAACGTGGACGACTTTTGATCCTAAGGAATTTGGCCTTTGAGATAATTTTTCCAGTGTTATAAATATAGCTTCCATTTTCCCCTGTGTCCAAAGAAGCAAATCTGTGCAACTAAATGGTATAGTGGGTAGAGTGCCAGCCTTTGGTTCAGAAGGACTTGAGTTCAAATTGCTTGTCCTTCCAGCGGGGGTGGGTGACAAGGGAGGAATTGAAAGAATCTAGAATTTAAAGCTCGGCAATACCTGCAACTAGGAATTAAGATATACAGGGGCTGGGGTAGGGAGACTCTCCCTGCCCTACCAGAAAGTTAGAGAGCAGATCAGGGGAGGGGCTGTACAGGGGGTTTGCTGTTTTGGGGTTGGGTGAGGGAAAGACGGGGAAAAAAATTTGTAATTCAAAAATCTCATGAAAATGAATGATGTAAACAAGAAAACAAATTTTAAAAAATTATTTAAAAAAAAGAAGGACCTGAGTTCAAATCCAACCTCAAACACTTCCTAGCTATGTGATCCTGGGGAAGCCATTTAACCCTGTTTGCCTCAGTTTCCTCATCTGCAAGAGAAGGAAATGGCTAACCATTCCAGTATCTCTGCCAAGAAAACCAAATGGGGTCACAGAGAGTCAGGCACGACTGAAACAGCTTTGCAACAAGTGAATCTGGACCAGCAGTTAATGACGTTCCTGTTGATAGTGTGACATAGTAGAAATTTATGCAATCTGGGGTCAGAGAATCTGGTTTAAAATCCTGACTCTACTGTTTACTTAAGTCATTTGACCTAGAGAAAGTCACTTTTCCTTTCCTGGCCTCATTTTCCTCAGTGCTTTTGACTTTAGACAATGTCTGAGATACATTTAGCTCTAAATACATTAAATGAGAAAATATGTTAAGCACTTTGCAAAACTTAAAACTATCTATTATTATTATTATTATTATTATATTAAATGGGTAAGTGTATCTTTTGGAATTTTCCCTCTTGCCTATTGTACGTAAACTATGATAGGATAAGGATACAAACGTGACAAATGACAGTCCTTTCCTCAAGGCAGGATAGCACATTCAGAGTCTCTGACTTGGAGTCTCATTAACTTCATTTCAAATTATGCCTCTAGTATTTATTAACTTTGTCACTTGAATTCCCCTCTAAGACCTCACCAAAGCACACATGGATTGATGGTGTCTCAGCTCAATTTTCTAAAAGATGAGGATGGGTCTGTTCTTTTAACAAGAGTCAGACCCTTGGGGTCCTTTATCAGGGGACAATCCTCCTCTCTGAACCTCCATCCCTTTATGTACACAAGTATAATGAACTGGATGGTGGGGGAGGAGGCAAACCTTGAAGCTAGCACAGCTGTTCCCTGCCTGGTTTCAGTCCATGCTGCTTCTAATCCAGTGGTTCTCAACCCTCCAAATGCCGCGACCCTTTAATGCAGTTCCTCATGTTGTGGTGACCCCCAACCATAAAATTATTTTCATTGCTACTTCATAACTGTAATTTTGCTACTGTTATGAACTGTAATGTAAATATCTGATATGCAGGATGTGTTTTCATTGTTACAAATTGAACTTAACCCACAGGTTGAGAACTGCTGTTCTAATCCAACCATGTGGAAACTAGTTTCTAGCCATCACTAGCTCAGGAGTTGGTACAAGTATAATGACAAAAAAGTAAATAAATCTTCAAATCGTCTAATGACTCAGGAGAGGTTGAACCAGAACTGAGTGAATGTAGAAAAGACGTATCCATCCATCTCTCAATCTCTTTCCTTCCCAGGGACAAGTGAGGCAGGACTATTTTGAACTATCTAATGGGGAAGGAGCCATTCCCTACCCAGTCACCGTGTGTGCATGAATACATAAGACTTTTATTCTTTTGTGTTTATTTTTTTTCTAATCTTAGGCAAGAGATTATTCATACAGGATAGTACCCAAATGATCTTGTGAGTTCAGAAGATTCAGAGGTCTCTTCAGAGATCACACCAATGAATGAAGACAGAGACGGTGGCCATTGGAGTGGTAGTGGCTAATGACAGAGAAAGTACCTGAAGATGGATGCAGAAAGAAAGCCATCTAGGCATAATGGCATCTTCAGGCAATGAGACTTCTCATGAAGGTGCCAGCAAACCAGAAAGGGGAAGAGTTCCTAAGCGGAGCTCCATGAGGATTTCCACAAAGGGAGAAGGACTTCCAGGGTAAGAAGATACGAGGTAGCCCTTGATTACATTTTCTCTACTGGTGTCCCTCATTATCATTGCACTTTAAGTTGCAGTCCATTTTTTCCCAGGAAACTTACGTGTATAAGGGGAGGGTGTATTCTCAATTTGGGGGAGAATTTTTTTTACCAGCTGTTCTTGCTTTGTCTTCTTGGTAAATCTCTTTTGTAACAGCTAATTGATGTCTTGACTGATTGCTTGTTAGTGGGTACCACACCAGTGGGGATTCAATAATACCAGAAACTCCAGCTCCTCAACTTTACCTCTAGAACACTGATAGGAAAGGTAGTGAGCTGCACCCTCTGGGAACCTCATTCTGGGAATAAAATTGCGCAGTTGGGGAAATGGACCAGAGGAATTACTATATAAGCATGTTATAAGGCTTAGTATGAAGATTCTTGTGAAGGAGAGATCCTGACAAAATACTCCAAAAATATGTGAGGAAGACCAAATCTTTTTCAGTTGGAAATATTTAGTATTCCTAAAATCGTCAAGAACTGGTGATCACAAACAATGCAATATTAATTTAAGTCAGGAATTCTTAACCTGTGGTCCACAGACCCACAAGGCCTCCATGGATAGATAAATTTAAAGGGGTCCAGGAATTTTAATGGGAAAAATTACATGTTTATTCACTCAACTTTGGTTTCTTTTATTATTCTATGTATTTATTTTATTCATTTGAAAATTTTAATCTGAGAAAAGGTCTATAGGCTTCCCCAGACTGACAAAAGGGATCCATCACACACACACAAAAAGATTAACAACAGTTGATTTCAATGGTAAACTGCTCAAGGGCAGGAATCATAATTTTTTGTTTCTTTTCTATTTACCCTTTCCTAATTACAATACAAAGAGGAACTTGATCCAAGGAGGAAAGATAATAACTGACCTCTGGTCCTGTGTAATGATAAAGCTCCATGAATTCATAGGCTTTTTACCCATGGAGCTCAAAGCTATTCTTACACCACACCTTATTAACTAGAAGACTAATTCTCTTCGAAATAAGGAGTAAGGAATAACCGGACCCATCTATAGGGACATGGACACACAGACAGGGAAACAGAAGCACCAAGAAGTGATTTGTAAAATTACAACTAGTTGGTGGCTGTCCCATGGCCTAGAAACTGATGATAATTGGCTGAACTTCCCTACCTTTTTGGTCAAGCCAGATACAAAAGGATTGGATGAGTTTGCATGTGCTCCTTCCGAGGGGTAAACATTCATTTCTATGAACTTCATGCTTCCTTCCTCCAATTTCTGACTTTGAGTCCATTTCATTAGTCCCCTCACCAGAATGTGAGTAGGACCAGAGAAAATGGATTGGCTGTTCTAGCTTCATAGCAATTCTTGCTAAGGTTTGGTGAAAGAGAGACTGAAGAAAATTAATTCAGGGGCTGAATCTATATCTCAATGACCTAAGCTGTCCTATCTTTCAACACAGACAACCAAACATTTACTGGAAGTCAAGTCAGCAGACAGTAATTAATCACTTACTGTGCTAAGTGCTGGGATACAAAGAAAGGCAGAAAGTCATACCAGAGACAGGAGGTTTCAGCACCCACAGAAGCATAGGCACTGGTGTTCTATGTTTTATTTGGTATTAGTTGAGATCACTGCTTCCATAAACTTTTAATTACATGCTGTCTCTGACTGGGGTTTAAGGTCAACTATTCGACTGCCCCACAAAGGGATGACCCCTAATGAATGCTCATATCTTGTTTTTCAACCTACTTATGGCTCAACTAAACATCTGGTCAAAGGAAGGCATAGTATCAGAGTTGACAGTAATAAAGCACACAAAGGGTTATTACACAGTTTCTACAATAAAAGCTGCTCATAATGTCCAAATGAATCAGAAAAGCTTCTTTATGAACCCATTAATCTTCTATATTAATTACCTTCTGCTATTTGCAGTTGTAGGTAATGACCATCAACCCTTTATACTCATATATACTTCGAGTATGTAAGAGAAAAAAGGAACAAGCCTTGATGCTCTACAATATGGCCTAAGTGGACCACATGATGTTCCCTGGCCATCTACTACCTCCATGCCTTTTCTCAAGCTGTGTCCTATTTCTGGAATGCTCTTCCTCCTCACCTCTGCCCTTGCTTTATTTAGTGTTCAGCTCAAATGAAAACTCCTATAAAAGGCTTTTCCTGATTTCCTTAACACTCCCCCAACAGTTCCCCAATTATGTTGTATTTACTTTGTGTATGTAAAGGCAGGTTTAAAACCACCTCACCTCATTTTAGCTCTGGTAACTTTTTAAAATTTATCTATTTATTTATTTTTAATTTTCAACATTGACTTCCCTACGTTTTAAATTTTCTCCCCCTCCCCCTCCTAGACAGCCTGCAATCTGATATAGGTTCTACATATGCATTTTTATTTAAAAATATTTGTACATTAGTCACATTGTATAGAAGAATTATAATGAATGGGAGGAATCATGAGAAAGAAAAAACAAAACAACAAAAAAGAGAAAATAGTCTGCTCTGATCTGCATTCAGACACCATATTTCTTTCTGTGGTTGTGGATGGCATTTTCCATCATGATTCCTTTGGAGTTGTCTCAGGTCCCTTCATTGTTGAGAATAGCTAAGTCTATCAAAGTCAGTCATCGCACAATGTGGCTGTTACTGTCTACAAAGTTCTCCTGGTTCTGCTCACTTCTCTCAGCATCAGTTCATATAAGTCTTTCCAGGATTTTCTGAAGTCTGCCTGCTCATCATTTCTTATAGTACAATGGTACTCCATTACATTCATGTACCACAACTTGTTCAGTCATTCCCCAATTCATGAGCATTCCTTCCATTTCCAGTTCTTGACCACCACAAAAAGAGCTGCTATAAATATTTTTGTACATGTGGATCCTTTAGCTCTGATAACTTAGCTATGTGAGAATAACTCTCAATCAATCAATTATACACAAGGTATATAGTTTTCAGAAGGAATTTTGAACTGTGGAAATATCTCTGGCCTAAATTTCCCTCCGCATGAAGTATCTTGCCTTTAACATATATTTACTATGTATATATTTGCTATGTGTATGTGTTTCTCCTGGACAGTTCCAAGAGAAAGCTCCTTGAGGGCAGGGAGGGAACATTTAACTTTTAATTTTGTATCCCTAGTACCTAGCATAGAGTGTAGCACATACATGACTGAATTCTAAGAGGACATGGAAATATAATCTGGGAAATTTTTTTTAAGAAATCAGTTTTGTGACCTATTGGTCCTAGCTCCTATGAGTCCAACTTTCAATGCTGGGATATTTGCTAAGTCCATATTGGTCAATTTCAGGGTAAGGAACTCTGACAAAAAGAAAGTTCCCCATAAAAAAACAACACAGCAAACTTTCAAATGTTGAACCTTATGGAGCTATAATAAATCAGTGTCAGACCCTCATCCAGAGCTCTGATAACAGTGTTTCAGTAGAGCACAAGAAAAGTGTGATTTGTTTTTTTCTAAGGCTTTTTTCTTCACGAGATTCTAAAAGTGGAGTTCTTTTGACTGAGTTGTCTTTATGTTTGTGTCTTAGACAAGCATGAATGGACACAAATGCTCCTTTTTTTCTGAGTAAAGCCTCTTTGAGGTCTTGTGTCAGCTCCTGGGAGAAGGATAACGAATGTAACTATGCTTTCTGCTCTCTGGAATCAGAGCTATAACTGGGACAGGGCCATTAGAGCTTTGTCCCAGGGTACTCAAATACAGATGGTGTTGACAACACCTGCACTTTTTCATCTGGTAGAAACACCCATGCTCAATTAATTCATTAAAATAGGAAGCTACTAGATGATGTGTTTCTTCTCCCTGGGAGCCACACCTCAGGTAAGCTCTTCCGTGGTCTAGCCCTACCTTACTCCCTCCCCTGTGACCTACCCAGTAGAGGAGCATGTGTCCCGGAGTATCTGTCTCCCCATAGTAGGGAGATCTGAAATCTCTCACCAAATTTGCCCTTGAGTGTAGAATTGCCCATTGTTCTGGCATCATTGCCTCCATAGATACAGAATTCCACTGGATTCTCAGAGGGGAGAGCACTGTATGTTTGCCATATATAGCATATACAACACTCAGAATGTCTCAGCTGAAAGAAAGCAGAGAGATCACAGAATCCAGCCCTGTCATTTTACTAAGGAGAAAATTGTGACCAGAGTTATTTCCCCTAACAGGTGTCATGGAAAAAGCCCTAACCCAGGGGGTCAGAAGATCTGGACTCAAACCCCAGCTATGCTATTAATGAGTTATATATGGTTTTCCCAGTTTCTTCAGCTTTCTAGGTCTGAGTTTCCACTTCTATATAATGAAGGGACTAGACTAGGTGGTCTCTGAGGTCCTGCCCAGCTCTGGCATACTCTAATTCTATTCATCTTCCTCTAATAGAGTTCATGTATGCCTGGCAAATTCCACTTCCTTCATGATCTTGGCCATTATTCATTCCTTTGGAAAGCTGTAATTGTCAACCCAGCCTTTGATTTCCTTTGCACTTGTCAGAGACAGGAAAGAGCTCGTGCTCTCTCTCTCTCTCTCTCCTGCTCCACACCCTCCTTTTCTAAGGCCATCCTGTTGGCCTACAAGCTGCAGACCAGGTGGAATGTTAATTAGAGTTCATTACTTCTTACTCACCCACTGGAGTTCTGAAATATGAAGGTGGGAGTGTTTGGGCACAAGCCTGTGGCTTGGTAAGCTTCCTATTCCACTCATTCAATTCAGTGGCAGCTCTCATGCGGCTTGGTGGATATAACTCACAACAGAGTGTCTGATCTCGGATTTTCTTCCACAAATTCATTAATTGGACAGTCACATGGCTTAATAGAAAGAGTCTTAGGCAACAAGTTGGGTAGACTTGATTTTCAGTATCATCTGTACAAATTTGTTAGTTGTGAGGCCATGAGCAGATCATGGAGCCTCTTTCTTCATTTGTAAAATTGAGATAACAACATCTATACTGCCAGTCTTACAAAATTGTTTATTTACCATTCAACTCAAATAGATGAAGGCTGTAATACATGCAGGATACCCTGGGTAGGAAATGGAGAATATATGAACAGTACATAAGACGTGACCTCTGCTATCTGTAGCATATAGGAGAGATGACATGTTCTTAAATAACTATAATAGACAAGGATGACTGATTAGCATATAAGGTATGAGCAAACAAGGTAGGGAAATTAAGGAAGACTGAGAGAGGTCATGAGAGAAGACTCCATGGCAGAAGTGGCATTGAACTAGACCTTAAAGGATGGTTAGAAGTCCAGTAGGCACAGGGCATGCCAGGGATAAGGAACAGCATGAGGTGGTTAAGTATGGGTTATGGTACAAATCTAAGTGTGGCTGGGCATAGTGCATGGAACAGAATAGTATGAGAGAGCGCAGGAAGGGTAGTATAATACGAGATTTCTTTTTTTTCTTTTTCTTTTTTTTTTGGAGGGGGGAAGGTTGGGCATTTGGGGTTAAGTAGCTTGCCCAAGGTCACAGGGCTAGTAAGTGTTAAGTGTTTGAGAGCAGATTTGAACTCAGGTCCTCCTTACTCCAGGGCTGGTTCATTTGTCCCACCTAGCTGCTCCTATAGTACCAGATTTCAAAGGGCCTTAAATGTCATACTAAGAAGTTCAGACTTTATTGACAAGTGATAAGGAATCATTGAAGATTTTTAAGTAAAGGACTGGCATGATTCTATCGACAAATAAGTATGGCAGCAGTAGAAAGACCAGTTTACAGGGAGGAGGAGAGAATTGGGGCAGGATGACCTATAAGGAGGCTCTTGCAGAGATGGTAATGAGGGTCTGTCCTAGGGGGGTAGCAGTGAAATGGAAGAGGAGGGGACCATCCAGAAGAGAAAAGGACCAGACTTGACAACTGATTGGATGTAGGAGGTGGGGGGGGGGGAGGAAGGAACCAAAGATGACATCATAGTTTCCAACGTGTAAGATTGGGTGAATGATTGCAAAAAATGTGAAGTCATAAGAGTGAACAGATTTTGAGGAAAAGATACCGAGGAAGATTTTGGAAATTATTGGCTTGAGTTACTGGTGGGATGTCCCAGTAAAGATGTTCTAGATGACTTGGTTCTTAGATTTAATAAAGTTTCTCATATTCTTCTTACAAAAAAGATGAAGAAAGGTGCACTAAATGAGAATGTAATTAGATGGATTTGGGAAATAAATGAATGGCCAGACTCATAGAATAGTCATTCATGATTTATTGTCAGCTGGGAAGGAGGTTTCTTGTGGAATGCCTTAGAGAGCAGTACTTGACCCTATGCTGCTTAACATTTTTTATCAATTAATCATATTTTATCATCCAAAGACTAATTGGATAAAGGTGTTGATGTCATACTTATCAAATCTGTTGATGACACAAAGTTCTAAGAGACAGCCCACTGGGTGCCCCAGCTAAGATCCAAAGACACTGAGAAAGTGACTCTAATTAGAGGAAATTCAATAAGGCTAAGTGTAAGTGGTCTTACACTTGGGTTCAAAACACCAGCTTTCTACATAAAAGATAATGGAGACACGGTTCAATAGAAGTTTGTTTGAAAATAAATCTGGTGGTCTTAGTAAACTGCAAAGTCAATGTGAGTCAAGAGTTGAAATGCGGCATCCAAAAAAGCTCATTTGAACATAAGTCATACTAAGAATGGCCTGGCTTCCTGGAATAAAGAGGTGGGTTGTAGACTCCTTATATTCTGTCCAAGTAAGTGGCAGAAGATATATTTAGGGTAAGTCTGGCATGGATTGGCAGGAATATGGTCGTGTAATGATTTTTTTACAATACAATAGTATATGGTTACTGACATTGCATCATCAAAATTTCAATGCAGGAAAACCCCCACAAATTTACAATAAATTGTTAAATTTAAGATGCATCATTTAAAAAAATTATATTTTTTGAAATGACACAAAGGGTTAAAGAAACTAGATTTCCAAGGGGGCGCTAAGCAATTTTAAAAAATCAAGTGGTGGGCCAAAGAAGTTTGGGAGCCTTTGATTTAAAGGCTTAACTCCCAGTAATACCAGAAATGAGTGAAGATCAAGGAGTCAAGACAGACTTGGGGTCTGATCTTTCATAGAAAGATACTCCAAAGAAGTCTATTTGATAAGAAGTGCTGGGAACACTGGAAAGCAGTCTGGCAGAATTTAGGCTTAGACCAGCACTTTATACCATATTCCACGATACATTCTAAATGAATACATGACATTAATGCTAAAGATGGTACTATAAAATAATTAGAGGAGAAGCAGATCACATATCTCTCACAGCTATGGGTGGGAGATTTATTCTTAACTAAATAAGGAATAGAAGATTTAATATAGATAATTTTGATTACATGAAATTTAAAACTTGTGCACAGAAAAAAAATTAATGCACCTGTAATAAGAAGGGAAGAAATTGAATAGAAAAAGAAAATCTTTGTATCAAATGTCTCTGAGAAGGGTTGGGTAGTTAAGTGATATAAACCATTCACACACACACACACACACACACACACAAGCCTCTTCCCAATATTTATGTGGTCAAAGGATGTAAACAAACAGTTCTCAAAGGAAGAATTTCAAACTATTCACAACCTTATGGAAGAATGCTCTAAATCACTAATAATAAGAAAAATGCAGGTCAAGACAACCCTGAGGTATTTTTGCTCTGCAAATTGACAATGATGACAAAACAGAGTTATAGGAGGATAGGCACACTAGAGCACTGTTAGGGGAGTAACGAATCAGTACAATCATCTTGGAACACAATCTCGAACGATGCAAACACAGTGACTTCTGGCCCAAAGATCCTGATACTGTTATATCTTGAAGAGACCATTAATAAAAGGAAAGTTATCATCTACACCAAAATATTTACAGCAGCACTTTGTGTAATAGCATAGAGTTGGAAACAAAATATATGACTGTCAATTAGGGAATAGCTAAGCAAACTTGTGGTATATTACTATAATGTAATATTCATGTGCTATAAAAACTGATGTCTGATGAATACAGAGAAAAGCATGAGAAGATTTACATGAACTGAAGCAGAGTGAAACACGGAGAGTCAAGAAAACAAAACACACAACGTTAATGGAAAGAACCTACATACACACAAAATCAAAAGTGAATGTTACAAAATTAAAGAACAAGCATGGCTAAAAAGAAGAGACATGAGAAGACACTCCCACTCCACCTCTCTCCAGAGAGTTGGAGATCCACAAGTGTTGCACATTACATGTATTTTCAGACATTTTCTCTGTGTTGATCAATCATGATGATTTTTTTTCCTTTCCTTTCCTTTTTTTCTTTTGATCTTAAAAAACTATTTGTTATGTGGGATGACCCTCTGGGACAGGTAGAGGAAAAACTATGGTGATGTAAAAAAATAGGACACCAACAAAAACATGCTTAAAAAAGAAAAAAAAGAAAAACCAAGATGTTCTATCCAGTACTGACTAATATCCCCTACTTCCCAGGGTTGTTATAAGCACCAAATGAGAAAATAATTGTAAAGCATTTATCTCAGTGCCTGGCAATCATTGTTAGCTATTATTATCACAGAGGGCTTTCAACTATGAGAACTATTGTATGTATATATATATATATATATATATATATATATATATATATGTTTATATTGCCCACTTTTGAAAACATCAATAACAAATACACAGAATAAAAGAATACTTGAGAGATGAAGGCTTATCCTGCTGCTGCCCTCATTACTCACTTCTCCCTTGCAATTTTCCTAAAGTCTATGGCATAATTCATTGGCAGAATGGATGGATGGATGGATGGATAGAGAGATGTTTATTTAGATGGTTATTTGGATGAATGGATGAATGAGAGAAAAACATAACATCTTTCCCTCAATAAACTTAAGTGGCTCCCTGTTACATACTGGATTGAATATAAAATCCCTTATTTGGTTTTTGAAGCCCTTTATCACCTACCATGTCACATCTTTCCAATCTCTTTTTCATACTATTTTTAATTCCTCTATGTGTACCCTACAGTCTATCTATAAGAATATGAGTCACTCCACAATTGATAAATGATTAAAGGATATAAACTGGATAGTTTTCTAATGAAGAAATCAAAACAATTTATAGTCATATAAAATGCTCTAAATCATTATTGATTAGAGAAATGCAAAGTAAAACAATCTTGAGATACCATTTTACACCTATCATATTGGCTAGAATGATAGGAGAAACCAACAAATGTCGGAGGGGGTGTGGGAAAATTGGGACACTTATTCACTGTTGGTGGAACTGTGAACTGATGCAGCTACATTGTCCTTCTTTCTGTTTCTTGTACATGACACTCCATCCATCTCCTGACTATGCATTTTCATCACCTGTCCCCATGCCTGTAATGCTCTCCCTCTTTGCTTCCACCTCATGACTTCTCTAGTTTTCTTTAAGACTCAGCTCAAATCCCACCTTCTACAGGAGATTTTATGTCTCTCTCCCTGTCTTGCCCCCCACCCCACCCTCTATACCGTGTCCTTTACTATTTTCCACTTATTCCTTTATTACTTTCCACTTACTCTACATGTAATTAGTTTGTATAATTTTTTTTTCTTGTCTTTCACTAGAATGTGAGGTCTTTAAGGCCAGGGATCTCCCTACCTTTCTTTGTATCCCTAGCCTTAGTATGGTACTTGGCACATAGTTATCACTTTATAATTGTTTATTGACTGACCATAAAGGTGTATTTACTATGCACCATGCCCTGGTGATATTAGGGATTCAGTGACTGCATAATAATCATCTTCTAAGTGGAGACTTCCTAGGATTCTTAGCATGCCTTGTTTCTCACCTTCTGGGTGATGTCATCTTCTTGTAACTATGAAATTCATTGACCTACCTCATCAGTTTCTCCACATTGGAGAATGAAGTTTCCACCATGAGTGAAATGAAAAGCTATTCCCAAACTGTCACTAAATTCTTTGCCAAGATCTCTTTCTACTTATCTCTAATATTATAACTGTCGATATCTGTGGTGAATGCCTCCTTACATCCAATATACTCTTCCTAATTGGGCTGTAGGTGCATACTACAAAAACAGGGAAAGGAGCTGAGGAAATAGCTTCCTTTTCTGGAAGGTCACTTTTGTTTTTAAGACTTATTGCTGTGACCTGAGGATCTTAATTGGAAGGTGTTTAGCAGGGACAGTGACATTTTTGTAGACCTAGATGCACAGAATTATGAGGATGTTTGTTTTTATGTAATATAGTGTGTGTTTAATTTAATCTTGGGGAAATGGGAAAAAAAACAAAGTGAAAGACATTAGACTTGTTCTGTTTGGCTCTAGAAGACAGAAACAGAAGCCTGGTGGAAGTAGCAAAGAGGCAGAATTTGGCTTCATGTCGGGGAAAGTTTCCTCCTAATTAACGCTATCCAAAAGGGAAATGGGCTGGCTTGAAAAGTACTAGATCATTGGAAGTCTTCAAGTGGAAGCTAGACAAAAATTTGTCCAGTTTGTTACAGTGGGGATTCCTTTTTTGTATGGAGTGGACCAAATGGCCATTGATATTTCTTTCAATTCTAAAAGTGTATGAATCAGATATCAGAGCTAGACATATAGATTTAGATCATTTCCAGAAAAGTGGTAGTTGAAGCAATGGGAGTACCTGTAAGATTGTTAAGGAAAAGAGTGTGGTGAGAAAAAGAAGGACAGAATCTTAGGAAACCTGGGTGTGTGTGTGGGAGGAATAAATGAAGAGTCATCAAAGGAGGCCAAAAAGGAGGGACTAGAGAGAGAGGAGGAGAACCTCCAGGAAAGCATAAGGTAATAGAAGGTGAGGGGGGCGGAGATAGCCTCAAAAGGGAATCTCAGTCAAACTGGGATGATTACCGGTCCCTCATAAACACCTCATCTGCCATGTCTGGGGTCATCTCCAGTGGTCCTCATCTATATCTTGCCACTGGACCCAGATGTCTCTCGAGGAGAAAGTGAGGCTGGTGGCCTTGCACAACACTCCCTCCCTTAGATCTAATTCACTTGTTTGTCATGACACATGCATGTCACCTCCCTGGTATCATGGTCCTCTTCAAAAATGAAGGAAAAACAAGAAAAACATCTGCCATATCAAATGCTGTAGAGAAGTCAGGAAGAATGAGGAGAAGAGACTTTGGTAATTTTTATTTTCAACTAAGAGGTCACTGGTAATCTTTGAAAATACAGTTTCAATGGAATGGTAGGGATAGATTGCAAATTACAAGGTGTCAAGAAAAGAATGGGTTTGAAGGAAGTGGAAGCACAGAAGGGAAAAACCTTTTCTTAAAAAGTTTGGCCTTTGAAGGGATGGAAGAAAGCTGAGACGGTAACTAACTCTTATGCTATCCTGGACATGTCACTTAAATTCTCAGAGTCTGTTTTGTCAGGAAGCACTTAGCACAGTGCCTGGCACATGGTAGTTAATTAATAAATGTTCATTGACCACTTACCTCACAGAGTTGTGAGGAGAGCACCTTGAAAATCTTAAATTGCCATAGAAATGTGGCTTCTTATTTCCACTGGCGCTGTCCATCAGTTTCTTCACTTCAGGACTAGCCCACCTCCCTTTCAGTTCCCATATGTCCTCAATGTCTTGTATCCCACTTCTTGCACACAAGTCATACTCGGAAACAAAATGAAGGCTGCTTCCACTTCCGAGATATCTTTTACTTGCCCATTAGGTTACATGTGATGTCCATCCCTCTGTAATCAATGTGTTCCAAGATTTGTAATTACATAGCATCACTAGGAAGTATTTCCCAAAGGATTAGTCCAACCTCCTAGTCCTCGATTATGGATCTATTAATATTAATTGATATTAATATACAGTGGGCTAAGCCCAGAATTTAGTAGCAATAACTAATATGAATTGTAACAAAATAGACAAAAGGGGAAAACATGTAAAATATGATCCTCCAAGTACTATCACAAAGATTGATTATGAATCAGAGAGGCAGCATAGTGCAGTGGAATAAGAACAGGTTTTGAAGGGACCTGGGCTCAAATCCCACATTGGCCATTTATTGGCTACGTGATTTGGGACAAATCTCTTTGCTTCTTTGGGGCCTTAGTTCCCTCATCTCTTCTAACAAAATTTATATAACAATTTAAAGTTTGCAACATACTTTAAATACATAATCTCACTTGAACCTCATAATGACCCTGTGAGGTTGGTTCTACATTTTACAGATGAGGAAACTGAGACCTGTACAAATTAAGGGATTTGCCCAGGATCACACAGCTAAGTCTCAGGGCTCAAATTTGAAATGGCATGACTCTAGGTACACCATACTGTCTAGGGCAGAGATTCTTAACCTGAGATCTGCAAATCCCAAAATGGTCCATGGAGGGAATTCAGGGAATCTGTAAACTTGGATGGGAAAAAATTTGATCTTTATTACCGTTCCTTTCTAGCTGAATGTTAGCATCTCCTTCAATTATGAATGTAGGCTAACAAACATTTTTCTGAACATAGGCTTCACCAAACTGTCAAGGGGGTGCAGACAAAAAAAAGTTAAGGGTACTTAGTCTAGGGTTTAGGCATAATGACTTTTAGGGTCTTTCAACTCTAAATCTATGCTCCCATGTTCTACCTCTGTAGAGATAAGGGTCACAAAGGAGAAAGAGAGGTGTCATCTCTATCTTTCTCACTGCCCAGAAAACTGATGACTATTTCATTCTGAAAAAAATGTAGAAAAGAAAA
The DNA here is from genome assembly GCA_028646575.1 of Pseudocheirus occidentalis. NCBI lineage: Eukaryota > Metazoa > Chordata > Mammalia > Diprotodontia > Pseudocheiridae > Pseudocheirus > Pseudocheirus occidentalis. Next base: position 156,764,877 of record CM053601.1, on the reverse strand, counting down.
ATACAAGTGAGCAGGCTTCACTTCAACAGTGAAAGAAGTGGTTACAAAAGTTGAGATAGAAATTGGCAGTATATCTACAGGCAAGTTGGGTTTTTTCTTTGTGCATTAAAGGATTAGAATGAAGGTTTATGAATTTGTATTTTAACACAGAATTAACTGATTAAGTATTTACCTTTAGGCTACCAGTCATAAATGCAAAGGCTGAAAAACCTGCTTACAGCAGATAAGGTGATGAGAAGAGTTTCTTTTACAGATAACATATCACATAATTAGTTGCTCCTAACGTGAATGGTAGATAGATTCTGACAGTCTGAAGTCTTTTTGGACATACTTGAGTACCTTTAGCCTTAGGACTGATGATTTAGTCCCCACCCCAAAGCATCCCAATTAGCAGCAGAATTAAGCAAGACTCAGTGAAAGACATGATGGTTACATGAACCAAGCCCCAAGGGACTGAAAGCTCAGTATGATGGAAAGCATGCTGTACGAAGAGTCAGAGGACTTTGGATTCAAATCCTAGGGGCGTGTGTGTGTGTGTGTGTGTGTGTGTGTGTGTGTGTGTGTGTGAAGCTTTTGCTCAGGAAGATGATGACTTATGTGTGTACATCAAAGTTGTAAGAGCAGAGATTGAAAACTGGAAAACTCTGGCCTAGATATTAAGTTTCCTAATCTGGAAAACAAGAAATTTGGTCAGACTATCCTCCAAGGTCCCTTCCAGCTTTCGATCTCTTTTCCTATAACTTTGAAATACACATGAAATCAAAATTCTCCCCCCTAGCTATCAGTCATAATTGAGGGCACCCAGGATGAAATTTGAGAGAATTATTTCCAAAGCATGGTAGCCCAGGAAGAACGTTTCTAAAACAGCTGTCTCTGAGTTTTGGGGATTGTGAACCTGTATGTGTAGAAACTAAAATTAAAAAAAAAACTTTTAGCACACGCTCCAATATATACATATTTACTCATTTAGAAATTATACAAATATACTACTTTGCTAATAATGATATACATTAGAAGCATCTAGGTAGAGCAGTGGATAGAACCCTGGACTTGGAATCAGAAGACCTGAGTTAAAATTCTGACTCAAAAACTTACTAGCTGTGTGACCCTGGACAAGAGAGAACCTGTGACTCAGTTTCCTTGTTTGTCAAAGGAGAATAATAATGTCATCTACCTCCAAGAACTGTAGTATGGGTAAGATGAGGTGATATTTTTAAAATACTTTCCAAAACTTAAAATGTTATATAACTATTCTCTATTATTATTATTATTAAAACATAAGAAAGAAATTTTCAAAAGATTAGGTAAAGATGAATTCGTATTTGATCCTAAATTCAGTAAGTAGACTCAGTAGTTTATTGAGTGGGAGAGTAACACAAACAGTCCTGTAATTTAGGAAAATCATTTTGGGAGTTAAATGGACAATGTAATGGAGAAGGGAAATTCTTTAAGATAGGGAGACCAATACGAAAGCTATTCCAATAGTCCAGATGTGAGGTGTTCAGGGCCTTATCTAGGATAAGGGCCATCTGAGTACAAAAGGGAAATTTTATACCTATGTAGGATGATGGAGAGTGAGGAATCATGGGTGATTTTGAAGTTGTGAACCTGAAAGACTGGAAGTATGGATGGATGGTGACACCCTCAACAGTAATAAGGAAGCCTGAAAAATGGGTAGGTTTAAGGGAAAAGATAATTTACTATCTTTGATCCATGAAGTAATAATGATGAAAAATAAGTAGGGTAACTGAGTCTGAGACAAGTGATGGGTTACCCTCAAAGTAGAACAGCTAATCAGTGGAAAAGGCAGGACAGGAACCTGTGAGTTAACACCCGCCTCTTCTTTCCTCTTCCCATTACTATAATGTTCTCTCCAGCATAGCCAGAAGGTTTGCCTCTAGAGGCGTCATGTTCCTAATAAGACTGAGGTCAGCTTAAGTCAAATTCACAGAGAGGGTGTTGTTGCTCTGGCCTCTTTGTTGATTCAAGAGATTTCTAAATCTAGGTGAAGGTTATGATAAGCCTCCACGTGCTTCTTATCAGAATTGTGACCAGGTAGTAAAAGTTTCTTCCCTGGAGCCCTGGCAGGCAGACTATGTATGACCCCCAAGGTGGTAGAGAGCTATTATTTAGTGTTTCACTTCACTAAAAAGAACTAATTTACCCAGCACTTTATGACTACTACATATTTCATACCTTATCTTATTTGAGAAGTAAAAAAAAACACATATTCTTTTGGAGGGTAGGAAATTCATACCTGGGACTTCATTGTTGTGGGATACACACTTGAACCCAGGTCTCATAGAATTCAAGGTCAGTTTTCTGTCCAGCACGCCATGCTGCTTTTCAAACTGGCTTTGTTTGTTTTCCTCTATGCCTGGAATTTCATTGGTCCTGGGAAAGATCATCCCCTCCCACTACCCATCTCCCTCAACTTGGCCAATGCAGAAGTACCTTTGGAGTCACTTAGACACTTAGAAAATTGCCTGGGGGCACTAATACCTTCAGTGAATTGCTTAGTAGTTAAGTCAGTATATGTCACAGGTTGAACTTGAATTCAGGTCTTCCTAACTTCCTTCCCTAAGGATTGAGAATACAAGGTTTATTCTTCCCCCTCTTTCACATGCAGCCAGGAAGAGTAAAATAATGCCGATGATGTTAGATTTTAGAGACTGAAAGATCTGGAGCTCCAGCCATCCCTCAGGCACTTACTGTGTGACTTGGGAAAAATCCCTTAATTTCTTTGAGCCTCAGTTTCCTTGCCTGTAAATTGGAGATAATAGCACCACCTACCTAACAATAATAATAATAATACGTTTGTATGAAGTTTTTGTACTGTGTTTAATGTTTTAACATATTAATGATTTATACTGTGTGTCAGGCATCATGCTAAGCACTTTACAATTATCTCCTTCTATCTTTCACAGCAACCCTGGGAAGTAGGAGCTATTATTACCCCCATATTACAGGTGGGAAAATTGAGGCAGGCAATAGTTAAGTGACTCGACCAGGGTCATATAGCTTGGACATGTCTGAGGTTGGATTTGAATTCAGTAATTCCTTACTGGAGGCTACCTAACATCCTAGCCTCATATGAGACTTAAGTTAGGCAATATTTATAAGGGGCTTTGGCAACCTTAAAGTACCACACAAATGTCAGCTATTATCATTAAGTGACTTGTTAAAGGTCACCTAGTGACCTTTAATTGGGCAGGACCCAAATCAGATCTCATGATTCCAAGTCCATTGTTGTTTCTCTCAGCCCAGGATGCCTCATAGCTCCAAGTGTCTGTAGGTCATGTCAGAAGGGGTACATGCCACTTCTGTGCAGGGTTTCTAATTATACTGTAATTAAGTAGAGTTTGTTTTTAATTTCATTGTTCAAGAGCCAAAGCTTGGAGACATAATGAAGAGAAGCATTGTACTGAGAGCCTGATTCAGTTGCAAGTTGTAAGAATGGCAACACTGTTAAGTTTCTATCCCCATCTCTCCTGTAGCTGGAGCCTTTCTCAATGTGAAGCTTGTGAAATGCAGAAGCCTGCCACCACCAAGTTATTGGTGGACAAATAACAGCTTCCATGCATGGAGAAATCCTTCCTGCAATGACGAAGAGCTGGATTGTCCCAATGCCTCATGCCCCAAAGTTAGCTTCACAAAGCCTTTGTAGAACACCATTTAATGAAACAGCTGAACGATTTCAAGGAAGAGTTTCCCAGAGTTACCACAGAGAAACTGGTCCAAATGGGAAAGCCAAGTCCCAGTATCCACTTTGCATGTGTTGGGGGTGGAGAACTGATGAACTCTGAATGTAGAGTGAAGCACACTTTTAAAAATTTTATTTTTATTGTTTTGTTCGAGTTTTCTTTTGCAACATGACTAATACAGAAATGTTTTGTATGACTTCACGTATATAATAATCCATATCAAATTGCTTGCCTTCTCAAAGAGGGGGAAGGAATTGGAGGGAGAAAATTTTGAACTCAAAATTTTTAAAAATGATTGTTAATTTTTTACATATAATTTGGAAATATTAAATGCAATGAATAAAAATAATTTTCTTAATAAGTGTTGGGGTGAGTATAAAAGTACCTTTCTGTGTTTGTGCTATGTTGCATACTTGTCCATTGAGAGTTACTTGCTGTCTGCCTCCCTCATGCCCCTGACTCCCTTACCTTCAGCACTGTCTCCTTGTCCTTTGCATTATTTAATTTGAGAAGGTATTCTTGTCCGGATGTGAATGTCTGTGCTGCTGCTGCTCCCGCTACTTACTCATTTCAGTCATGTCCAACTCTTTGTAACTCCACTTAGAGATTTTCTTGGTTTGCCATTTCCTTCTCCAGCTCATTTTGCAGATGAGGAAACTGAGGCAAACAGGGTGAAGTGACTTGCTCAAGGTCACAGATAGCAGGTGTCTGAGGCCAGTGTGAGCTTGGGAAGTTGAGACCCAGCAGATCCTCAATGTAAAGTAAGTTAATAAAACATCAGTACTCCAGCAGCTGTGGATAAGCTGTGCAATGAGAAATGGCCAATTTACAAGTTTGTCTTACGTTGTTTTTCAGCTACTTTTCCCCCAGATCTTCACTCAGATCTTCCTTCCATTCCCTATCTCTTCCTAATCCCCCCCACCTGTGTGACTTTGGGGATGGGGTGGCCAGATGGCCCAATGAATAGAGCACTGGGCCTGGAGTCAGGAAGATCTGAATTCAATATGACTTCAAACACTTACTAGCCGTGTGACCCGGAGCGAGTCTCTCTCAGTCTCATCTGGGGATAAAAACATCTACCTTGCAGAGTAGTTTTGAGGGTCAGATGAGACGATGCTTGTAAAGCTCTTAGCACTGTGCCTGGCACAGGAGGTGCTCTATATATGCTTATTCCTTTCCTCCCTCCTGTCTTCCTCCACCCACCCCCAACCGCTGGATCAGTTTCCTCTTCTGAGCAATGAAGGGGATGGGTGAAGTAAGCAGCCTCCGAGGGCCTTTCTAGTTCTAAAGTTCTTTGCTTCACATCAGCTTTCGGCTCAGAGAAGAACAATAGGAAAGTCCCTTCCTCTATGTGATAAAAGCAATATAGGAGTTGGTGGAAATATAAAAGAAAAAATGCACTGACATTCCTAAAAGTCCCACCCACCCCAGAAGAATAAGCACTTTAAAAAGAGATATTAATAGCCAAGAACTTGACACGTAGTAGGTGCTTTTAAAATGTTGATAGGTTGATGAATTGATCTTGCCCAGATTATGTGAGGGGGTCCTGAAGAACAGCTACTACTTCAGTAGGCATTGGGAAGGGGGGAGGAAACCATGATGCATATCCATTATTTCACTGGTATAATGGCAGCTCCCACTGATACAGAACCACAATTTACAGCTTTAGAAGTTGTCTGCATAGATAGAGCACTGGCCCTGGAGTCAAAGGGAGTTGAGTTCAAATCTACCTTTAGGCATTTACTAGCAGTGTGACCCTGGAGAAGTCACCTAACCCTGATTGCCTCCAAAAAAAGAAAAGTTAAACCTGTAAAAGGGGCTTAGAAGAACCTCTCAGGGCGATATAGGGTTCAAAGGGCCATAGATTTAAAACTTTAGATCTGGAAGGGACCTCAGAAGCCATTTAGTCCAATCCTCTCCTACAAATGAAGAAAATGAGACCCGTGGAGAATGTGCTCCACACCAAACAAATGGTAAGCATCCCAGTCAAGATTAGAATTGGACTTTACAGCCCAATGACCTGCTTGCCCATGGTCACACAGCTACTATGTCAGAGGCAGGATTTGAACCCTGATCTTTCTGTTGTAAGGACCAGTCCCTGTTCCCTATCCAAGTAGCCACTTCTCAACCAAGTATTTGAGTTTCTACATAACAGACCAAAATAAAATGAAAATTCAATTAAAGGTAAAATCTGTTTCCTGGACTTAGCTCCTAGCATACTTCTCCCTCCCCCCACCACCACCTCTGAAACCTAAGATGTGGAATATATAGAATGAATTCTGCAAATAAATGACATGCTTTTCTTTTCCATCCCTGATCTTGCCCATGTGCAAATGTTTGTTGCCTCCTTGCTGAGAGATAATGAGCTGAGTCCTTTGCCAATCAGCATAACGGCCAACAGGGACAATTTCTCCATTAGCTGGGAGCTGAGAGGTGGTACTAGGAAAGGGTGGAAGATCTCCAGGTTCTCCCAGTCCCCTTCCCCCATTCACAAGAATGCTTCAACAGACAGCCCAACCATCATAATATGCACCACTAGGAGCCTTCTGAGGCTTTCACACACACACACACACACAAACACACACACACACACACACACACCTACAAAGGCTCATACTTGTACTACTCACTGCCTGATTATACTTTTCCATTATTCTGCTCCAAAGAAGGCCTAATTCAGTTGTTTCCAAACTTGAATGTTTTTTTTATACCACAGGGTGTGTATCAAAAACTACCCTGAGGGCTGTTGCAAAACTCTCAATGCAAAACGAATTTTAATTTACTTTGTACAAAAAAAATGAATAGATCCCATACGACTATACATCTGTGTACGTGCACATGCATTTCAGGTGGGGCTAGAGGGGAGGGTGTCGTGGAAATACAAGCTTCCAACAGGATAAAAACCCCTGGTAGAAGTAAGAAGACAGCCTGAGCAAGGTGCCAGTGCATAAGTAGTACACTTGAAAGCTGCCTCCTCCAACAGATCTGGGAGCACGCACAGTCATAAACAGGGGCTGCTGCTGTCTTTCCTTCTGATGGAGAAAACCCAATCTCTTGATGTCCTCCCAGAACAGTATCACAGCTGTGCTCTTGCTCCTAGAATTACCTGTCCCTTAAAAAAAGAGGCAAGAGGAGAGTGAGAACACCAGCATCCTTTGTCCCAGAGACCTGGTCACTTTTCTGGGAGTTGGAGGAGCTTGTGAAGTAGCTGGAGCTGGCTAAGTACCAGGGTGCTGATGTAAGGGGAACTATTGGCCCCACTGTAGGCTATCTCTTGGATGCCTACCTTTGCCCCCACTTCCTGCCCACACAGGGAAAAATTCTTTGAGGAAGTGGCCTCTGGTCAGGAAGGGTGGGTTTCTCATTGTTAAAACCCAATGGTCCCTTGTCCCAACCTGCTCCACTCTAGGGGCCCCTTGTCTAGAAATAGTCCTCAGGTGCCTGTGGAGAGAACACAGGGCTTATCATTGTGACGTGGTCTGTTTGTGTTATTGGTTTCTGGCAAAAAAAATCACATCCATCTGTTTGCTTCAGCAGCCCATTAGGCCTATAAAGGTTAAAATAACAACTGAAAGGGAAAGTGGTTATTTTCGATGGCGAAACTATCTCCCAAATCTCTTGGCCATTGGCATCATCCAGAGGGCTGAGAACCATTACAACTTCCTCCCACTCTTCATACACACACACCTCCAACAATGGTACCATGGAAATAAGGTTAGTTTTTGGTGTCAGAAGACTTGAGTTCAAATCCCAATTTTATTCATTATGATTTTGGTGACCTTAGGCAAGTCCATTAACCTCTCTTTGAATCTTAGTTTGCATTTATAGAAAATGAGAGTATTGGATTAGAATCTCTCTGAAATCTTCCAGCTCTAAAATTTATGATCTTAGGAAAATGAGAAAGGTAGTATGGCGTGGTGGGTAGAGGACTAGCCTCAGAGCTTTGAAGATGGATTCAAGTTCTGCCTAGGACATATGCAGTCTATGTGACCTCAGGCAAGTTAAATAACTTCTCTGTGACCTAAGACCATAAATTGGGAGGGTGAGGGGAACAGTGGATAGAGGAGTTTCTTTCCCTAGGAATTCCCTATACCAAAGAAATGAAAGGTTCAGTATCCACAAAAACAAAACAAAACAAAACAATCCAAACAACAACAAAACCCCCCCCCCCCCGCCCCTTACTAAGTCAGACCCATCCCTGCATACACCTCTCAGACAGGATTTTTTGCTAAACTGTAAATAAGGATTGTATAGTCCCTGCTTTCCTGTCAAAACTATCATTAGGTCTGGTCTGTATGCATGTGATTACATTGTAGTCTGGGGACACTGAGTCTTCTTTTTTTGCGCCTTCTTCATTTTAACTATGCTTAGGAAGAGAAGTGCAGCCTGAAAAACACAAGACCATAATTATATGGTAAGTTTCTTCTAAAAGTATCAATTATGAAGAGAACCTCTTAATTCTCTATCATTTTACTCAAAAATCTCCAAACATCCCTGCATCAACAATGGGGTGGAAGAAATATGTTGACACAAAGAAGACCGATTAAACAGTGCCATGCTTTCTGGTTTGCAAAAACTGGACCCAGTTTAAGATTCTAACAAATAATTAAAGACGAAACTTCTCTGTGAAGCCAGGTTTCATAAATTAGCTTAAAATGGGTAAAGCCGTGCTGCAACCAGACCCAAGCTGAACATTTCAGCTGATAACAGTAATAGTGCCTACCCAAGGCTGGCACCCCACACTCACCATTGTTTACACTTCATTTGAGGGCCTGATGATATCTCCAGGAAGTACCCAGCTTCCAAAGGAAATCAGGCTGCCTGATTCATTCAAAAGAGGCCACAAATATTCTATAGCTGATAAGTTGTGAGTTTTTTTATTGAAATAACTAAAAAGGTTACACTGAGTCCACTGGTGCTTTGGAAACCGATCTTGAAAAGCAGTTACACTTTTATCTCTAGGTGTGTATGCATAAGCTGTCCAGAACTCAGAGTCATTCCAGTTAAGTCACTTTAAAACAAAAATACCTTTATCCTTGACGGACTATGGTTGTTAATCAAATGGCCTGTTAGAGAAATATTGAGAGAAGTAGTTACATTCAACGATTTCTGAAACCTTAGCTAGCAAATACTGTTATTTACAGTGTCTCAGTTAAGCCTCTGGCAGGTAAAAGATACATTCTCTGGAGTTTAGGGTGAGGTGTTGAGTTCAGGTTGGCTTTCAGGCACCGCTCAATTCAAAAGAAATACAGGTATGTACTCATAAATGTCAGGAGACTTTCAAAATCTGAGTCTAAACTGTAAATTAAAGGGCTCATTCCTTAATACACAGCTTCCCTAGGTTTCTCCATCTTCATTCTTATTTTTCCTGAAATAGCAGCAGCTAAATTCATGACCTTGGGGGAAGGAACTGTTTCTTTTTCATACCCCCAAGAGCCTAGCACATAGTAGGTGCTTAACAAAGACTTATGGAATGGAAGAGGCACAACGAATTGCAAAAGGACAAAATACTTGACTTTGCCAGAGCAAATCTCAAGGCTTCCAAATTAAATTTTAACCAGAGTCAGGCTTTCCAGGATTTTATATTCCAGATTCTGTTGGAATGCACTGTGTGAACTCTGGAGCGAAAGAGCTGAGGTGAGGTTTTAGATCAGCCTCAGAATTGAAATAAAAGGGCCAAAAATGCAGGACATGGGTAAGTCTAGTATCAGCTGAAAAATGTTAATAGCCAGGGCTGTGTGTTTTCTCCAGGATGTAAGGCTGAGACCAACACAAATGACTCTTCTTTGGCTAGTTTTAACAAGTTAGAGCTACAATTAAAATTCAAGGAATTTCTTTACCAACCAAAGTACCTAATGCCCCAAACTAGTATTCCAATTGTCACTGTTCCCAGAAATGCCATTGAAAGACCTCACTATAATGAAAATCAGTGAAATCCACATAATACTCGTTTGAAAATGGCCTGGACCATTTTCCTTGGGACCCGAGGTCCCTCAGTCAGACGGATACGTATCCTACGTCCCCCTGTCCTCTTCTGCAGCTGAAGTTTGGTACAAAACTAACCTTTTAAAAAGAGGTCCTTCCTAGCCCAAACTGTGAGGATGCCTCCTCACCACACACCCCACTAGGCCTGGTGGAAGGGGCTGCAGCAGGGCGAGCTACTCCTGCCACCCCATGGGATCCCTGAGCTAGCTCGTGCTTTTGGTGACTAAATAAATCACTTTCGTCCTCCCTTCCCTCCCATATTTTCTCCTACACGAGAGATTCACAGACCGGGACAGAGTCTGAGTCCTGACTGTGCATGGAGCTCAGCCCCGTGTCCGAATCTTCATCGTTGCCCTGGCAGCCTTTGGCCAGACCCCGGGCCTGGTCCACCCACACCTCGGGGCCGGGACCGGGGTCGGGGCCGGGTCCCGAGCCAGCAGCAGCTGCCTCCTCATCGGCTCGTGCCTCGCCCTCTCCTTGACCTAGGACTCTGGAGTCCGGCTCTCCGGCCCCATCTGGACTCGGCATGAAGTCTAAAGATTCCAAAGTCTCCAAAAGGCTCTGCAGTTCCCTCTCTTTGAGTTCCCACTGCTGTTGGCTGTAGTCCAAGTCGCTCTTGACCGTCTCTAGGTCCGTGCTGAGCCTCAGGCCGATGTAGAGGCTGGTGCTGAGCTGCGTTTTGAGCCTCTCCTGCTCCAACAGGAGCTCGCCCTCTGGGCTACCTTCAGCGTCAGGGACCGGCTGTCCCGAGAGCTCCTCCTGGCGCCGCCGCATCCATCTCTGGTTCAGTTCCTCCTGGATCTCTGCTGCCACGCGCTCCAGCAGCTCCTCCTGCTGAGCTCGCTGCTCCTGAAGCTGCAGCATCTGGTCGCACCGACGGGCGTACTCCGCGAGTGCCGCAGCCTCGGGGCCCCCTTCCTTGCTAGGAGGCGGTTCCTCATCAGGGCCCTTTCTCAGGCTCCTGGACCCGTCCAGCTCAGCCACAGCCCCCACCAGGTAAGTGTCCTGCACGTAGTTCACGCCGTGCCGCCTCATGCGGTCTAAGTGCACCTTGGCCTCGTAGCGGTCGATTTCCCTATCCAGCTCTCGGATCCGTTGCACCTGCTGGCGGATAGTGTGGTCCTGGGACAACACCAAGTGCACCAGCGTCTCCATCCGCTCGCCGCTGTCCTGGGTCAGGGGAGAGGAAGACGACGACGCTGTGGAGGACGACGTAGAGGTGGAAGAGCAAGGGGACGGGGGCTGCTGCTGGCGCCGCCGGTTGATCTTGGCTAGTTTGCGGAAAGCCTTGCGCACCACACGCCTCTGTTTTTCCTGGGTCAGGGTCCGACTGGGCCGGGCTGGGCCCCCCCGGCCCAAGCACGGACTCTCTTTGCTGAGCACCACCTTGGCCTCGGCGCTGCGGGGCCCGGTATTGGGCAGAGACGCCTCGCTGGGCACCAGGACGAAGCGCACGTTCTCCTGCTCATCTCCCCAGGCGGCCCAAAGGCGCAAGATGCGCGTCTTGTTAGGCAGGATCCGCTCAAAGCCCCGCCACTTCTCCACGATGCAGTAGCACTGAGGGGGCCCCCAGAGCATGCCCTGCGCCGGCCCCTCCTCGTCGTCCTCCTCTGGCTCTTGCGGCTCCCCTCCCCTCTGGTCCCCTTCTCCCTCTCCTCCTCCCTCTTCTCCTCTTACCCGCCGTCGCCGCCGTCGCCGCCTAGGTTGTTGCTGCTGCCGCCGCTGGCGGCTGTCCTCCAGGAGCACTCGGACCACGTCGGAGCAAGTGGTACGGCGGGAGAGACCAGAAACGATCTTCTCTTCTTGGCAGATCCACACCGAGATCTTCTCCTCGGGTGGCTCCATCGTGCACTCGGATCGCTCCTGCTTGCGCCCCTTGCAGTCTCCCCAAGACGTCTGGGTGCGGCAAACCTAGAGCCCCTCTCCCCCGGCACCCGAGGTCTTCAGAGGGGAAGGGTAGGGGCGGCCACGGGAGCCTGGCTCCACTGCTGCAGCTCCGCAGCCCGGCCAGGGTGGACAGAACTTCTCTTGCCCGGGCTTCAACTCTTCCCCAGTCTCCCAGCGCGCTCGGCATAAACTCTCCCCAAAGTTGCTTTGGTCAGACCTGCGCCTCCGGGGAGGAGCTGACGAGTTCGGCTGGGGCGGGCTCCGGGTGGGGGCGGGGTTGGGGAGGAAGGACCGCTCTTCTCAGCTGCTCTCGGTGTAATTCTGTTAGGGCCTCTGGCGCCCCTAGGACAAAACGATGGGTCCCGAGCTCCTGCCGCTCTCTGTCTGCCACTAAGCTCTCAGGGCCTTAGAGTTTTGCTCCTCCCTGTGTGACTCCTCCCCCTTCCCCGAAGAGCTGCCCCGAGCCCAGGCGATGGCAGTGGCGGCCGCAGCAAGAGCCTGGCCTGGGCCCGACCCTGTAGGCGGCTTTCTGCTCTGCTCTCAAGCTTGCTTGTCTCCCTTTCTGTGATCCACGTGCTGCTTTGCCTGCCGTTGTCCTTTCCAGGGCAGAGCCAAGTTTACACACACACACACACACACACACACACACACACACACACTCACAAAAGAGGGAAACTATATGGAGGGAACAGGTGTATGCCTGAAATTATTCGGTGGGCAAATAGCAGGTCAGAGGCTGGTAGTGCCTGAGCCTGTATCTGGATACACAAGCCCGGACTCCTCTCTCCGCCTTCTCCCTCCAATGCTATTAGTTGCCAAGTATTGTGGATTCTATTCCCACAGTACCTCTCGCATCCTTCCCTTTCTCTCTATTCACATTATTGTCAGCCTAGGTCAGGCCCCGTCACCTCTCCCCGGTACTGTGACAGTAGCCTTTTAATGGGTCTTCCTGCCTCCAGATTCTTCCCCTCTCCAAACCGTCCTCCACGTAGCTGTCAAAGTGAAATTCCTAAACACAGGTCTGACCTTGTCACTCCCCTATTCAATAAACTCCAGTGGCTCCCTATTACCTCTAGGATCAAATACAAATGTTTCCCTTTGGAATTCCAAGGCCCTTTACAGCCTGACCCCCAGCTTCTTTTCCAGACATTATAAATTACTTCCCTTCACTCACTCTGGGTTCCAGCCAAACCGTCTTGATGTTTCTCAGCTTCCCATGCACACACAGTGTTGTACAGACTGTTCCCCTATTCCCAGAACGAACCCCCCCTCCCACTTACCTCTGAGAATCTCTAGTTTCTTTCAAAGCTCAACCCAAATGCCACCTCCTACACGAAGCTTTCCTGGGTTCCTCAGCTTCCAATACTTCCTCCTTCCCCTCCCTCAAAAATGACCTTGTATTTATTTTATCCGCACATGTACATGTTGTCTCCCCCCAATAGACTGGAAACTCCTTGACTGCAGGTATGACTTCACTTTTGTCCTTGTATCTCCAGCACATATCACAGTGCCTGGTACGTAGCAGGGGCTTAATAAATACTTGCTGATTGAAGGATTGAATGACTGCCAAGGTTTGCAAAAGGGGGGATGTTTACTCCGTTTCCATCAGAGCCTATCCTCCCTTGGCCTTTATTCTTTTATTTATTTATTTGCTGATATCCTATCCTGGGTCTTTGGAGAGTTTAAACAGTACATACAATTGGCAGCCTCGCAGATGTGATCTGGCCATGCAAGCCCAAAACATTCCTGGATCGGGTCTTTGTTAGCAACAAGATTTTAGAGGAAACCCCCGACACTCTAAGCTTTTTGATTCAGTTGAAGGACGATGCACTGAATATCAAAACTGATGGGCATGGTGTTCCCGCCCCCCCTGTGCAGCTTCCATCCAAAGGAGCAGATCATGGGCTCAGCCCTCTGTGTTGATAGCTGTGCTAATGCTGAGCTCAGCAGGTGCTGCCCTATCTAGTCTCTAAGTCCGGCAGCCCATCTGCTCCGCTTCAGTCTTGCACCGTGAACCTTCACATAATCACTCTCTTCCCCTCTCCCATTTGTTGCATGATTGCCCAGGGGGTTCTACACGTGTTCCCCTGCTGCCCACCAACTTCTGCTTTTCATTAAGGACCAATCCAGATACTTAGACCCATCCCTCAGGATAAACAACCTTCAGAAGCATTTCTGATCATTCTGGGTTCTTCATTCTCTCTTATCTTTATGCAGATGTGACCAAAATTGACCCGGATGGCTGTCTTCTTGTCGTTTCACTGTCCCTGCTATTATACTACCAATGTTGGTCAATCAGAAAGTAGTGTTCTATTAGGTCCTTCAAGCTCTCCTGGCACAAGCACAGGCCTGGGATTCCACTGGAAGACACCTTTTTATCGCCATTAGCATGTTCCTGCTTACCTGATTTCTTGGCCCCTTTATAGAGAAGTTGGTCATTATAATGAGTTTCCTAGCATCCAAGTGGGATTGAATTGTCATTTTCACTTTTTTTTTTAAGACTAGGTCTCTCAATCTTTCCAGGACTGGAAGGACAGCAGCCTCTAAAGGCCGATCCCAAATGATCCCCAATGCTAACTGGTATGGAAGCTTTAACATGTTTGTTTTTCTGACCTATACTGGTTCATTCATCTGTGGGTCCTCTCTTCCCAGGAGCTCTCATAGACATAGTATGGTAGCTAATTATCTCTACCCCCATTGCAGCTCCTGTTTAGCACTCCTAACTCAAGTGAGCCACAAGCCTTAACTTTCCCCTGATACTATGGATTACAGACGTGCTCCACTACCCTGGTCTCTTTTTCACAATTTCCACCTTTTATCAAAGAAAACCATGATCACCATAGTTTTGGTTTATACACTTTTCTGAGCTGAAGATAGAAAAGATTTCTTTCTCAGTATCGGAATCCCAAGGCCAGAAGCAATCTCCAGACGATATTCATGGGTTTTCCTGCAGCACCAAACAGCCCATGTAAATTAATGAGTGTAGCAAGAAAAGCTAGAGTAGAAAATATTTATTAAATATCTACTATGTGTAAAGCCCCATGCTAAGCAGAATTGGGAATATAAAGAAAGCTCTACACACACACATACACACACACACAAACTCTGTGTGTAAGAAGTTCACATACTAGTCGGTATAGCATTTACATGTAAAAAGATACAATAGCTCATAACATAGAACAACATTTGATAAATGACCAATGAAACATATGAACAGTAACAATATACATTTTAAAGCCCGGATGTGTCACATAATTGGTTGGTTTCTCCACTATCTCAGGCCAGACTCTCTACATCTCCCCCCTCAGGGCATTAGGCTACTCTGAGGAGGTTGGGTTTCTTTTCTCTAAGTTTGTCTTAAGCTCCTGCTGACTGTGTTTGCTCAAAGGTGAGGGGAAGTTACTAGCACCTCAGGCCCATTAAACCATTTAACATCAATTAGCTTTTAAAAGGGGATATTTATTTCAAAGATATAGCAATTTAGCCCCTAATTAGTCTGAAATCATCCATATATAGGCCTAACCAACTTAGGGACACACAGACTCACTGGATGTCAGTATGGAGGGGATTTCATAGCATTTTGAATACTTGGGTTCCAGGGTCAAATCTGCCAATTATTGACTTGGTAGCTTTGGGTAAGTTACCCTCTCTGAGCCTCATTTTCTCATCTGTAAAATGTATCTATGACTGACTCTAAATGGATCTTCTTATTTGTAACTATCTCCAAATAGATCCAATTTTCTAGATTGTCTGTTCAAACATTCCATATTCAGAACATCTTTTTTCCCCTGACATTTAAAGGAATGCTAAACAGGAGCTCCAGTTTCAGATAGGACTTGTACAATATGACTCTGGAGATTCCTACAAACTCTGAAATTCTATGATTCCATCTCCTGCTGAAGTTCAAACCAATCTAAAGCCCTTGATGAGTTGGCTGTCATCTACTTTTCTATTCTTATTTCACATCATTCACCTTTACCTTTCACCATTACACACTTTCCATTTTTGTCAGCTGACCTGCTAGCTGTTCCCTGTAACACTACGTTTCTACCAGGATGCCTTTGTACAGGTACCCCAGCGCCCATACCTGCCATGCATAGATCTCACCTTTGCCTTTTTTGGACACCTTGCTCCCTTTAAAAAGCCAGCTCTTATGTGGATCTTTTCCTAATTCACTTCAGTTGTCATTGTTTTCTTCCTCTTAACACTCATTTTACTTTCTTCATGTTTACTTGTTTGTGTTCATGTCTTCTTCCTCTTTCTCCCCTCCAGCAATGTGTAAGTTCCTTGAGGACAGGAACTGCTCAATTTTTTTCTTTGTATCTCCTGTGTCTTATACATACTAGGTACATAATAAATATCTGTTGATGAATTGAATCTTTTATTTCATAGTGAATCTTAGCATTATGTCTATGTGTCAAGTTAAAAGCCCAAGTATAATGTTTTTCAGACATGCAAAAGCATGCCTTTGCTCATTTTCAGTCCATGACCCCTGGAGATGGGTAAATGGATTCCCAGAGGGCTTAGAAGGATAAGGGATAAAGACAGTAGCAGTTTGGGTCTTTGTAGGAAACATAGCCTAGACGTTTTCTGAATGAAGCCACCAGATTACAAGGTGGATACCTTCTATAGTCGTCAGTGGTATGTTCCACACCCACAGCACCAAGTCACTGATCCCCACAATACCCCAGTGAAGAACCATGGGAGGAGGAAGGATAAAGGTTAAATGCCTTGCCAGCTTCCCATCACATGAATGTCTGTGGGAACTTGTGCTGTAGTCTGGTATTTCTACCTTTCAGGTCTGTCAGTCAAAGATCATAGCATGTGTGGAACACCCCAAACAGGAACTTCTCACCTTTAATTATGTGAGACCAGGCAGAAATGTGACTGGACCTTCTTTCCATGAATCAGTGCCTATGAATGATTAACCAGGGGAAATAATCCATCAAGTGGTGTTTATGCAGACTCTGCTAGCAGTTCTCCCCAAGGTATTGGGGAAACTTTAGGAGATCTGACCCTTCTCCAGCTCTCTCCTTCTTTTATCTTTTCCTAGTGCTCTTGACCATGCTTACTTTAGGAGATCTGACTTTGCTCTAGCACCCGATTTGCCAAGCAAGTAGGTGGCATGATAGATAGAATGCTAGGTATAGAGTACAAATCCAGTCTCCAAGTGTGTGACCCTGGGCAAGTCATTTAACTTCTTTTGCCTCAGTTTCTTCATTTGTAAGACGAGGTTAATAACAATACCTATCTCCCAGGTTTGTTGTGAGAATCCAATGAGATAATAATTGTAAAATGCTTATACCTGATACATATTAGGTGCCATGCATTAATGCAAGCTACTACTATTGTAAGTTATTATATTTACCCCATCTCTCCTTTGACTTGCTGATTCAGAGTATGGAGGAGGGGATGCCTAGACATGGGACTGCTGCCTGAAAAGTATGGAGGTAAAGGACCCACTACTGTCTCAGAATGACAGAAGGGGGATGGCATAATAACTCACATTTCTATAGCATGGCAAGGTTTATAGAGTTCTTTCCTCAGAACTATCCCATGAGACAAGGAGTTTTTTGGTCTGGTACTGTAATTTCATCCATACGAAGAACTCAACATGTGAAAACTCCCCTCACCAATGAAGATCAGTAGGTTAGGGTCTTAGAGAGGTCCCTGGACTATTGAGAAGGAAAGTGACTTACTTACGGTCACACAGTCAGCATGTTTCAGAGTCAGGCCTTGACCAAAGGCTTTTTCATTTACAGCTCAACTCTCTCTGTCCACTATATTGTGCTTCCTCTCTAGGCAGGTTGAATGACTAGTAGTATCTTGTTTTTTTCTTTACAGATGAAGAATCTGAGACTCTATTAAGAAGGGATGGAATCAAAAGACCTATATTGGAGAAGCATGAAATGATATATGAACTGAGGCAAAGTGAAGAAAGCAGAACCAATATAGCTCCATACACAATGACTACAACATTAATTGGAAAGAACATCAGTAACAAAACAATTAGAACTGAATGCTATGACCAAGCTTGATGATAACATTATTATAATAACTAGCCTTTATGTAGCATCTACCCTATGCTAAGAGATTAACAAATATCTCATTTGTCTCAATAACTCTGTGTGGTAAGTACTATCATTACCCCTATTTTATGTGTGAGGAAGCAGAAGCAAGGTCACACAAGTATCTGAGGCTAGATTTGAGCCCATCTTCTTGACTCCAGACCCAGTGCCATACACAATGCTGCTACATAGCTGCTGCCAAGCTTAACCTCAAGGAAGAGATACAAGAAAACACCTGTTCCTGCTTATTTCAGAAGTGTTTGGGTTGGGGTGGCTAGGTGGTACAGTGAATAGAGCACCAGCCCTGGAGTCAGGTCAGGAGGACCTGAGTTCAAAAATGACCTCAGACACTTAAGCCATGTGAACCTGGGCAAGTCGATTAACCCCAATTGCCCTATCCTCTCTCCTCCAAAAAGCAAAAAAAAAGTGTTTGGGTGGGGGAAAGGTGGAACATGAGTGTAGAAAGCTACATATAACATCAGACTCTTTTTTTGATAAATTGGTTGGCTTTAAATAGTTGTTTTCCTTTCTTTCTATTTTAAAAATTCACTATTAGAAGAAACTGATTTTCTGAAGAGGGATAAAGGGAAATAAATATAAGTGATGTATTAATGAGAAGTTTTTTAACTTTATTTTTGCTTTTTGGAGGGGGAAGGTAGGGCAGTTGGGGTTAAGTGATTTCCTCAAAGTCACATGGCTTAAGTGTCTGAGGCCAGATTTGAACTCAGGTCCTCCTGACTCCAGGGCTGGTGCTCTATTTACTGTGCCATCTACCTGCCCCAAGAAGTTTTTTTTAAGAGAGAGAAGAGAGACAGAGAGAAACAGAGACAGAGAGAGAAGAGAAGAGAGAGAGGGAGAGAAATAGACAGACAGACAGATAGAGATAGAGATAGAGGCAGAGACAGAGAGACAGAGATGTTTAAATCTTGGTTCTAAGTTCAGCATTCTCCCTGCTATGCCCTTCTAGAGTTGAAAAGAACATGTGGCAAATAACCCAGAGTTGTCCATGTCAGGAGAAGAAAGAGTGCAGACAAGACCAGGTGCCTAGCAGAGGAGCGAGTTGGGGGAGGGGAGTGACTTCAGTATTTGTGTTTCATGTTTACAATCTCACATCTGTGGATGAAACCTGGGTTACAAAGCAATAACATAGAAAGGTTTAGGTAAGATAGTCTTAGGTGGCAATGAGTTGGAGATGCTGAGAGCCACTCTGCAAGACATATCCCATTCTTCCTCTTTGTCCAAGCTTCTCTCTCCCAGGCCATCCTGGGACCCAGAGTCCTTAGGGCCCAAAAAGAGCACCCCGAGTAAATTAAGAGCATTGGCTTTTGAATAGCCCATGACATCATCATGAGAGACCCTAGCCAAAAGGGTTTTGTCTGAATTATTTCCATGTATCTGTTGTTAGCTAATTAATGAAAGGCAATCCTAGTAATGAGCGTGTGAACGAGATGGCTTCATCATTGCCACAACAGAGATGTTTTCTGGCTTTTTTCCTTTAAAAGCAGGACAGTAGCAACCTCAACTTTGACTTTTCTTCATTGTAAAGTCATACAAATGCTTTCTCTTCCCAGCTTTCTAATACCAAATGATCGTGTGTCAGCTGCTTTGCCCTGAGACACAATATGTGCCCGATGCTTGTGTTACAGCTATTTTATTGCAACAAAATGCTTGCATTCTTTTTCAGGGGAGTCAATTGAGTGGGGTAAAGTTCTAACACTGCTTTTTTCTATCTAAAAGTTTTATTGTTTTAATGACACACCATGAAAGACTTGGTTACTCTCTCACTGTAAGAAATATTACTTTATAAGAAATAGAGTCAGTTTCTGTGTCTGTGTAATGAAGGGGCTGTGTCTTTAAAGTCACTTCCAGCTCTAACATTTGTGAAATGTGATTTAAAAGGGGTCTGTAGACTGAGTTGGTTTAGAATACTGAAACTGTACTTAAAAATCAGTGTTACTCATTTCTCCACAGTGAGTAGAATGGAGAAAATGGAACTAAGTAATGGAAAGAGTGTTTTCAGTCAGAGGACCTGAGTTCAGCAGAGCAAATGTAAACAACCCTAACCTTAAAATTCTGAAGTCAGAGAACCTGTGGCCTGGAAGAACAGATAGGACTTGAATAAATAGCAGAGGTGTTTGATCATTCCATGTAAGAAGAATGTCATGAACAAAAGTTAGGATGTGCGAGGGAGAATGGTTGGTTCATTCAAATCTTGCCTTTGATGCTTACTGCCTGGGGCAAGTCTGACCTCTCTGAGTCTCATTTTCCTCATATGCAAAAAAAAAAAAAGTTTGGAATAAATGTCCTCTGAGTTCCACAGATCTTTAGATCGACAATCCCAGACTCAGTTATTTACTACCTATGTAACTGTGGGCAAATTATTCACCCTTACCCTCTGAGCCACAGTCTCCTCATATTTAAAATGAAGGAGTTGGAACAAAGATTCTTGACTTTTGTTGGCATGAATCCCTTTGCCAGTCTAGTGAAATCTGTGGATACCTTCTCAGAATATTTTAAATGCATGAAATACAATCATATATATAAGATTATAAAGTGTAGGACTGGGAAAGGGAAGAGAATGAACATCCATTAAGTGCCTAAATGCTGGGAGCTGTCCCAAGTGTGTTATAAATACTGTTCCACTTAATCCTAACCTTGTGAAAGAGGTGCTATAGTATGCCACCATGGCAGAGTGGGGGTGGGGAGGAAGGGGAGAAAAATCTGAAACTCAAGTGATTCTGGAACTGAATATTGTAAACTAAAAGTAAACAAACAAGTCAATAAAAAATTTTTTTAAAGAGGTGCTATTGTGACACCCACCTCTCAGTTTATAGTTGAGAAAACTGAGGCAGAGACTAATGATTTGCCCAGGATCACATAACTAGAATGCCAAGAAGACCCTATACTGGGTCACAAAGAGTCAGGCACCACTGAATGACTCAACAACAACATAGAGAATAAGTATCTGAGGCTGGATTTGGTCTTTTATACACCAGCCCAGCACACTATCCATGGTGCTACCTAGTACAAGGTAAACCAACTATGTTGAAATATAGTTATCAAATTATTAGAAGAACAAATCCTTTGAATCCAGATTAAGAATCCCTAGACAAATGATTTCTAAAGTCTTTTCTAGCTCTTGATCCTATGGAAAATGTCAGTAAGTTGCTATTGAAAACAGAATACAAGACCCTCCACAACTTGCCTTCCTCACGCTTTTACAACATCATTTCTCCTTATGCACCTTAGTATTTTGCATGTTTCTGCTGAATAGATTCATTGCTACCGTCTAGACTGACTATTCTGTCTCCTGCCTGTTTTCCATCCTTCTGTCTTATTTCCTCATGCCCAGAATATGTTTTGTCATCTTCATCATCTTTGAATCATTATCTTCTTTCAAGATTCTGCTTAGGTGCTACCTTCAACCATTCTTGACCCCTTCTCCTATGCCCAGTCTCTCTCTTCCTATTTGAATTATATTGTGTTTTCATATATTGGCTTATCTTGTATCCTCCAATAGAACCTAAGCTTCTTGAAGGCCAGGGTCTATTTCATTCCTTGTCTTTCTGTCCTCAGCACCAGGGATAGCACCTACGTAAACTGCTTCAGATACTATGATTTCCTGGATCTTTGAGCCCAGCCACCTATAATTCACAGGTTTATAGAGTGACCCGAGGTTCAGAGAGGTTAGATTTACCCACACTCACACTTCTAGTAAGTATCAGAGGTGGTATCTGAACATAGGTCGTCCTGAATCCAAGTCAAATGATCACACCACATTATGTCTTACCTTGACTGTAGTAAATGTTTGTTGAGCTCACAATGTAATATTAAAAATTATTAAGGTAATAGCTAGCATTTAGATGGCGCTTTAAGGTTTGCAAAGCAATGTAAATATGGCATCTCATATGCTGTACATTCTATGAGCAAAAATTGACCCTATCTGAGCATCTCACAATCTCACAAGCTCTTTCTTTGTTTCCTGAACATCAATGCTGGTTTACTCACCCCCTCCCCCACCCTAGTCTCCTACCACCTCCCCCACCCAGAGGTCTGAGTAATTTTCTTCTATGAGGTTCAGCAAGGTGCATCTTACTCTTGATTTTTGCCATTGTGAGCCCAAAAGTAGAGCACAATTGGGCTCTCAATGAGATCTGTTACAGATACTGGCAAATTTGCCTCAGCTTAAAGCTATGTGAATAGCCGAGAAGCCTTTTGAGCTATTTGTAAGCTTCTGCTCAGACGTTCCTTCTTTCCTTCCTATTGATACCTTGAAGTATAATGTGCCACTCCCCTGGGCATTTTGTCCCAGGCTTATTTGCCATGAAAGCAGCTCAGAACGATTTTGTAAAATGAACTCAGCTACACAGCTTTGCAGATGTCAGGCTCTTTATGAAGGAAACTTCAAATTCATCACTTGTAAGTTGTTGTCCAAAGAGCTCTAAAATAAGCATAGGTCAGTATGATTTCTCTGGTGTTCTGCATTCTACTACTAATGAGTAGCTAAGATTTCAGGGGCATACTTTCGTCTCCTTTTACTAGAGACCTGCACTATTGTAACAATTAGAGAAGCTCTTGACATCCCTTGAAACCTTGGTCAAAGGTTCCAAGCAACATCAAGTTTTAAAAACAGTAATTTGATAATAGCCAGTGCAGTCGAAGTGGCCTGGAGCACATCCCATGAAGCTGGGCATGCACTCTGGTGCCTTTCTACAGGACATATATATGGCCCCTGGCCAAAGAATATAAGTGACCCAATGACTCCTGATTAATTCCTTGGATCACTTTGCTGGGGTTATAACAAAGATAATTGACCACAGAGTCAGAAGGAACCCTCAGTAGGCTATAAGAAGAGCTATGGAGAGAGTGGAGTGGTTTGCCATTTCCTTTGCCATCTCCTTTTACATTTGAGGAAACTGAGGCAAATAGAATTAAGTGCTTTGCCCAGAGTCCACAGCTAATAAGTGTCTGAGGCTAAATCTGAACTCAGGAAGATGAGTATTCCTGATTCCAGGCCTGGTGCTCTATCCACCGTGCCACCTACCGGCACTAGATTGAGTGGCCTTGGTGCAAAAGTTCTCAAAGTGTGCTCTGGGAAACTGAAATCAAAACTATTTTCATAATAATACCAAAACATTTCTGAATTTCTCTCCATTCAGCATGGCATAGTGAGTTGAGGGCTAGACTGAGCGTCAAGAAGACATGAACTAAAATCCCACCTTTGGAAGTTGATTGAATAAATTGATAATATTATTCCAGCCCAGATAAGTCAAATGTCAAAAATGTTAAGCCCTGAAAAATTTTCAGGTGACGATGTGTTTTTATTGTTTACTAGATATAAACAGAGCCTGACCTGAACACTCCCTTAGGTTCAGCTTTTTTGAGGGACTTGGTCACACCCGCATGGACCTCTATAAAAACTATCAAGTTCATTGAAATCAAGAGATTTGTGCATTTATCCCCATAAAAGAGAGGGAAGAAAAGGAATTCCTTGGGGTATTGAGGGAATGGAGTCCCTCAACATCTTCTTCCTTGATTGAAGGAAGATCTGGTGAGCTCCAAAAGGTCTTGAGGATCTTGAACTTTTCATTTTCTCATTGGTAGCCTAGAACTACCCCCCAAGACAACAGTAACCAGCAACTCTGTTCACATCAGGAGAAAGAACAACAGACTAGATGTGATGAGGAAATGAAAGATCCTAGCAGAAAAAAGTCCACACCATAGCTAAGGGATACATCCTGAAAACTCTAGCAGGACTTTTAGAAGCTATAAGGTAGCTTCTTTGCCACACATGCCTTTATCCTGAGTTCACTTTTCCCTGGACTCATGTACTGATAGGAAAGTGGGGTAGAGAGTTGGTTGGGAGAAGAAAGAGTTGTTTTGCACCAACTAGTCTTACTATACCACCTGAGGTAAATTCCCCTTTCTAAAAGCTAACAAGTCTGACAGGCTAATTGATAGTACTCGATAATCCTGGTGAGAAGTACACTGGTGGGAACTCTAGCATCTGACAAACTACTCCTCCAATTATCAAGGGCTACTCCTGGAACCTCAAGAAGACGTAGCATCCACGTTCTGGGAACCTGAATCATCAGTGCTAGGGAGAGCTGAGATGGTGACTTCAGAGCATTCACTATAACTGGGTAACCTTGGGTAAATCCACTAACCTCTAGGAGCCTCAAGGCTTTTAAAAATCAGTAAAAGGTTGATAATAGTAGTATCTATCTCTTTTCTTTTGCTTGCAAATTTTTTTTCATTTTTAATAGTATTTTTCCAATTACATTAAAGAAAGTTTTCAACATTCACTTTTATAAGATTTCGAGCTCCAAACTTTTTTCTCCCTCCATCTCCTCCCCCCTCCCCAAGATGGCAAGCAATCTGGTATAGATTATACATGTATAATCATCTTACACATGTTTACACATTAGTCATGTTGTTAAATAAGAATCAGAACAAAGGGGAAAAGCCAAGAGAAAGAAAAAAGGTGAAAATAGTACAAATGGCACCTGTCTTGTAAGGTTGTTATAAGGATGAGATAAGATAATGTACATCAAGGAGTTCTTAACCTTTTTTCATCATGAATACCTTTTGCAGACTGATAAAGCCTATGGATCCCTTCTCAGAATTATGTTTTTGAATGCATAAAATACATAGGTTTACAAAGGATGCCAATTATATCAAAACAGTTATCAAAAGATATTTAAAGATTTTCCCAGACCCCAAGTTAAGAAAACTTAGACTAGAGATAAACCTTAGTCTCTTTAAGATCCTAAACACCATGAAATGTCAGCTATCACCACAATCATCATCATCATCATTTCACAAATCCCTCACTCCTCCACACATTGGCCCCATCTTTCCTTGATGAGCAACTTGCAAACCTATCCTCTACCTT
The DNA here is from genome assembly GCA_028646575.1 of Pseudocheirus occidentalis. NCBI lineage: Eukaryota > Metazoa > Chordata > Mammalia > Diprotodontia > Pseudocheiridae > Pseudocheirus > Pseudocheirus occidentalis. The sequence continues at coordinate 156,740,338 of CM053601.1, read as the reverse complement.
ATGTGGCAATGACTCAAAATATTGTCATTAAAATGTCCCAGGAAGGACCTAGGGAGGGGAAGCAGTTAAAAGTCCAGCCCCAAATTTCCAGGGATAGATGATGGATCATTGTGAACTTAGCTACGAGTATCTGTGAACAGTGGTTGGACAGGAAGCTGTATTTTGGTCGTGGACTGAGATCATCAACTAGGGAATGGTTGGATGAAATGGGTCATAGAAGTGTAATGGAATATTATTGCACCATTAGAAATGGCATACATATAATAGTGATAAATAACAATTAAACATAATAATAATGAATGACATATTAAAAATCTATACAAAGTAATGCTAAGCTAAGAGAAAAGTGGAACAATGTACACACTGTTATTGTTATTGTTTCTAAAGTAAATTAAGAGCAATCCAGGCCTTCTCCCTGGAACAGAACCCATATTTTGTTTTGGGTTTTTTGTTTTCGTTTTATAATAATCTTCTGGTACTTCAGTTTGGTGTATTGGATCAAGTACTGGACTTGGAGTTAAGAGGATATGGGTTCAAATACTACCTCAGATACTTACTAGCTATACCACTAATTATAATAGAAATAATAAGTTAGCATTTGTACAGGGCAGGTAGGTGGCACAGTATATAGAGCGCTAGGCATGGAATCAGGGAGGTCTGAGTTCAAATCTAGCCTCATACCTTTACTAGCCATATGACCCTGGACAAGTCACTTGACTATGCTTTCCTCAGTTTCCTCCTCTGAAAAATGAGTTGAAGGAGAAAATGGCAAACCACTCCAGTATTTTTGTCAACAAAACCCTAAAAGTGGGCCACAAAGAGTCAGACACGATTGTAAATAATGAAAGAACAATTTAAAAAACCATTTATTTAGTGCTTTAAGTTTTACAAGGCTCTTTACATAAGATATGTTATTCTAGCCTCACAACAACCCTGTGAGGCAGGTCCAATTATTACCCTTATTTCACAGTTGAGACTATGAGAGATGAAGTGATGTGTCCAGGGTTGCACAGCTCATAAGTGTCCGAGGTAGGATTTGAACTCAGGTCTCCCTAGCTCTAAGACCAGTACTCTAGCCCCTCCATCACCTCGGGGCTCCTGGGAAATTCTAGGCAAGTTTTCTCCAGGCCTCAGTTTCTTCATTTATGCAAAGGAGGAGGCTGGACTCAGTGACCTCTAAGGTCTCTTCCACATTTAATCCTGTGATCCTGTGCTAGATGCTTCTGAGTCACAGAATGCCACAGACTCTGATGAATTCAATTTGAGGGTCACACAAAGGACAACATAAAGGCACATGGTGGATGTGAACAGGCTGTAACACATTACAGATGAATGTTGTGTAAGGATGTCATCAGACAGATATGTAACTGGAAAAGGAGGTGGGGCTATCCGAGAGTGAGATTATGGTCAACCCAACGACACCCCATTGTGTTTCATTGTGTATCAGTACAACCTCAAGACGTCTGGAGAAACTCACTCCTTCCCTTTCCAGTCCCCTCCCCACATAAGCTAGGTGGATCCCCTGCAGTGGAGGATTTATGAGATTTCATAGACAAGTTAATCAGGATAAGAAGGCAGGAATTGGTGGTAATTTGTAATGGTGGTAAAAGTACTCGCATCAAGGAAATCCCAGATCAATCAAAGTAGCAAAGCAAAAAATGTAACAGAATTTGAGGAGGATAAGATTGGACCAAGACGCTTAAAGGAAAGACAGAATTATTTTTGTCACACATTTTATGTACATTTCTTTTGTTGTTTTTGTTGCCCCTTCTAACAAACTATAATTTAGGACTTAGAGGGATTTGTTTTTATGTGACAATTTTATTGTGTCTGTTGGTGAGATTGTCCTTGTAATGACTATTAACTTTATAATAATAAAACATTATTTCAAATAAAGAATGGGTTCCAAGTGTATGTCTGGGAGACTCAGTTAGTCACCAGTCAGAGGGTGGGGCTCATGAGAAAGAATGTCAGGTATAGAAACAGTTTCTAGGACTTGTTGGCAATGTGATTGCAGGGAGGAACCAGCTGGTAGTGACAAATTATCCCAGAAGGGAAGTGGATGGAGGCCAGGCAGTTTGTTTGACTGAGCACAACATATGATGTAAATCTGGAAGAGACTTACAAGGTCAATCTAGTTTAAGCTTTTCATTTTATAGATTAAAAAACCCTGAGGTCCAGAGAGATTAAATTATTTCCTTTGGTACCAGCAGCTGAGCCAGGATCCAAATTCAGATCCTCACAGGCCAAAATCCATTGATATTACCACCATACATGGTTGAGTATCAGCCCTGGAAAGCACTTTTCTGTGTATGAGGAAATCCTCCCGGCTGAGAGAAAATAGTTTTGATTTGGTCAGGTCAAGAGTCACCAAACTGCAGAATCTAACAAAAAAAAGTTTGCTGATGATATCATGGATGACTGAGTGGACACCAGCTCCAGCAGGCAGCCCTGAGGACGCTGTCAGAGAATCCAGGATATCCTGATGACAAGGAAGGGACCAGAACTGAAAGATGCTTTGGAGATGTGATATTCATCACTGGGTCTCCTCTTGAACCTCAGAGAATGCTGAGGTTGCTGTTGTTCAGTCATTTCAGTTGAATTCAACTAACTTTTTTACCCCATTTGGGTTTTTTCTTGGCAAAGATACTGGAGTGGCTTGTCATTTCCTTCCCAAGCTCATTTTACAGATGAGGAAACCAAGGCAAACAGGATTACAGTGATTTCCCCAAGGTCACACAGCTAGTAAGTGTTTGAGGCTGGAACTGAACTCATGAAGATGAACCTACTTCTATCAAAAGGCTTATCCCTTCCATTTGTGTCCTTAATCTGAACCCCTCTTGTCTCCTTTAGGACCTTATTCTACTGGATAATCTTTCTCACTCTCATCATCGATCATCCCACTCAGCCAACAGCATTGTTATTTAATTGTTTATTTACAATCTGCAGTTTTTCTCTTGGGAATTATCTCTTCCTATCCCTTGGTTGGCTCTTGTCTTTAAATTTTGAATCAATCCCTAGTAAATTTGGACAAGGTTACTTCCTAATGTCTATCTGCCCCTAAATCTAGGATTTTAATTTCACTTTACATTCTATCGGGCACCAGTTTAATTCCCCGACTCCATCTACAACACAACATTGTTTCTCTGAGCACCTTGGTGAATGATCTTGATGGTATTTTAAAAGTTTTTTTTCCCTTTCTTTCTCAAGTTACTTTGTAAATAGTCTCCAGGAAGTAAAAGCACATGGCTGAGAGGAGAGTTGAATGCAAGCTCACACTTTCCCTATGGTAGGGCTTAATTATTTGCTATGAACACATCTCAGAGTTTTCCTTTGTTCTGATTTATCGAGTTGAGAAATTGTTTAACTCTCCAGAATGACCATAACGCACAAAGAAATTCCCACATTGAGACAAATCCTCAAAACAAGAAAATATCAAAGGAAGGCAGACACCATGGTGGCAAAGACCTGAGCTTGGAGACATTCTCTACAAATATTTGGACGCTTACTGGTATTTAGACAGTTTGTGACTTACATATGATCCATTCATTTGGTGATGATCAATGGCATTGCCTTTACACAGCTCCACCACAAGAGCTGCTCCCTGGTAATGCCAGCGGTGTCATAGAAAAGATACTTAGAATTTTAAAGACTTTTTGGGTAAAGACCTGTTGAATTGAAGGGATATGAAGATTAAAAAGAGAAATAGCTAAAGGAACTTACATAGGTACAGATGCCCAGTAGGATCATGGGCTCAAGTAACACCCAGGATTCCTGTCATATGTGGATTTCCCAAGTTTGAGGCATATTATAGATTCACATACACCCAAAACCATTGTTCCAAGCTTCCATCAACCTGTTTCTGTTAAGATTTAACCAAAAGATTCCTTAGTTAAAAAAAAAAGACCTTTATCGGCATAGGAAAAAAATGTATTGAGAAACATCCCTCCCTCCACTCCATTTTCTCACAAGTTACCACATCATTGGTGTATGAGGGGCAATACATCCACAGAGCACATCTGTATCTGGTAGATGCACAGTTAGGACAGCTTAGTCTCCTAAAATGATTTCCCTCTTACTTGCTGATGTCTTCTGCTGATGCCATCTGCCTGAGAACTGTTCTCTCCATTGAAGAGGGAAGCCCAATTGGAGTGCCCTCTGATGCCCTTTGCAATGCCATGGCTGATAATCATCCTCTTTCATCACAGGGGGAGGGACTTATTCAGCTGTTGGTTCATAGCCAGGAACTATTGTGGTTCTTCTCAATATAGACCCCAGTCAGCCACACGTAGCCAGTTAACTAGAGAAGACTAGGCAGTTAAGTCTACATTTTAAATTTTTCTTTAAAAAAAATTAAAGATATAGGTATCAACAGACATCTCCTCATGTATACATGTTCTAGCCCAAGTCAAGCAAACAAACATTTATTTATTAAGTGCCTACTATGTGCCAAGTACTGTGAATGCTGAGACTATGAATGGGAAAGAATGCAAGAAAGAATGGGAGGGGAGAGGGAAAGGACCCACATGTACAAAAACATTGATAACAGCTCTTTTGTGGTGGCAAAGAACTAGAAACTAAGGGGTATCTATTAATTAACCTCAACAAGTTATGCTACATGAATATGATGGATTACTATTAGTGCTGTAAGAAACAATAAAAGGAACAGTTTCAGAGAAACCTGGGAAGATTTACATAAATGGTGCAAAGTGAAGTAAGTAAAAACAGGAAAATAATACAATAATAACAAATACTGTATAAATAACAACAAATATATGACAACAACAACATTGCAAAGACAAACAACTTTAGATTTGAGAACTCTGATTAACACAATGGGAAACGTGATTCTAGAGCAGCGGTTCTCAACCTGTGGGTCACGACCTTTTCACAGGGGTCACAGGGGTCACCTAAGACCATCAGAAAACAAATATTTTCGATGGTCTTAGGAACCAAGACACCACTCCTCTATCCGTCTCCAGGTGGGTCTGTCCACATGCAGATATGCCCACATACAAGTATTAAAGGGTCGCAGCATTAGGAAGGTTGAGAACCACTGTTCTAGAGGACTCAGGTTAAACATGCTACCCACCTCTTAGAGGTATGATAGAGTGCAGATTGAGACCTTCATTTGGATACATACAATGGGAGAATTTGTTTTGCTTGACTATACATATTTATTATAATGGATTTCTTTGTTTTTTTTTTCATTTCTCAATAGGGGAGGAGGCTGTAGGGAGAGAAGGCAGATTTCATTGATTGAAACAAAATGTTTAATTTAAATAAACAAGCAAAAGGATTGACTTACCACACACACACACACACGCGCGCGCACACACACACATATAAATAAGCAAAAAGAATAGTCCATACTTTTAAGGAATTTACATTCAAATGGGGGAAAATAGTACATAAAGAGGAGCTAAAAAGTGGGAGAAAAGGGAGAAAGTGCACATGTGGTGGCATGGTGGACAAGTCCAGAGAGTCAGGAGCAGAGTTAAGATGTGAGAGCGACAGCCTGGGTACTTCCTCAAAATGGAGATTCCAGGATGAACTCACCAAATATAGGAGTAGAAGCATCTTTCTTCCAAAGTGAAAAGGCTTCTGGGATTTATAGAAGTCCAGAGGTTCAGGAGCAAAGCAAATAGATGAGTTTTCTAACCCCTCTATGTCTCAGTTTCCTTGCCTGTACTTATAATACATAAATTTAGTCAAGCAAATAAATTCACACATTGGCTATGTCCTTTTTTTTTTTTTTGCTCTTTTTGACTCCCAAAGAAGGGAGTCAAAGAAGAAAGACTTTTTGAAATACAAAAACAGTATGTTTTACTTTACAAAGAAGGAAGCAGTGAAATAAAAAAGATGTGATCAGCATTAATAATCTATAACGGATGTGGCCTGATTTCACTTCTCTCTTCTACTTTTCATCATCCAGTCCAAATTCTGGTTTCTCTCCTTTTATTCCCATCCTTTATGATTCTTTCTCTCAGGTTGAAATTTATTTTGCTTGAGATTATCCTTTCCCCAACTCTACCTTTCCTATTTAACTCCCATTCTCACTTCTTAATGTCCTCATCTCTTTCCCTATTGAATTTAATGTATTTCAATAATAAACTTATGTGTGTGCATGTATGCATTCAACTTTCCTTGGCCCAGTTCAGAGCAGAGTAAGATTCATGACCTACTTTTTCCCTGCCTGTCCTCTTCTATGTCTGTATGCTCTTCCCCCTGGCATACCCCAGTTATGAGAAATTAGTAAGGTTCTTTCCTCTTTTCCTCATTTTTCTGAAGTGCATGTATTCCTCTCTCAATCCCTTTTCTTTCCTCCCTTATAAGCACCAAAATTGAACAAGCCCATTCCACCTACTCCAGAACATGCATTTGTTGTAACTCTTTGTGTAACCCTTGAAAATAATGGGATTCTGAAGTGAAAGTTGTCTCTTCTTTCCTTATTATGATGAATCATTCCATCACCATTTAGTCACTTTCAATTGTTCTTTAAAAAAAAAACCTTCTGGATTCCCTTTGCATGCTGTTTTTGTATTTCAAAAATTCTACCTAGCTGATGATCTTTTCATAAGGAATGTTTCAAAGTCTTCTATTACATTAAATGCCCATTCTTCCCCCAATAAGATTATCTTCAAATTTGTATGACGAATTACTCTTCACTGTAAGCCTTTTAATTTTGCCTTTTGAAATATATCCAAATCTTTCCTTTCCTATATTGATGTTGCAGCACAGTCTTATGGGAACCTGAATCAGTACTTGAACTCTTTTTCTCTGGCTGCTTATTGTACTTTTTCTTTGACCCAGAAATTTTGGATTTTGGCTATATCATTCCTTAGTGCTTTCAATTTGGGGTTTCTTTCAGGAGGTGGTCAGTGGATTCTTTTCATTTTCACTTTACCCTTTGTTTTCACTAGATCTTGGCAGTTTTTCTTCTAGTATTTATAAAGACATGACAAGCAGGCTTTTTGTTTGGTCAGTTTTTTCATGGAGTCTGCAGAATTTTAAATGGTTTCTACCTGACCTATTTTCTATGTCAATTATTTTTTATACTTTATAATATATATGTTCTTCTAATAGTTCAGTCTTTTTGCTTTGTTCTAATACATCTTGTTATTTCATGGAATCATTGAATTCTTTTTATTTTTGGAAGTCCACTACTTGGATAAGGTTTTCACCTTCTGTTCTAAAATATTTATTATCATTCCAACTTTTCCGTCAAGGATTGTAATTTCACTTTTTTTCTTCCTTTATTTCTTTCAGATACTCTTAGAGTCCTTATTACTACATCATTCTTTTCTCTGAGGCTTTATTTGTACTTACTGAAGAATTACTCTCTTCTGTGCACTTACTTCCTGAATTCACACAATTATTTCCCATTATATTCAAAGTTTCTTTCTGTTTGTTTACATTTCTAGCCTTGGTTCCTAGATTGGGCCTTTGCTTCAAGGCCATGTCTTATACCATCCTGTTCTCTTAAATCAGGTGTGAAGGCCTGATTTGGTCCTTTCTATTTTATGGATTTGATGCTACTGCCATTGCAGTTGTGAATGGAGTGGCTGAGAGTAGACCCCACCTTCTGCCACAGTATCTGGCTTCTGCCTCCATCTTCTGGTGGATTGATATTAGTAGTGGCCTTAACCCATCTCCATTTCCTTTTCCTTTCACAGGTCCAACCAGGAATTGGTTACAGATATCTTCTGCTGTGTCCCCGACAGCCTCTCAATTAGATATGAGAACTTTTACTAGTTAAAGACTCTTTGGAAGATCTTCTGGTGTAGGTTGTCTAGACACTGGGTTGGCCTTACCTCCTGCTATGAACCTAAGACAGATGCTGACCTCAGGACTCTTAGCCCTAGTACTAGCTATCAGAGTGCAATGCTGACTGTCTCCTATTAAAGCTTTAAGAGGAGTCCTGACTTCAGAGGTATTAGACAACCCCTGTGGCTTCCTGGATCTCTTACTATATAGTTCTAACAGAAGTGATATTTTGTGCCACACTGGAATTTTAACAGGCTAGGAATCAGATCCCACTGGCTTCAAGAGGTCCTATTTGTTAGAATTCATTCTGACTTCTGTTCCTTCTTGGCACATGCCTTCTCAGAGCACTTAAAGGATCCTGGCTTTCTACTTTTGCATCTCTGGCCTGGAGGGAAGAGTGTACTAGTCTTTCTCTTTAATTCCTTGATCATTGTTCTGTATAATCCCCTTTTAAAACCTTTCCTAGAGTGGGAAAGCTGGGACTTTTCACATCACTATGATAACCAGGATTTGGAATAGCTTTTGAAACTGATTTCCCCACTACCGATGGTCAGACTTTCTCACTCCAAACTCTTAGCTGAGATATTGTCCAAATTGCCCTCTTAAATCTTTTGTCCTAGAGTTAGATACCTGAGTATTTTCACATCATCCTCAGATCTCCCCTTAGGAAAATTGCAAAGAGCTATAATTTCGATCTTCCTCACCCTCATCATCCTCCTGGTCCATAAAAATCCACTTGGGACCAAAACCGAAAAAGACCAGATTGATCTCATGGGGCTGGTAAACTTTGCCTTAATGCTCTCCAGCACCCTAAATACTATATTCTGTGATCTTTCTTATATGTAGCACAGTCCCCACCCCATGACTCCAAACCAGCTACTGGACACACAATTGCTCCACAAATATTTTGGATTCACATTATATTGCCGCCCCCCCCAAAGCCACCAATTATAGGTTTGTTGGAATTAACAAGCTTTTCTTTTTCAACTGATAATGCCTCTGGAAGGGTTAAGGTTCTAGAAATCCCTCACAGATTAGTGCGATCTCTAATCGGATAGCTTTTCTCTTAAACTCTAGCAGAGATTAGCTCTGCAGAGAAAATGGGAGTTTCAGTTGGGGGAGGGGGAAAGTAGGATTTGAGGTATCATTGGGAGAAACCTGAAGGGAGAGAACCCAGGTAGCTTGAGGCCATTGACAAGTGGAAAAAGAGAATAGAAAAGAAGGTAGAACAATTACAGATACATTGTATGTGTGATGACTAACTTTGATAGACTGGGCTCCTCTCAGCAATAAAAGGTTAGAAGACAACTCCGATAGACTCATGATGGAAAGGGATATCCACAACCAGAGAAAGAACTATAGAGTTTGAGTGCAGATTGAAACAAACTACTTGCTCTCTCTCTTTTGTGTTTTGTTTTGTTTTGTTTTATCCTTTCTCGTTGTTCACTCCCTTGGTTACAACCCTTCTTTACAACTTGACTGTTGTTTAATGGAAAGGTATTTGTAGAGCCTATATTTGAGTGCATGCTGCCAATGGGGAGAGGGGGGAGGAGAGGGAAGGGAAGAAAATTTGGAACTCAAGGGATTGTGGAACTGAATATTGTAAACTAAAAGTAAATGAATAAAATTGCTAAAAAGAACCAAAAAAAGATTTAAAAAAAATAGAAAAGGTAGAGAGGATGCCAGTGGCAGACTGCTTTTCTCATCACTGGCCTTGCCCAGGGTAAGTCAGTTTGCCTTCACTGATTTATAATTAGGTCTTCATTACATCTTCATTGGTTTCTGAGCTTTCTACTATCTTCCAGCAGCTATCTCCTGTAACTATATCTGTTTCTCAATCTCTATTTGCCTTTTCTTCCTCCTTTCTGTTCCAACATACAACAGCAGTTCTATTTGTACTCGCAAAGTACTGGAAACCAAGAAGATGTCCATAGATTAGGGAATAGTTGAATAAAGTCTGCTATGTGAATGTAATGGAATACTATTGTGCTGTAAGAAATGAGGAATGGGGCAGTTTTAGGGACACTCAGGAAGACATGCTAAGTGATAGAAAATTAAAAGAGCAGAAACTGAAAAAAACATTCTGCAACATTATAAAAACAAACCACTTTAAAAGACTTGAGACTTCTGATTAGTGCAACGATCAATGCAATTCTAGAGGACTGCTGATGAAGCATGCTACCTATTTCTTTTTAATTGAAAAAAATAAATAAATAGACTTAGATGGTCTCATCATCTTGGGTGACATTATACCTTTAGGAAAATTCTGTCAATTTTATATTGTTTTTTGGGGGGGATGTTATGAGTTTCAAACAACTGTGCATAATAGTTCTTCCTACCTTCGCCCTCTGACCACTTTAACTCTTCATTTCTATCATTGCCAGACTAATCATCTTTATGTATGCCATGCCACTTGTCTGTTCAAAAGCCTCCAGTGGCTTCCTTTTGCCGATAGAATACATCTCCATCTCTCATTCACAGCCCTCCTCAGCCTAGTACCACATTTATCTCATGCTATTCTACTCTACGTTCTCTATGCACCAGCCTAACTAGCATAGGTTCTGGCCACTCAATATGATTGTCACTTCCCTGTCTCTGTGGAGCTCCCTCTAGACTCACTCTCTCAATTCTTACTGGACTCTTGGATGAGGACTAGTTTCCCCTTAAGCGATCTAGGGATTAATCTAAGGATTAATCTAAGGGGCTAAGGATTTTAGTTCTCCTACTCATGAGCCCCCATCAATATGTTTTCCTCTGATCATCAACCAGTAGCTTCAATCAATCTGTCTAAAAATCCCCTTCCAGAAAAAGAGTATTTATTAAGGTGGTATAGTTGGTATCAAATGTTTCCTCTGAAAAAAAATCTGATGTATCGTCTCTCCCAAGTAAACACAGAATCCCAGAAAAAGCATGTAATGCACCTTGGAAGTATGGTTGTAGTGAGGCACATCATAGAGAACATATGTAGCCAAAGGACAGATTCAAGACTCCTGGTTACCAGAAGTCCTTTTGTTAGCTTTCAGTTTTAATTCTCTTCTGGTCCAAGTGGTTATACACCTTGGAGCTAATTAATTCTTCTCTTGGGGTGATATCTTTCTGTATCTGTCTACATCTGGATTCGTCCTTGGTGTGTCTGTCTTATTGGTCCTTCCTTTCCAATAACATGTTCAATAGAATGGGATGGAATAGAGGGAGAGAGGGAGGGAGATAGAGAAGGAGGGGAAAGAGAGAGGCACAGAGAGACAGAGAGAGACTTTCTTCTTCCCAAGAGAGATTTTTCTCTCAGGAACATGGCTTAACTTGGAATCTTCAGCCCTAGGCCTGAAATCTTCAACCACTGAACCTAACCTCCCTGGACTGACCTCTCTTTTGTACATTGGCTCAGACATTATATTGTTTTCTTTCTTGACCCAATCAAAGAAACTCATATCTCATAAAAGTTTAAAACTTCATCAGATCCTTATAGTGATTGTATTATATACATCCCCTTATACTTGGTATTCTTTTTCTTCTTCCTCTCTGCCTGTTGGGATTTTACTCATCCTTTGGGCCAACATAAAGTTATCTCTTTTCATTGATCTGCATGGCAGGGTAATGACCTTCACCACGAATTTCACATGACCCTGTTTCCCTCAGTTCTTGAATATATGCTGATGTAATCTTGTGTATTTGAGCTATCCATGTTGGCTTCTTAACTTACTCCACAGTAACATCAGGGCTTATGCCTAAGCTAAACTTCTTGTCTCCCCTAACACTAAGTACATATCCTGTACATATTAGGTGCCTGAAAATTTTGCATGGAGTTGAATTAACATCAGCATTTTAAACACAGACTCTGCTATATTAGAAAGTGCTTTCTTTCTAGGTTGGTTTTTTTACATGTTTATCTTGTTACACCAAGCTTTGTAAGGGCATAATCTGTGGCTCACATGTGAAAATGGTGCTAGCAATCAGTATTTGATAAATATTTGGCGAAATTTTGTTGTTGTTTTCTTCTTTACCTTCTTCAACCAAACACAGATAAAGGCAACTGCTGCCATTGTATTTTTTTTTTATCAAATTAAGAGATATTTGTGGAGCACCTGCTGTGTCCAGCCCTGTGAAAGACATCATGAAAGATATAAAGAGGTAGGTCCAGTCCTCATGAAACTTCCAGTCACTCATGATGGAAAAGCTGTCCATGTCCAGAGAAAGAACCTGAGTTCTTTCTCTGAGTCTGAACCTGAGTCTGAATACAGTTTGAAGAACACTATCTTCACTTTCTTTTTCATAGATTTTTTCATTTTGTTCTGTTTCTTCTTATACAACATGACTAATATGGAAATATGTTTTACATGGTTGCACATATATACCCTATATTCAATTGCTTACCTCCTTAGAAAGAAGGGAGGGGGATAATTTGGAAGTCAAAATTTTATTTTAAGAATAAATGTTAAAAATTGCCTTTATATATAATTAGAAAAAATCCTATTTAAAAGAAAAAAGAAATTAAACATATATAATATACACATGTATATATATGTATGTGTGTATACATATACATATACACATATACATATGTGCGTATGTGTGTATGTATATATGAAAAAGTAAGCAAGGGATAATGGGACAGTAAAATGAATAATAATTTTGGAAATTCAAAACCCGAGTTCAAATCCCAGCTCTGTCACTTACTACCTTGTTTGACCTAGGATAAGTTATCAAAAGGCTCTAGGTCTCAGTATAGCAGTAGAGATGGTATACCTTTAGCCTTGGTATTAGCTTTTTACAGAAACAACATCAGAGTCTACTGAAGTATGTGGACCCACTCATCCCTGTATTAAATGCCCCAGTTATCAGGCTACTCTAGTCCTATACTTATGTCAACAAAGGCTTTTTAATACAACCTTGTAGCTATCTCTGAACTTCATAGTCACTATATTTACTTCACTAACCTTTCCCTAGGTCACTCAAGTTGTGTTAGAGGAAATACTTGAACTCAGATCTTCTGACTTGAGAGTCAATGTACTTTCCACTGTGTGCCATGTTTACTTCTTACCATCTCTCCTCCATTTTTCTATAGTTTCTGAGAATCAGCATGGCGTATTGGAGCATCGGACTTGCAGTTCAAAGTAAATTCAACAGTTGTATATTTGGGACTGTTATATGCAAAATGCTGTCCTGGGTATTGAGGATGCTAGGAGAGATAAGCTCTAAAGGAGTTCATAATCTAATGGTGAGAGAAGACTATGAGCAGAAGAATGACATGATGGCAATGGTATAAAGGGTGGAGTACAAGGTAGAAGAGCAATTAGGTGCCAACCCTGGAGTCAGGAGGCCCGGAGTTCAAATCCAACCTTAGACACTTCCTAGCTATGTGAACTTGGGGAAGTCTCTTAACTCTGTTTGCCTCAGTTTTCTCACCTGTAAAATGAGCTGGAGAAGGAAACAGTAAACACTCCAGTATCTTTGCCAAGAAAACCTCAAATAATGTCACAAAGCATCAGATGTGACTGAAACAACTGAACAGTAGCAGAAAGTAGAAAGACTGGAGGCGGGGAGCTAGAGCTCTCAACTCATTCTATATGTCCCTGCCCTCCTATGTGCTAAACTACTAACTGGGTTTTAGTCCTGATGAGGGTGGAAGATGGGGGTGACTACAGGACGTTGTGCAATGATAGCTGGGAGGTGTGGCATGGTTTGAGGTCAGAAGAGATGCTAGGGAGAGATTGGTGATGCTGTTCCTTTCTAGGGATGTCATTAATTTGACTCATCCAACTCTTTGATATCCTAGCTTTACTAGAAGAAATCAGAAGTCTCTGTTAGTAATGACTGAGCCAAGACCAAGAACACCACCTGCTAAATTATGGTGACATAAAAAAAACAAAAGGCATCCATTAAATACTTGTTTTTTTCAAAAAGAAAAGGAAAGAAGGAAAGGGAATACACATTTATGCAGTGTCTACTCTGTCTCAGATACTCTAAGTTATTTTTACAAATATTAACTCATTTAAAAGAGTATTCAAGGAAGTGAAAGATTAGACAAGGAAAAGACAAAAACTATGCAATACATCTTTAAATTTAGTGCAAAAATTTGGTGCCTGCTGAATACCTAGTAAGACACAACTTGGTGGCTATATGCATAAAAAGCTATCTTTGTAGACTGTTAAACAACTCTCTACACAACCAAGAACTCAGAAAATTTTGGAAATCTCACTTAATCACCCGTACCAGTGCCCAGAGCATTATCCCAGACTGATTTGTTGCCCATAATTGCCTGAGTGTGATATTGAGCTACAAAACACTTTATAATAATGTTTTTAGCAGATGAAACAAGCCAAATTCTCACAATCTCTAAGAAATGTGGAATTAAATGTTTTCCAAATAGGAAAACCTGGCAGAAGACATAAAAACGATGAAAGAATAAGATGAGGTATATATCATCCTCATCATCCTGTCGGCCCCTGATGTTGTACCAAGGATACTATCAGTGATCCTATGGAAGATGAGCTGACATCCCAAAGCTTTTTATTGAAGGAATGGTCTTACTATGTGACAAGCACTGTGATTTGCACTTGGGATACCAATAGAAAAAGCAAGCTAACCCCTGCTCTCTAGGGGCTTACACTTTAATAGAAGGAGAAAATGAACAAAAGGAAATTCAGAAGGAAATACCCAGAAGTCTCAGACAATACCAGGGGACTGCAGGGTATGGGTGAAGTCTGGAGGATTCCACGAGGCAGTCAAGGGCAACTGGTAAAGCCTAGTGGTCCTTTATATCTTTGGAAATAATGGATTGACTCCCATCTCACTACAGAAAGTTATTTCCTTTACTCATGCAAGAGTCTAAAGAACATTAAATACAAAAGAATTGTTACAGGAATGGGACTTGTTCCATTATTTTTTATCTGAATTCCATCAAATAAAACAATAACAACAACAACAACAACAGTCTGACAGCATGAAAAAATTCTAGCTTGGAATTAGGAAAACCATATTCAAGTCTTACTTCTTAAACTTAACTAGTTGTGTGATCCTAGGTAAGTCATTTATCTTCCCTGGACCTTAAGAAAATCCCTCACTCCTCACCTTTGTTTCTTAGAATCTCTGACTTCCTTCAAACTTCAGCTCTAGACCCATATCCTCCATGAGTCCTTTCTATATTGCCCCAGCTGCTAGTGGACATATGATCTCTTCTGAAAGAATATAAGTTTCATGATGACAGGGACTCTTTTATCCTTTCTTTTCCTTCCTTCCTTCCTTCCTTCCTTCCTTCCTTCCTTCCTTCCTTCCTTCCCCCCTCTCTTTCTCTCTCTCTCTTTTTCTCTCTCCCTCTCTCCATTCCTCATTCCCTCCCTCTCTTCCTCCCTCCCTTCCTTCCTCCTACCTTCCTCCCTCCCTCCCTCCCTCCCTCCCTAATAAAAGCTTGCTTGTTGATTATAGGCAGGTTACCCTCTCCTTTGGGGAAGAGAATTCCCATACTGGAAGTGCTTCCACTTCAGAAGTCTCAGCTTCTTAGAAGTCTCATACTAATAACTTAAAGCACATGCTCAAAGCCCCCATTTAACAATGCCCATTTCTCTAGCACTGTACATTTTACAATGCACTTCTTTCAGAACATTCCTGTGAGGTGTGTGTATAATGTATATACATACATGTACATAATACACATATGTATATATGTATATGTGGAGAGAGATAGAGAGAGTTTTATTAACCCCATCTAACAGATGAAGAAACTGAGATAAGTAAATAGTTTGCCCAAGGTGGAATAGCTAGTATGTTTTGGAGCCATGATTTGAACCCAGGCCTCCAGACTTTAAAAAACAGCATTTTATCGAGGCTAAATAAGGAGATAGCAGAAAGAATGCTGAATTTGGTTTTAGGGGGTCTAGGTTTGAATCTTGGCTTTCTTTCTTGCTACCCTCTGTAAAGTGAAGAGTGTGGATTTGATTATGTCTAAGGTCTTTTCCTGTTCCTAAGCCATGGTCCCATGGTCCTTTCTATCCTTTGTACTAGACTGTTTGATAAAACAAGACAAGCTATATCTCTTACCAGAAGGTTTGGGTTTTGTGCTGGTTGATGTCTTGCTCTTCATAATTCTGACCCAACATCTGATACTTGGGACTTCCCTTTTATTCCCAATTATCCCTGTTTCCCTTGAGGGGCAGTCTACATGATCCCATTCACACACAAGTAGTGTGTCTTGAGTGATGATGCCTTCCTGTTTCTATGCTCTTCCTTCCTGATGACAGATTCTATGATCATAATCATAGATTGCTATGGAAGTAGAGAGACTGTAAGTCTATTTCTGGGAAATCTTTGTGGTTTCGGAGTATATGTGTGGAAACTGTGATCCATATACAATAGAGAACAGAGAAGCTATGGGAGATGCCATTTCCCCTTCTGCTGATGTGAATACATAAAGCATTTGCCTACTTTTATTGGTGGAGCACATTATGAATCCGTGCCTTTCAAAAATCCCATAAATCTCCAGGTGAGTTTATAGGTTGCCTTTCATCCAAGGACCTCAAAGAAACTCTGCTTATATAGTATCATTATTAATCATCAGACAAGCTCAGGAAGGCGAGCAGTGAGTTTTATAGAGGGAGGGACACACTGAGGTTCCCCAAAGTTAAGTGATTTCCAAAGGTTACCCAGCAGGTCACTGAATGAACAAGTTGGGAACAGAGCCCAGAACTCCTGACTCTTTCCCCAAGTATATATCTCTTCCCCCAGCAACTCCTAACTTCCTTCCTTCTTTCCTCGTAATTAATAATAACCAGAATTTATATGGGGTGTACTATATACTATGGACACCTTACAAATATTACGTCTTCTGATCCTCACATGAACCTCAGGAGGTAGGTGCTATCATTATTTCCATTTGACTCTTAAGCAGACTGTGGTTAAGTGATTTACCCAAGGTAGCACAGTTAGGAAGTGTGAATCTGAATTCAGATCTTCCTAACTGAAGGCCCAGAACTCTGTTAACTGTGCCATCTAGCTGCCTAATTGGCTTCCTTGTCTCTAGTATTTATCCTTCTGTCACACAGCTACCAAAAGATTCCACCTAGCATTGGCTCTTCTCCTTCTCAAAAACTTTGATGGCTCCCAGGTTCCTATAAAAAAGACTACAGACTTCTCAGACTGGCATTTTAGACCTTCTGCTAACATTTTTTTTTTCATTATGTCTTTTCTTTCCAGTCAGACTAGCCATTCCTTGAATTTGATGCATTCTCCCTCACCTTTGCCCATTTGCATAGGCTGACCCCTATCCCTGGAATGTGTTCTCTTCTTATTTCTGCTTTTCAGATTTTTTTAAATCTTCAATCAAGTCTCAACCTAGAGGCTCCCCTGCCCCCACTCCCGTCATCAATATTCTTTCTCTCCTGAAATTTCCTGAGAAGCTTTGTCTCAGTTTTTTTGTTTGCCCCTTCAAGTTTATTTTGTATTTTATTTCTCTCCTAACAAATTATATCTCATAACTCCAGCAGCATGTAGACTTCTAGAGGAATTAGGCCCCTTTAGGACTTAATCCTGTGTCTCCCCCCATGGTAGGTGTTTAACTAGAGTTTTGTTGTTGTTCAGTCATTTCTGTCACATCTGACTCTTTGTAACCCCATTTGGGGTTTTCTTGGCAAAGATACTAGACTGGTTTGCCATTTTCTTCTCTGGCTCATTTTACAGATGAGAAAACTGAGGCAAGCAGGGTAAAGTGACTTGCTCAGGGTCACACAGCTAAGAAGTGTCTGGGGCCAGATTTGACCTTAGAAAGAGGAATCTTCCTGATTCCAGGCCCAGCACTTGATCTGCTGCACCACCTAGCTGCCACCTAACAAGAATTAGTTCAGTGAAATTTAAACTGTCCTCCAAAGTTGATTTTTAGTAGAAATCTGAATGCGTCACATTGTCCAATGAGAGGGAAAGGAAATATTGTCCTAATCTGCTGAAACCTCTGTGTAGTCAGGAAGGTACCCGAACCCTGAAAATGCCAGACTCCCCTGTGTTAAGTAATATCACTAACATATATATTATATTATTATATTATATATTATAAAGAATAAGCTTTATCAACAACAGCTTGGAGTTTTAGCGGCTTTTGTCTTGGAAAGCAACAGTAGCCAGATTTGGCGACTTTCTCTCTCCTTTTGGGTCTGGCCTCCTTTTCTTGCATCTCCACTCACACAACCACCACCCTTTGTCATTCCTTAAATACGTCTTTCTTGGACCATTACAATCACCCTTGCCTTTAGCCTCACCAATCTCTCTGTTCTACATAGTTGTCAATTTAATCTTCCTAAAGCAAAGATCTGGCCATGACACTTTTCTCTTCAAACGGAAGCATACTTGAATGGACCTGAACTCCAGCATAAAATCAATTTAAACTTAACCAGGTGGCATCAACAGCCACTATCCTGATTCTATTTAACAAGAAAGATAAGGAGCCCGTGTAACAGAAGGGGAAAGATACATAGATTTGGCTTCTAAGAACGTAGGCTCAAATCATGCCTCAGTCGCTACCTGGGTGATCCTGGGCAAATAATGTCACCTGGGTTTCATTTTTTTGATATTTAAAATGAAGAGGTTAAAAAAGATGCCTCTTTTTTGTTTCTGGGCTTTTTGGAAGAGCAAAAGGATATATTGTATTTATTCAAAGAAAGAAAAAACTTTGTTGTCTTGAAATCAGGAAAGTCCCACTACAATTTTGTTATGATGAAATTTGTTGTGATGGGATTTGACCTGAATGGCAAAGATCACATTAAAATTTTCAAGGGAAAAAACATAAAATGTGATAAAGCTATTTTTCTTCATGGGGAGAAAAATTCCAATGATGGATACAAAAAGATTGAAAGATAAAGGGGATGGGGGAGAGGCAGAGAGATAATGAAAGCCAAACTGAACTGTGTAAACAACAGTTATGAAAAAAACTTAAAACAATATGATGTTGGGGCACTTAGGTGGTACAATGAATAGAGTACCAGCCCTGGAGTCAAGAGGACCTGAGTTCAAATCTGGCCTCAGATACTTAACACAAAAAAACTAGTCATGTGACCTTGGGCGAGTCACTTAACCCCAATTGTCCTACTTTCCCCACTCAAAAAAAAAGAAAAGAAAACAATATGATGTTTTCAGAGAAGTGGTGTTCTTTGCAGGACTCCAAAAGGGCATTTATACTTAAAACCTAGGATTGTGTGATTTGGCCCCAGTCACCCTGGAGGTTATGCATTTATCCTACTGACTACAAGTACAATCTCCCTATAATTCCCAGAGAGCAGATGACTTTCTAACACCCTCCTTGGTTGGTTATACTAATTCACTCTCTTGGTGGCATAAGTTATTGTAGATTTACCTAATCAGAATCAGTCCTCCAGCCCACCTCTGGCGAACCCAACCCCTTCCAAACCCGACCACATTTTTCTTCAGCCTTTGTCATGTAACTTTAGCATAATAGAGTTGATTCCCCGAGGCATACTTGGATACTGTTAACGGCATTTTAATCACAGCAGAGAACCAATAAAAGAAATAATGGAATATATAATCAAACATCTATCACACTGTTTTATATCTGCAACCTCTCTCAGACCTGGGCAGCCCCCAGGTAGTAAGTACATAGCTGTACAAAACAGGATATCTGGGTAATGCACAGCTGACTTGATTAAGTTTCCTCTGGCTGCCCCTCCTACCACTGGACAAAGATGTATAGACAATTCAACACAGTTCTCAATTCATATTAGATTCTTTTATACAATCCAGTAGCACCAGTCATGAAGATTCGGGAACTTGGGACTCAGGATTATGCTCAACAGATGATATAGACTCAGGATTTAATGAGAAATAGAACTCCTGAAGACTTGTATTTTTTCTGCTTAAAGTCCTGTTGGTGACTGGCAGCCTTGACTACTTCTTGCCATGACTGGATGCTCCATAGTTCATCATGGAGTAAGGGAAATGAATACCTTTGGGCAACTAGCTCAGCAGCAAGAGCCAGCTGCCCTTCCACTCTTTTCTTCCTTTTCTCTCTTTGACCTTGAGATCTTTAGTCTGCAGCCCCTTTCTTCTACAGGCTTATGGGCTACCTGTTTCATATTTCCTCCTTCTCATCTCACAATTTGGAGCCTACTTCTATCAAGAAGGGATCAAGAGATCCAGACAGAATGAGATGAACACTACATCAAACTCCTGTGCTTGGCATTTAAAGCCTTTCATGACCCAGTTCCGACCTGTTTTTCCAGACTCATTTCATATTACTGACCCTTATGCAGTCTGTGTTCTAACCAAACTGGTCTACTTGCTGGTCCCCAGACACTGCATTCAATTTCCCACCTCCATGCTTTTGCACAGGCTGTTCCCCTTGCCTGAAATGCCTTCCCATTTCATCTCTGGCTCTTAGAAATTCCTAGCTATCTTTTCAGCTCATGTCATCTTCTATCCCTAGTTTTTCCTGGTCCTCTCAGTTGTTAAAGTTCCCCCATTACTGTGTATTTACTTTTTATGTGTAAAATATGTATATTCTACATATGATATCAAATATTTATATATGTGCATATACATATGTGTACACACATACATTTTGTATTTGCACTAAATTATATGCATTCATGTTGTTTCCACCAAGGTGAATGTAATCTCCTTAAAGCCTTATGTGGTTTTATTTTTGTCTTTGCATCCCTACCCTAATCTTCCTAAAGCAAAGATCTGGCCATGACACTCTTCTCTTCAAACAGAAGCATACTTGAGTGGACCTGAACTCCAGCATAAAATCAATTTAAACTTAACCAGATGGCGTCAACACCACTATCCTGATTCTATTTAACAAGAAAGATAAGGAGCCAATGTAACAGAGGGGGGAAAGATACATATATTTGGCATCTAAGAACCTAGGCTCAAATCACGCTTCAGTCACTAACTGGGTGACCTGGGCAAATAATTTCACCTGGATTTCATTTTCTTGATATTTAAAATGAGGAGGTTGAAAAAGATGCCTCTTTTTTGTTTCTGGGTTTTTGGAAGAGCAAAAGGACATATTGTATTTATTCAAAAATTAAAAAAAACTTTGTTGTCTTGAGATCAGGAAAGTTCCACTACAATTTTGTTATGGTAAAATTTGTTGTGATGGGATTTGACCTGAATGGCAAAGATCACATTAAAATTTTCAAGGGAAAATACACAAAATGTGATGGTGGCTTTATGGTGGCTCGTGCATAAGAGCTCAAGAAAAGTTTTTGCACAGAATTGAACTGCCTTCATTTAAGTCTTGCCGTTTTGGAGTTCCTTGATGGAGTTCCTCCATCTCTCTTAACCCTAGAGATACTTCTTTACTGGGAGCAAGGAGGCCCTAAGTCAAGAAGAGGTTCACATTTAGGACGAAGGTAAAAAACTTCTTGATGAGAGAGTTGGATTCTCTGGGACAGACAATTCCCTCCCTGGAGACTCTGAAAGAGTCTGGAGACAGAAGACCAGCTGTGTGGGAGGTTTTAGATACAATCTTGCTTAGAAGTGATGGATGCAACTAAATGATCTCTGGGCATTCCAGAAAGAGGGGAGCTTTTTCAGGCAGTGGACTTTGTGGGTCTAAGAGTCATTGCCTGAGATTCAGTTCTGCAAAGGCATAATTGATTCATTCATATATCCATCATCTTTCTGTGGCAGGGGGCAAAGTTCTTTGGGTCCTAAGTGAATAAGGAATTCTTTGTCTAATGGAAGGTCTACTATTGAGTAGTAGACGATTTCTTTTTCTTTCCACTGAGGACAAGCAGTCTATGTTGGCAAATTCCCAAGTACAAGGACAAAAAGGATTTCTGTCCACAGAGGGCACTGCCATCTTGTCAGTGAACAAAGAAAGGTTCAGTGCCTTCTTTGCTTAGCATCACAGGTTTATAGATTGGGAAATGGAAGGCATCTTACCCAATGTCCTCATTTTATAGATAAGACTACTAAGGACCAGAGGGGTTAAATGCTTGTCCAAAATCATGGCAGTAGCATGTGGCAGGGCTGAGATTTGAACCCAAGTCCTTCCTCTAACTCTAATTCCTAGCATTCTTTTTCTTTCTACTCTGTTTTCCTGCAGGGAACCTTTCTCATGTATGATCCTGAGGTTGGTAAACTGTTCCTTTTTTTCTTTGACTTGGATCCAAAGATTTTAAGAGGTCCAAAGACCCTATGAGGGGAACATCCAATTATTTCTATAGAGACTTAGAAACATGGAACCCATTTGCCTTTCTTTCTCAAAAGATTCAGCAGAAAGAGGGCCCAGAATCTAAAATCCTGAATAATTCTGTGTTCCACTCTCATCCTGATGTTTTCTTCTGTTCCCAGGGCTTTGCCTGTTTCCCACCAACAGATAAAATCAAAAAAAGTAATCAGATGCTTAAAACCTGGCAGCTTGTAGATCCTTTCCAAATGAGATTTCCAGACTTAAAAATGAATGCATGATCTCACTGACCCAGGCACTTCCTTACTTATGCTCACCTCCATTCATGCCTTCTTGTTCTGAGGGACTCTTATTCACATCCTCCCCTAAATCAGAGGAATTATTAGGTCTATTCCTGGGTTGCAATCCATACTCTGTCTTTTCCCAACCAGACCTCCTGCATGATGTTTTTACGTCCTTGCAATTAAGTAGGAGTGTGCTGGACCCAGCTCATAGTGATTCACAAGAGCCCATTGGTTAAGTAATCAGTGTGAACATTTGCAACTCACAAGTAAGCAAATCAGGGTATAATTTATTGTTCTCTTGACTGTCTAAAATTAGGAAAGTGTTGAGGGAAATGTTAATAAGGCAAGTTAAACTTAAAAGTGTGCCTTGCATACATTTTTCTTCCAGAGAGGCAATTGCTAACCATTAACCAGAAGATCATGGTGCATGAAGTTTCACCAGTCATATACTATAGTTTATTTTTACCCATCATACATCCTTCTATTGTGTCACCTACAATTTTTTATTCTTGGGAGGTGACTATATTTTGATTTATGGAAATTTTATTTCCTTGGAAAAATCAGTGACTTTAAAAAAGTATTTAAAATACTGAGAAACTCTAATTTATTTTCCTAGTAATATATGCAAATCCCCTTAAGGCATTCCACAGAGCTGATCTCTCCCCACCTGGTCATCCTACTAATTGAAATTACTTTGTGTCTATTTCATGTTTATTTACCTGTCAATGTATTGTCTTCTCTTATTAGAATGTCAGATCCTTGATGATAGGGACCCTTTTATTTCTGCCTTTATAATTCCAGTGCCTTACTCAGTATCTGGAAAATAGTAGGTATTTAATGAAATGTCTGTTGACTAACTTATTAACATACAGCTGGAGTTCCATTTGTGACCAAAAATTAAAATACTTACAAGTAAATTCAGTTTATAGATTCATGATTCTATATTGTCTGAAAAATATACTTTAAATCTGCTTCTTTTTTGCATCTTTCTTCATATGCCCTTTAGTGTTAATTTGGTTATATATTTTTATATTATGTATTATATATTATTTCATATCATATGATATTATGTTATACGATATGATATTTGTTAACAAGATTTGAATGATTAATCTGCTCCCACTACTTTGAAAAAATATCCTTCAATAGGGGCTGTACACACACACACACACACACACATACATACACACGTACTTATTTGCTCAAAGTTGTTCTTAAAACAAAATTCCTGTTACTGTATACAGTGTTCTCTTGGTTCTGCTCATTTCACTCTTCATTATTTCATGCCAGGTTTCCATGATTTTCTAAGATCATTGAATTCATCATTTATTACAGCAGAGTAGTATTTCATCACAATCATGCATCCCGATTTGTACTTCTTTTCCCTTATAGCAAAGTCATTCTTTGCTTTCCATATCTCTGATGCATTTATCACAGACGATCATGTATTAGTTATCTGAGTTTGTATAATATCACTGCCAGGGACTTTAGAAGTCATTCTTGACCAATCCTTCATTTTAAAGACAGAGGAGCTGAGGCCCAGAGAGGTTAAATGATTTGACCAAAGTAACACTGAGAGTAGCTGTGTTTGGATTTGGATACAGATTCTTTCCACAGCAATAAAGGAAACCAGCCCCTTCAGGGAGAGCATCAGGTACCACTCAGGAAAAATTATTCTCCAATAGGAAACTTGAAACTTCCCTTTGCATCAGTTAGAATCCTAATGGCTCCCACTTATTTAAACCCTTTAATGATTCACTGATCTCCTTTCATAAGTCTCCTGAGAAAAGTTGAACCTAGATATCGCTTCTCCCAACCCCACAGCTGGGGTTCCAAACTCTGTCTCTCATGGGGTTCAACACTTGTTGGCTTCTGAAATGTGGGAATCCAAAGGACAATCTATGAACCCCAAGCAAGGATAAGTGAGAGCTTACCATGAGCCAAGGTGCCAATCCTTCCTACAAGCCTGCTGCTTAGTTCTGTGCTACACGAGCGCGTGCGCGCGCGCGCACACACACACACACACACACACACACACACACACACTGCATTCCCCTGCTAATCATCCTCTTGTTACATTCTTTTGCTGAAAGTTAATTTTACCAACATCTGAATGCAGGTTGCAAACAACCTCTGGCATAAAGGCAGAGCCTAGACACAGGTACATTTCATCTCTGATGACTCTGGCTCTCCTATTAAAGGATATGTTTTCAAAGCAGTGGGAGCAGGTTACTCATTCAAATCCTGTTAACAAATAACAGGACTTAAGTGTGTAATGTGCAGTTCACTCAGCTTTGAAAATTTGCCCTGAAGAGTTAAAATTTCTGCTTCACTGGAAATTGGGGGTTGGGGAAGGGGGGCTTGCAGGCATCCTTGCAGGAGGAATTTTCAGCTCCTGGAATTTTATTTGTGATCCCCTCCCTTGCACCTGAGCTGGAAACGATTGCAAGATCCAGGATCAGATTGCAGGAGCAAGGTAAGCTGGAGGACCCTGTCCTGAGGCCTGCAGGTGTTCCACGGTCTACCAGGAAGTAATGGGAAGCAGTGCAGAGGCAAGCTGATCTCCTAGCAGCTAAAAGAGAATCCGCTGGGGCATGCAGGGGCCCAACTTCCTTACAATCCTGGTTGGAGATGGAAATGGGAGAGTGAGAAAAGTGAATGGGAAAGGAATTCAAATGAAAGAAGAGTTCCATCCTCCTTTTTTCCACCCCTGGAAAATCCTGATGTAGTTGTCCTACAGATTCTGGGGACATGTCTGCACCTTAAGTTGACAAGTAATGGAGGGGAACAATACTCATTGGGTGCTCTTAAATATCCTCTTTGCTTCAGAGCTTCCCCATTTACTAGTATATGTGACTTTTTAGTCCTTAGAAGGACATAAATAAGTCTTTAATGGGCACATTATGAAGGCAATACCTTAGGAAGAAGTAAGTTTTTGCATGCAGTAACCTGGCTGAGGGCAAGAGCTGTAACTAGGATGGAGCAACTTGGGCTTTGCCCTAGGGTGACAATTTTATAAAGCAATGAAGAAGTGATAGCACCTACCATACTTCCCCAACACAGAAATAAGAAAAGTAGAGTTGTTTATATCAATTCTCTTCATGGTTTTTAATTGAACATTTAACATTAAAGAAAAAAGAAACAATAAAGCTTTGTTGGCAAGAAAATTATTGAAAATAAGAAGCCAATCGACCCTAAGCTTGTTCCTGTCACACCACTCTCCCTCTTCAGTGACCCGCTCCCAGGCATTGTACCATTGTCTCTGTTCCCTACCCCCTCCATAGGATGGTATCCCAAGACCCTGTTCCCTGACCATCCCCACCCCCCAACTCCCACTGAAACTAACGTGTCTGGAAAGTCAGAAAACCCAAGTTCAGGTTCTGACTGACCCTTATTAGCTGTGTGGCTGCCGACAATCTCTTTCTTCAACAGTCAAATGGGCATAATAATTCATGTCTTGCCTATCTCAGGGTGATAAGATGTATTCTAAAGAACTCTGGGTGTGTTTCAGAATGTCAGGGAAAGGACAAGGGAAGATTCCAACTCCTTTACTTTAGGGAGTGGAGATGGAAATACTTAGAAATACTTGAACCTATCCCCACCCCTGCCCCACATGCCCTGCATGTGGTCCACTCGAACTGCCCCTGGGCTGCCTAGAAATAACACCCCATCCCTAATTTCTATTCAGAGCTTTCCAAACATCAGATCAAAAACAGGGAAGAAAAGCCTAGGTCTGCCATCATCCCACCATGAGCTGTTTAGCGAGTCTCCCTCAAAGCTCTTTAGTGGTTCTGATCCAGAATATCAGGATCTATATTGTCACAGAAACTACTCTTTTCTAACTACCCTTCCTCTAAAACTAATCCCCCTGCTCCCCAGCTCCACCCACACAGAGTTCTCAGGAACTTCCTGCTTTTCATTTTAAAGCACAGTAAGCAGAACTGCTTAGAAATAAGGATTATACCAATTTTTAGAAACTGTCCAACTCACAAGGTGACATTCAGAGGCTTTTGTCTGGACTGTTATGCGCCCCCCTGTGGAGAAAGTGGAAAGATTCCACTGTGTATTTCATGGTCTTCATGAAACAACAATCCCAATTTAGCGTTGATGTTTTGGACAGTCTGACAAAACCAGTTGTCCCTAACTCCAATGCTGCTCCTTATTCCGTTCAGGAGGTAAGGGTGTAGTGGGAAGAGCATGGGACTGACCAAGCACTCATCCCATGAACAATGTGTGTGCCCTCAGGATGCTCCTTCCCTTTCCTGGGGTTCAGGTTCTTCCGCTGTCAAAAGGAAAGGATTAGATCAGAAGTTCCCAAACTTATTTGACCCACCACCACCTTTAAAAAATTATTCAGTGGCACCTTGGAAATCTACTTTCTTTAACAATTTAATGGCTGGGCTTTTTTTCCTGAAATTTTCATCATTTAAAAACAATTTTTAAAATGACACATCTTAAATCATTTGTCATAAATTTGTGGGGGTTTTCTTGCATGTAATATTGCATTGTGTAACCTTATAGTATCTTATTGTACACAAGTCACTACAAGCACATATTCCTGTGATATATGCTGGACTTCCCGACAATGTGTGACTCATTGCCCTGCCAACACTCGCTTGTTCATACCTGTTGGCCAGACTTGACCACTGATGGGTTATAATTTGCATGTTATGTGTTTGTTTGGAAAATAATGTAATCACTATGACTTTAACTCTGTTAGTCAACAGATGAAACATGTACAAATGGTTTTTCAAAATTTTCTTTTCTTCTCTTCTTTCCTCATGCTTCTATCACCCCTTTATTTTTTATTTAATACCCCCCAATTGTATCTGAAGTTGCTACCAACCCCCTGGATTGGTCGAGTGTCCCCTAGGGAGTCTCAATGTCTACTTTGGGAACCTATGGATTAGATGATTTCTAAAGCCCCTTCTAGTTCTGACATTCCTTGTCTAATGATCAAAGCTCCTTCCAGTCTAAAATTCCATAGCATAGTAATAGCTGACATTTGTATATGGACATTATTTCATTGAAGCCTCAAAACAACACTGGGTAGAAGGTACTAATATTTTTCCCCATTTTATAGATAAGGCAACTGAAGTTTTGACAGGCTTACCCCAAGTCACATAGCTGGTACATGTTCGTGGTGTGATTTGAATTCAAGAATCCTTGACTCCAGCTATGACACTCAATTATGTGCTGCTGCCTTATGAGTTCCAAAGCTCTACTCCATCCATTGAGGAATATTAATTTAATTTTAATTTAAAACATGCTTAAAATCAAGATTCATCATATAACCTCTACCCTTTCCAGAAAAAGGGGATTCCATATAACCTCAGAATTGTGTCATATTCAAAGGGCTGAATCCTGGCTGTGCTTTTAAGATGAGTGGGCTAGAAGATACATCTTTTAAATATCTGAAGTTTCAGATTGGTCATTCAAGTGTTGGTAGATGCTTGTCAATTAATGCTGAATTGCCCCCTTCTGAACCTGGACAAGTAACTTTTCTCAGACTCATTTCCTCATCTGTAAAACTGGGAATAATAATAGTGCTTACCTCCCAAGGTTCTTGTAAATATCAAATGGCATAATATCGTAAGTCACTTTGTGAACCTTAAAGTTTTAGGCAAATGCTAACTATTATTAGCCTACAGGATTGAATCTTTTCTCTCATTCAGGAAGTATGTATTAAGTTCCTTATGTATCAGACACTATGCACCTAAGGATTGTAGTTTTAGAGGCAGGAAGTGAAATATCACATTCAGAAAATAGTATGGAGGCTTCTTTGTCTAACATAGAGCCCAGGGACAATGATCTGCCCAAGACCACAGGTCAAATGATTGCAGATCCAGGGCTAGAATTAACTAATGAGGGCAAGGGGGCACTAGACTTAGTTTCCATTTGGTGTTTTTTAAAATGGGCGCTGCCTCAATCATGCCTCAGGAAAATTCAGAATAAGGATAAAGCAGGGTGATATTTCATTGAGCTTGAGCTATTGCCAATGGTGGTTGTGGAAAGTTACTTCTAAGTGGACATCACTGTGGTCAGCAGCTCTGCCCTGGCCTAAGCAGGCTTCTATGTCTCCTGAAATGGAGTTTAGTTTTAATGTTTACAAAGTGTGAAATGCAAGATTATTATCCCCCTCCACCTTAGATAGAATGCTTCCAAAATGCCCATCTTTTTTTAGAATAAACCTTTGATAGCACTTTGCTGCCCTCTGCTGACAGTTTTTAATAAACTTGAGGAATTTAGGAGCCTGAACTCAGATCTCCTAGTTGGATGATGGTTTGAGAGCCCTGGTCTTTCCCGGTGTTCAGAGGCTTTCATCACAGGAAGGAGTTAATATAGGTTTGGACTTATATTGATGGAAAGTGTTCAAAAAAAGGCTTTTCTAGTGTCACGGAACGAATCAGGAGACTTTGATTTAAGCCTTGACAGCTTCTCATACTCCATAAACTTCAATGGTTCCCTATTACCTTCAGGAACAAATATAAAATCTGACCTATTTAGAGTTCAAAGCCCTTCACAACCTGAGGCCCCCCTCCCTCCCAGTCTTCTTTCCCCTTACTCCCCACCACAAACTCTTCAACCCATTTCCTCTCTGCTGTGAGTATTTTCACTGGCTATCCTCCATTCCTGGAATGATTTCCTTCTTTATCTGTTCTTCCAGGTCTTCCAGGCCCCCTTCAAATCCTAGCTAAAATCCCACCTTCTCCAGGAAGACTTTCCCGATGTCTTTGAATCCTAGTGCCCTCCCCCCCCGTTGATTATTTCCAGTTTATTCTCTGTATAACTTGGATTATGTAGTTGTAACTGCTTGCACGTCTTTTTCCCTCACTAGATTGGAAGTTTCTTGATAATAGGGATTCTCTTTTGCCCTTCTTTGTAACCCCAGTGCTTAGCACATAGTAGGCACTTAATATTTATTGACTCGCCGTTGCCACCCATGACTAACTAACTGCCTGGTGTGGGAAAACTCAGAGGATCATAGCTCTAGAGGTGGAATAGACTATTTAGTCTAAATAACCCCTTATTAAGGTCTAAGGAGGTTAAGTGACTTTCCCAAGGTCATGCAAGGAGTAAGTGTTAGGGGTGAGTTTTGACCCTCGGGTCCTTTGGCTTCAGAGTCAAGTATTCTCTCCCTTGGACCAGACTCACTCCTACAAGTCAACAGTGAATCAACCCCTTCTTTCTTTTTCTTTTCTCCTCCTTCTCTTCCTCCTCCTCCTCCTCCTCCTCCTCCTGCTCCTCCTGCTCCTCCTCCTCTTCCTCCCAAATGATGTTTAAAAGGCTCTTTCTCCCCATAATTATCTCTATAATTTTCAGAAGACACCACTTACTATGAACCTTGGCTTTCCTGGCATCCACATTGTAGATGTGTGCCCACTCGGCTGCATTTCTTCTTGACTGTTCATCCCCTCTATCTCTCTTTTGAACATATTCTTTCTCTAATGAACAAAGAAAGAGCAAGTGCCAGATACATAACTCTTTGGCATACTATATATGGCAGTGACATTCATGAAAGTGAAATGGACACAGGTCTGACTAATTCTATGCAAAAGAAATCCATGCCAGAGGCCACCCAATTTCAAAGGTTCCTGGGGAGCATTGTGTAAGTTATTTCAAAAAGAAGATGTTTCCAAAAGAATAGAAAAGATTTTCGATGGTTCTTTCCCACCCACCCTGCAAAAACTATTGACCCACATACATCCTATTATACCCTTATAAAACATTATGAAAATTATATACCTTTGGTTTCCCCCAAGGATTTCCTTGATGAAAACATAAAAAGGGAAAAGGGAAATTTTGTAGCTAATCTTTGGCAGTATATCTTTATAATCACACAAAAGACTGAAGTATCAAAATCCCACTTTGCCGATTTATTTGTTGATTTTTAAAAATTGTTTGACAAATTCACGTAGATATACATTCAACAATGCACTCAAGTTCCCACAAACCAATTGTTAAGTTTTCAGTATGATCATACCTCAGAAATCAGAAAACACTAGAAACCAGGGCTTGATTTATTACTTTGTTTTCTGTCTAAACTTAAGAAATCACTTCCTTTTTTTTTGAGGAGGGGGGAAGGCAATCAGGGTTAAATAACTTCCCCAGAATCACACAGCTTGTAAATGTTTGGATTTGAACTCAGGTCCTCCTGACTCCAGGGTCAGTGCTCTATCAACTGCACCACCTAGCTGCTCCAAGAAATCACTCCTCAAAATACATTAATAATCCAGGTTAAACTAGGATTTTTTAAAAAGTCCATTGTTAAACATTTGCCAGCATGCCCCTGCATAATCTATACAGGTGACACCAACCCCCCTACACTGTATATTGTTTCTATATGGGGGAAGGTGAGAAATATACCTCTGATAGAAGAAGAGAGAAGTGACCAGGAGCATTACTGGTCTCTGGCCTCAGTTCGGGCACATTGAAAAAAGTGTCCCGTAGAAAAATGGAAACTATGAGGCAGGGCTAGGTAGCCGACTCAGCCCCAATGAAGGGGATCTGCTGGGGTACGTTTGCCAACGCTTTGCTTTGTCTCGGGTTTCACAGTCCTGCTGTAATCAACAGACTTTGTCAGGACTGAAGGTTAGGCACACAGGACCCAAGGCTAAGCTTTGACTTCAAACAGCCTGGAGGAAGGTTGTCTTCTCTTGACCTTCTGTGCTAAGTGAGGAATCACAGATGGTAAACAAGCTTCGAGGATCTGTCAGACTTCAGGGAAACAACTTATGTTCATTTCTTCTTCATTCAGCTGCCATTAACCACAATCTATTGAAAATAGACATTTGCTTGGGATAAATAAAGCCAAAAGAAACTAATTTAATTTTAGACTGAATTAATAGAGGTACTGCCTCCAAATTAAGGAAAAGCAAAATCCAGCCGTCCCATCTTGATCATATCACATCTAGGGCATGATGTGAGAGTTACATATTAGGTAGGCAGTTCACAATCTTGTATGTATTTACAAGAAGGCAACCAGAATGGAGAGAGGACTGGGGACTATATACGTCATAAGATGACCATTTAAAAGACCTACAGATGTGGAAAAAACTCAGATAACAGTCTTTATCACTGTCTCCAAATATCGGAAGGATCGTCATAAGGAAGAGGAATGTGATTGGTGCCAGAAGACAGGACCAAGAAGGGACAAAGGGCAAAGTTCCAGGGCAGAAGATTTTGACCGGATCTGATGAAGCCCTTGCTCACAGTCAGAGCTGCCCAAAATGAAAGGCTGCCTCCAGAAGCAGCAAATCCCCAGCCCTGGGAGCCTTCAAGAAGAGGCTGCAGTATCACTTATTGGGATGCTATAGATGGAGACTTAGAATTGAAAAGGACCTAACCTTAATTCTATTACAATTAGGACTATGTGCCCTAACTGTTATGGTTCAGTTATTTTCAGTTCAGACTCTCCATGACCCCATTTGGGGTTTTCTTGGCAGAGATACTGGAATGGGTTTTCCATTTCCTTTTCCAACTCATTTTACAGATGAGGAAACTGAGGGAAAGTGGGTTAAGAGACTCATCCAAGGTCACCTGGCTAATAAGTGTCTGAGGCCAGATTTAAACCCAGGAAGATGAATCTTCCTGACTTCAGGCCAGGCTCTCTCTACACTGTGGCACTGCCTGCCCATGGTCTAATAGTAGGCACCTAATAAATGATTGTTTAATTGATTGATTGCTATGCCCACTTATTTTTACATTGACATTTAATTCTGAAAATGTCAAGATGCCAGGTTCCTAAGATCTGAGGAGCAATGAATGAACATGACTGCCATGGAAAAGGCAAGCTGGGGGGGGGGGGGGAAACTGAGAAACATCAGAACAAAGGACCTTATTCCAAACCTTAGTATTCTGCAGTACGGAGAACCATCAGGATTATCCATTTAGATCTGGGGGAGACCTTAGAGGTCACTTAGTCACTTTCAATATGTATCTGTAACACAACACACGGTTAAGACCATAACACTCATTCATCTATCCAATCCCCTTTGTTTTACAGATGAAAACAACCAAGGTTCAGTGAGGTACAATGACTTTTCCAAGGTCATACAATTACTGGCACAATCAGCATTTGAACTTGGGTCTTCAGACCTCCCAAGCTCTTTCAAGTAGCACAAGCTGCCTCTCCTTCTGGGGTGATTTTCTGAAGCTATTTCTTCAGGTTGAGATTTTTAATTTCCATTCCCTTATGGTTCTAAGGTGGGGATGCTGTGAGACGAAGGGAACCATGAAGGGTTAGAGAGGGGAGGAGCAGATGTCTGGATCTTATGGACTGGCCAGGCCAAAGAGAAGCTTCAGCAGTCTGGGATTGGGGCTGGTGTGGGGAGGGGACGCTGCAGTATTCATCTCTTATGCATTTGACTTTTACTAACTCCTTGGGGATAGAACTGATTAAAAATTATAGAATCAGTCGCATTTATTTATTTTTTTTAAAATAAAAAGGAAAATAAAGAGAATTTTACTATCTCTCTTTGCCAAACAGTTCAGCTATCTATCCCTCTGGTCCTTCAGAATATGTGTTTATTAATATGAATATCATATCAAGAGGGTGCGTGGTAGGTAGGTGGTAGGCAGGGTAGGAGACTTGGGATCCAGGTCTCCTTCCTAGTTGAACACTCTAGACATATTGTTTATCTCTCTGAAACTCAGTTTCCTCATCTGCAAGCATTACCTACTTTACAGGGCTGTTGTGAAAGTCAGTTTAAATAACGAATATGAAAAGCATCATGTAATTCTAAAGTGCCGTAAAGTGTGTGAGGGACTATTAAGAATGATTTTACAAGGAGCATATATTTAAAAGGAGCATTTACGGCATATACCCTAGCGGCAGCCTGTCTCCTGATAATCTATTCACTAAAGTCAATCAATCAATCATTCCATCAACAATCATGTTTTAAACACCTCCCACAGAAGCTGAGTTCTCAAAGTGTTGTCCAGGGACCCCTGGAGTATTCTAACACTCTTTTAGGAGTCTGCAAGGGCAAAGCTATTTTCATAATAATGTTAGGATATTTTAATTTCTAATGCAGCAAACTGATAAACTATAAGACACATAAAAAGTTAATTTGGAGGGGGGAATCCTCAATAATTAAGAGTCCTGATAACTAAAAGTTTGAGAACTACTGGACTAACATAATGACAGGCAGACCCTATGCTAGTTCATGGAGATACAAGGACAGAAGTGAGAATCTCCTTGAGGAGAGTAGGAAACAATATGGGACAGTGGAAAGAAAGCTGGAACTAACCAAGAAAAACTTACATGAACTGATGCTGAGTGAAGTGATCAGAACCAGGAGAATATTGTACACAGTAACAGCAACATTGTGCAACAACCCACTCTGATAAACTTAGCCCTTCTCAGCAATACAAGGATCTAAGACAATTCCAAAAGACTCATGATTAAAAATGCTACCCACATCCAGAGAAGGAAACTATGGAGTCTGAATGCAGATGGGAGCAGACTATTTTCTCTTTCCCCTCCCTCCCTCTCTTGTGGGTTTTCCCTTTTGTTCTGATTCTTCTTTCACAACATGACTAAAGTGGTGGTGTTTAACATGATTGTACATATATAGTCTAAGAAAGAAAGAAAGAGAGAGAGAGAGAGAGAGAAAGGAAGGAAGGAAAGAAAGAAAGAAAGAAAGAAAGAAAGAAAGAAAGAAAGAAAGAAAGAAAGAAAGAAAGAAAGAAGGAAGGAAGGAAGGAACAGAGGGAGGGGGAGGAAGAAACAAAGGAAGGAAGGAAGCAAGCAAGCAAGGAAGGAAGAAATGAAGGAAGCAAAATGTCAATGGAACACCTAGAGTCCATGGAACTAGGTTGAATTCTTCCTCTGCCATCTTCATCTGCCAACTCACTTAACCTCTGTGAGTCTCTGCTCATGTAAAACAGAGGGGATTGGGTAAGATCGCTCCTAAGGTCTCTTCCAGCTTGAACTCCAGGATCTTGTGAATATATTGGGGTGCAGGAACCAAGGAGAGGAGTTTGGGTTTAGTATCAGACAGTCCAGTCAATCTCTTTACAGAAGCATTGGGGCTATGGTGGCTTCACTAATTGACTTAGGGCAGCCCAGTCCCAAAACTAAGTTGTTTAATTCTTTTTGGATGGAGGGTGAGGAGCAATGGCCTCTGGATCATAAGCATTCATTTCATGGAATTCAACTTTCATTTGTTTAACCACTATGTGGAGGTGCTGAGGATGCAAGAACAAAAAATGGTGGTCCCTGCCTTCACAGGAAGAGTGGATTTGATATAAAGTGTAGTGCAAGACAGAAAGTAGGATCACAGAGTTAGGGGCTCTAAGGGAGCTGAAAGGACCTGAGATGTTTTTGAGTCTTTTTACAGATGAGGAAACTGAGGCCCAGAGAGTTCAATGACTTGCCCAGGACACACAGCTAGTAATGACTGAGGCAGATTTGAACCCAGATCTTAATGACCTCAAGTCTATCCACAGCACCATGGGAATATGTACAGATAAGAAAGGTGGAAATATTTGAAGAGAGTATGCTTTGAGCTGAGGGTATGGGACAAGGTTGTATGGGGGAAGTGACACCCCAACTGAACCTTGAAGGAAGATGATAAGATGGTAGATTTCAAGCTGTATGGGACATTAAGGTCTGTGTGATCAAACTCCATTATTTTACAAATGAAGAAACTGAGTCACAGTGAGGTTAAGTGACTTGGCCAACAAAGGCTGGCACACAGCTGCCAACACCCAGATTATAAGTGGCAGAGCCAGTATTTGGTCCCAGGTCCTTCCACTCCAAATCCCACTCTTTCCATGGCACCATGCTGTGTCCCAAGAGGATTCTGAAGGGGGGAGATGGGGAGCACATTTTGGGCCTAGGAGCTGACCTGCATAAATTCAGAGAGGTGAGAGATAGCACATCCTGTATGAGGAATGGTCAAAAATGATCCAATTTGGAAGCAGGTGAAGAATAATAATATTGACCATTTCGATAACACTGTTAAGTTTGCAAAGATCTTTCCCTTTGTCATCCTATTTGATCCTCTTGGTAACCCAGGAGGAGGCACTATTATCATCCTTTTATAGATGAGGAAACTGAGGCCAATAGAGATTGAATGCCTTGCCCAGGGTCACACAACTAATAAATGTCTAAGGTAGGATTTGAATTAAGGTCTTCCCTATTCCAAGGCCAGTTTGGGTCATGGAGTGTGTAAATAAGAGTAATGTGTAATAAGTTGGAAAAGTAGGTTGGTGCCTGGTTAGGCTTTGAATGACAGAGAAATTTGTGTTTGATTCTAGAGAGGAGAAATTACTTGTCTAAGATCTCATCCCTAGTAAGAGAAGCAAGACTAGAACCCAATTCCATTATCTGTCCACGTCTCTTTCCATGACTACACCATACTGCTTTCCAGCATTCACTTACAGTGGGAATTCACCGAGTAGCAACAGGATACATAAAACTCAGAGCTATAACTAGGAAGGGATGACCAGGACTTTGCCTCAGGGAGCCCAACTTCAGAGGACTCTGAGAGTGCTTAAATTCCTTTGGTAATTATAGAACCACTGGATCTTAGAATCATTAATTAAAATAGGAAGCTGCCAGAAGGGGTCTCAACCCTCTAGTTGCTACACTCAGGAAAACTCTTACTTTTTACAACTCCCTGCCCCCACCCTTTGAGAAAATTTGTTGTTGTCTGGTGTCTCAACCTAGAGTCTGTCTCCACATCACAACAGAATTTGTCTTTAAATGTTCATTTGTATAGGCTTTTCAGGCAACTACCTCAGTCTCATTTTGTGATGCTTCCCCTAAGACTGAAAAAAAATTCTAGATACACCTCACCTGCAAACCAAAGAAGTCAAGCATTCTGGGATGAAACATGCAAAGAAACTCAAAGCCTTCTTGTTGGTTCCACTAGATGTCATGCTCACACTACCCCCCCCCCACCCACCCACCCAAAGCCTGACTACGAGCAGGAGCAGCAGAGAGTTTCAGGGAAAAGATCTGGCCACTGCCTTGCAAGAGCATAATTTCTCAGGTATTCCAGTAGCCCCAGGACACAGAGTTCCCTCCTGCTCCCTGCATAAGGCTCAATGCCATATGCTCCAGGTTGACTTGACCCAAGTATCTCCCATGCCTGGAAATCTAACAATTCCTGAAGGTCTGTCTCTAATTTGGGTCCATAACTGATGGTGTGTTGCCTTAATTTCCCCGAATTGTGATTCTGGATCACTGAGGAGTTTGAGAGGGAGGAAGTCACCCCAAATTAAGCCAGTGTTTGGTTTTGTCCTTAACTCCCAATGATGTGGTAGAAAGATCCTGTGATTTGGAGCTGGAGGACCTGAGTTCTAATGCTGTCTCTGCTGTTTCCTTTGTGGCTTTGTCATTTCATTTCATTTTCCTGTGCCTTGGTTTCCTAATCTGTAAAATTAGGGGTTAAAATTAATCCACTTGCAAATAAATCCCTTTCAACTCAGAATCTTTAATTCCATGACTTGAAATGAAGTCCGATTTGCTACCAACTGGCTGTGTAACTCCTTCAGTCCTCTTCCCTAGAAATAATTTATAAAATGAGAGGGTCAGGCTAGGTAAGTTCTCTCCATAGTTCTTTCCAGCTCTAAATACATGGTTCTGTAAAGTGAGTAGTCTTTTAACATTTTTTGGAATCTCTTCCTTGCCTTTTATATGGGGTGTCCCAAAAGTCTTAGTGTAGTTAAATTGGTTGTTAAACTTATATTCTTAAAATTGCATTAAGACTTTTGGGATACTTCCTATACATCTATGATCCTATGAAAGGTACACAGTGGAGATTTCCTCCTCCAGTACAGGGATTCTAAATATTTGGCATCCTTTATGAGGTTTGCTCAGTTCTGAAAGAGCAAGCACTTTGATCCCTCCAAGGATGAGCCTTATGCTGTGTGGTGCCCGACCTCACCCCAAATTCTCCTTTCTATGCTAAAGTTGGTTTATTCCTGAGGATATGTTGATACATTTATCTTTGACCCTCTAATCAAAGACAGAAAGTCCCTAGTGTTTTCCCAGTCCTGGGGTGAGAGACAAGGACAACTCCATGGAGCCTGGCATGGACTCCAGAGGTGATGCTGGCTCTTTGCATCCACTGTTCTC
This sequence comes from Pseudocheirus occidentalis, assembly GCA_028646575.1. Classification (NCBI taxonomy): domain Eukaryota; kingdom Metazoa; phylum Chordata; class Mammalia; order Diprotodontia; family Pseudocheiridae; genus Pseudocheirus; species Pseudocheirus occidentalis. The sequence continues at coordinate 156,703,062 of CM053601.1, read as the reverse complement.
CCTGCAGATGAGAAGTCAAACCAAAGGGGAAGTGAAAAGGCAGCAGGCTTGAGGATTGTAGATGACCCTTTGTCCTCTCTTAAGGCTGGTCAATCCTTCTGATGACTTGTGCCATCCCAGGAGATGAACACTGTCCATACAAATGAACGCATTTGTCTAACCATTCATATGCAATCTGTCCAAGAACAGCATCAGCTTAATAGAGGGCACTTTCTATAACCTCCAGGAATTCTAAAAACCAAATATCACTCAAATTGATACCTCAATGTTAGAACTTGAGTACTTAGAGCCCCTCTAAACTAGATAATCCCTCAGAGGCTAGTTAGAATAAGAATCCCCCTATATTCCTGACAAGGGGCAACTCTGTCATGAGGGGAGGACCGGATGTGGGCTCTTTAGGGCAAAGGCAGAAATGAAATATCCAACTGCCCTAGTCTCCCTTGAGTTCCTACTCTGTGCCCAGCACTGTAGCAGATGCTGAAATGCCACCTGAAGGGATGGAAAGGAGTTCCTAGGAAAGTGCAAGCTCTGTGAAGGTGGCAACTGTTTAATTTTTGTCTTTGCATCTCCCAGGTTTCACTGGGAAGGGGGCAAGACAAGGTGCTACTGTCATTCTCTAGAAACTTATGATCCTCAGGAAAAGCAATGGTGAAGCTAGAAGTCCTGAGAGATGGCATCAACTTCTAAACTAGGGGCATCCTTTCTGCTTTGGTGATTAGGAAGTAGGAAGATGAGCTAGCAAAGCCATTGAGAATAACCTTAAAAAGTAGAGCTAGAAGGCTATGGGAGAGAGCTGAGGGGTCTCAATGACTCCTAAAGTGCTTGCTCTCTCTTGGATAACCCCAAGAGAGCAATCTGAAAGAAAGTATTCTAGGAGAAGTAAGCAAAACGAAGAGAAAAGTTATTAAAGGATCTACAGTCTAAGATCCATAAAGTCAAGCAAGGCAACCAGGAGGGGATTTTGAGACCCACTTAAATCCAGTGAATGTTCAAAGTATGAGTAAATGAATCAACAACAGCTGGGGACATCCTTGACTGCCAAATCCCAGGCTGCTCTGAGCCTCTACTTTTCTTTGGGGAACTTGGTCTAGAATCATTCAAGTCCACCTAATGCCATTCCACAATTGCTGCCTAGCAATCAAAGCTCTGACCCCATCCCTTCCCCAAGGGCCACACGAGGCTGTCTGATCATATTGTTGTAGGTCAGGTAGCCCAGGGAAGGGGTACTGGTCTTCCTGCCCCTATAGCCTGACAGTCACCCAATGGTTGTTAGTGCCATGTGGAGCCTCCTGGGCTCCAAAAACACAGTCATACCCTCCCAGCCCACTCCCTGCTGTTTGGCATTTGAGCAGGAAAATCTCTCAAGACTTTTTTATCCCAATGGGGCAGTAGTTGTTACCCATGAGATGTATGGAGCATAACTTTTGAGTAAGATGCCACTTATGAGTTTATGTCAGATTTATTCTACAGAGGAGCTGAGGATCCCAATGTGTGTGTGGTCATTTATCCTATCTTTCCTCTCCCATCAGCGTGTGAACACTCACATGTGTATCCTTCCAGGACAGTATTTTTGGCACAGATTTAGTGAACTTCCCCACATCTCGTGCTAGTGATCTTTTGAACCCAAGTGTGGGATTTTGCATTTAACTCCATTAAAGGCTCTTGATGAAATTCTAGCAGGTCATGATCTTTTTGTACCCCTTTGTTGCCATCCATTGTATTACCCAACCCTTCCAGTTGTGTCATTGGCAAATTTGGCAGACATGCCAAAAAATGGTGAGACCCAAGATCAGATGAGGATGAGGATGGTGAGCCAAATGAGAAAGCTTATGAACTTCTCTGAGACTAGGTTTCCACATCTGCAAAATGGGGCAGTAACATTTGTACTTTCTCCATTACAGGGCTGCTGTGAAGATACGATGAGAAAATGGACAGATGGTCATAGGAATGGGAGCCTATTCCTGAAGTCTTCATGTGCTTTCCTCCTCCTTTCCCCTTCTCTCCCTGTCCCTGTCCCTCTCTCTCTCTCTCTCTCTCTCCCTCTCCTTGGAACTGCTGTGCTGCTGACCACCCTTTCAAACCCAATCCCTGGCTATCAACATTCTATCCATACTTCAGGGCACAGTTCAAAGGCTACCTCCTCCAAGAAGTCTGCCCAGATCCCTTAGTTCTCTCTACTCTCTTAGCATCTGACTTGCATTACTCCTATTACATTAATTATCTCCTGTCTACTTCTCTGTGAACTTGTGGGCAAGTGTGGGCTTGGTTTTAGATGGTGCTCACAGTTCAAAGCATAGGGCACAGACCACTGGACTTGAATTCAAGAAGACCTGAATTAAAATCATATCAGACCAGCGGTTTTCAACCCGTGGACCGCCCCATTTGTATTTCCGATGGTCTTAGGAATGGAGACACTGCTCCTCTGTCTGTCTCCAGGAGGGCCCGCCCACATGTAGACATGCCCATATACGAGTATTAAAGGGTCGCAGCATTAGGAAGGTTGAGAACCACTGTCTTAGACACATACTAGTTGTGTGATCTTGGACGAGTGATTAACCTCTCTCAGTCTGAGTCTTCTATAAAACTGGGATAATAACTCATCTGTAAAACTGGGATGATAATACCTATCTCACTGGGATTATTAAGAAAATCAAATGAGAAAACACATGTAAAAGTGCTTTGCGAATTAAAAGCACTGCACAAATATTAGCTATCATTATTATTATCATTTCTTTTTGAATACTATCAGTTGCGATTTGTATCCTCCTAAAGCCAAGCATGGTGTCTTGGATGTCGGTGGCTATAAATAACAAAGCTGGATGTGTGAGGGTGGTGGTAGAGAATGAGGAGAAAGACTTTTTGGTGTTGGTTTTCTGCCTACTATTGAAGGTTAAGGCCAAGGCACACTTTGAAAGTGGCATCTTTGGAAAGGTTAGGTGGCGCAGGGAATAGAGCACAGGTCCTGGAGTTGGGAGGACCTGAGTTCAAATCCATCCTCAGACATTTAACACTTACTAGCTGTGTGATCTTGGGCAAGTCACTTAAGCCCAGTTGCCCCACCTTCCCCCTCCAAAAAGCAAAAAAAAGTGGTATCTTCTCTTCTCTAGGCTAAATATCCTCACTGATCAATGGCATGCTCCCTAGGGCCTTCACCATTCTGAGAATCCTCTTCTGGATGCCTCTGATTGATCAAGACTGTTCCTTAAAGCCCTGAATTGAAAATAGTATTCCAGATATAATCTGACCAGGACTATCACTTCCCTAGTCTTGGATGCCATTCCTCTTACTGCACAGTGTAAGAGTATAACATTACCTCCTTATACTATGCTTATCCCCAACAGTTCCTTAAAGCCCTCTCTCCATCTTCTCTATGCCTTTCCCAGGCTGTCCCTCATGTCTGGAATCAATCACTTCATCAAGTTATTAAGTCTATATGCTAGGAAAGCTGGGGATACAAAAATGGAGGAGAGGGAGAAAGTGGGCCCTGGGTTCAAATCCCATCTGATGCTACCATTGTTACCTTGGGCAGATCCTTTTATCTTGTTAGGCCCATTTCCCTACCTGTAAGATAAAGGAGTGGGAACAGATAGCCCTAATAACTCTAGGTTTATAATCCCTTTATCTTACTAGCACACCAAGCAAACCACATCAGTCATTACCCTCCATCAAGTGTCTGAGCCTTTGTTCAACCTATATCCCATATCTAGAATGGCCATCACCTCTCTCCCTTCAAGGCCCAGCTTAGGCATCCTCCCTGATCAAAAGGATTCTCTCACCCAAGATCATATGCTCTTTACAAATCCCCCACCCCCCAATGAGATGAAGCATCTGAGGGCATAGATTTCATCACATCTATTTACATCTTTCCCAGGTCAGTTTATTGCTTCTTAGATAGACCTCTTAGATCTTCAAGTGAATTTTACAAAGATGGCATTGCCATCTGTTGAACTCAACTCAGTTGAGGAATGTTCAAGTCCTAATTTATTGATATTTCTAGTGGCAGGGATGGGGAACCTGCGGCCTCAAGGCCACATGTGGCCCTCTAGTGCAGCCCTTTGACTGAGTCCTCAAAGGGCCGCATTTGAGGACCTTGAGGACCACATGCAGCCTTCAAGGCCATACATTCCCCACCCATTCTAGTCCATCATGAAGAATAATGATGAGACTTATGGGAGAATAATGCTTAAGAATTGCATACATGTTGACAAAACAGGAAAATTATAAATGCTGGAGATGTGAGAAAAGCATTGTTTGTGGAGGTGTGAATTGATCCAACCATTTTGGAGAGCAATCAGGAACTAAGCCCAAAGGGCTATAAAACTTGACCCACTTCTAGGGTTGTATCCCAAAGAAATCATAAAAAGTGGGGAGAGGACCCACATGTACAAAAATATTTGTAACAGCTCCTTTTGTGGTGGCAAAGAACTGGAGACTGAAGTGATGCCCATCAACTGGGGAATGGCTGAACAAGTTGAGGTATATGAATGTAATGGAATAATATTGTGCTATAAGAACTGATGAGCAGTTGGACTTCAGAAAAACCTGGAAAGGCTTATATGAACAGATGCTGAGTGAGGGGAGTAGAACCAGGAGAACTTTGTACACAGGAACAGCCACACTGTGAGATGACTAACTTTGATAGACTTGGCTCTTCTAAGCAAAGCAAGGTTCGAAGACAACTTCCAAAGGCTCATGGTGGAAAATGCTATCCATACCTAAAGAAAGAATTATGGAGTCTGAGGCATCTGAATGCAGATCAAAGCAAACTACTTGCTCTATCTTTTTTGTTTTGTTTCTTCTTTCTTGTGGTTCATTTCATTGGTTAAAATTCTTCTTTGCCACATGACTAATGTGAAAATATATTTAATGTGAATGTATGTGTAGAGCCTATATCAGATTGCATGCCATCTTGGGGAGGGAAGAGGGGAGAAAAGGGGAGAAAATCTGGAACTCAAAAGCTTGTGGAACCGAATGCTGTAAACTAAAAATTAATAAATAAAATAATTGCATACATGCTATGGAAGCAACCCTTCCCCCCAGCCAAATTAAGAAAGCATTTAAAAAATTATTCTAGTCAGATGCTTATAACCTAATCTGAAAGAGAAATCCTTGTCATAAGTGTCTGTTAATTCTATAACAAAGATTGTTTTCCCCTTTTCTGATCAGCCCAAGGACTCTTCCTTTGAAGTAATTAGGTCACTGACTAGGACCAGGTAAAGAGCTCTTGATTGATCCACCTTGACGGGATTAAGGGCAATGATTCACCTAAGAGAAGGAAAAAAATCTCTCTGATGATTTCAATTTATGGACATTGGAGCAGTATTGGGCTGCTGGATAGGAAAATCCATGGTTAAAGGAGAATTGAATGGTTTCAGAACAATTACTAAGAGGAGGAGTAAGTTAAGTGACTATTCTTTTGTATAATGAGGTAGACTATGACAGTGGTTCTCAACCTTCTTAATGCCGCAACCCTTTAATACAGTTTCTCATGTTGTGGTGACCCCCCAACCATAAAATTATTTTCGTTGCTACTTCATAATTGTAATTTTGCTACTGTCATCAATCTATCTGATGTGCAGGATGTATTTTCTTTTTTTTTTTAATTTTAATTTATTTTCTTGGTTACATCATTCATTTCCACAAAGTTTTGAGTTACAAATTTTCTCCCCTTTTTGTCCCTACCCCCCAGCCCAGAACATTGATCCCACTGTAAGACCTTTCCTACAATCTATTCCCTTTTATGCCCTCCTCCAACACCTCTCTAGCTTTCTAGCAGGGCAGGGAGCTCCTCCCTGCCCCAATTCCTGTATGTATTATTTCCCAGTTGCATTTAATTGTATAGCTTTAAATACTAGATTCTTGCAATTCCTCCCCTGTCACCCACTCCCACTGGGAGGAGCAGCAATTCAATACAGGCTGTACCTGTGTAATTACACAGAACATCTCAGGATGTATTTTCATTGTTACAAATTGAACATAACCCACAGGTTGAGAACTGCTGGACTATGAATTGAAGTGCTACTTGAATTTTGCTTAGTCTTGAGTGTTGAACATCACCTATTCAAGAATCCCATACACTGGGACTCCAGAATAACTTGTGGAGAAAGACAACCAACGGAATGAACAGAGTCTGAGCGTTTGGGCATTTCTTTCTCTAAACTGAAAAATGCTCAGATGGGGACAGTGACAAAATCAATCAAAATTGTTTCCACAAGCTTTTGAGTTCCAAATGCAAAGGATAGCACTCATTTTTCTACAATATTAATATTCAAGCTTGGACTATATATGTTAACTGCTGGTTAAACCAAACCAGGCTCACACCAGTAGCCTTGGGACTCTTCTCACAGGACATATGTATGTGCCCATGCACACACCCCTTAAATTCCAAAGTACCAGAGACATACTTCCTGCGTCTAAAGTACCAATACTGCACGCCTCTGCTGGGGATCTTCCTTATTCAGGTATATATAGATTGGACAAAATACCCTCTCTGCATCTTTCCAAATCTGAAATTCTGTGATCCCATCAAGAAACTAGCTAAGATTTACTTTCTCTTTTTTTTGTCCAGTCCAGAATGTCATCTATCTAAGAATAAAACTTCAAGTCTTTAAAAGTGCTCCCATGGTGATTCAGATGAATTTGGTTTCATTGTTGGATTTCCTGTTATGGGGCATTGGCTTCCCATACTCTTGGTGTACAACCAAGGCAGAGAAGAAAACAAGCATGTCAGGGACTAGATGTCTTCGAGTATTTTCAATTATACTGCATGAAACATATATAGAAAATAGCAAGCATATTTCTGCTTAGATGGGCTCATGTTGAAGTCATTTAAATGTCCCAGGCAAAGTTCAACTGAAAGATTCTTAATCCTGGCATGGAAAAGATGGTGCTGGTTCTTTCTGTCCTGGAGGGACTGAAGTCTCTGTGCTTTATTGCATCCCCTGGCCCCACTGACCCTCACCCACCCAGATTCTCAACATTTTGTTTGCAACAACTCAGTGGTTTTTTGCAGATGAAAAAGTTGACCCACACTTTGATTTTCTTTATTTTCAATCGATACGGTATGAATACAAAGTTTCTAGAAAGCTACAAAAAGTCTACCACTTCCTCAAGAAGGCATCAAAATGTGTCACTTTGCAAAGACATGAAACACCTGCAGTAACCGACACAAAAATAGTATTTTTAGAGTGATGAAATAATTGCACTTAACTGGCATGGATATTAAAGTTATCACACATGTACCGCGAAAGCTAGAATACATTTTTTTTTACAAAGCACTTTATAAAAAAATTCTCTGCACACAAACCCTATAATTTTCATATTACTATCATACTAAAGATAAATTCACTTTAAAGCCAACACTTAAAACATTTTGAAACAAAAAAGGTACCAGTACCTACACACAGACAGTAACAAATACAAGGGTACTGTACTGCCAAGAGATTGAAGTGAACTTCTTTCGGAAATTTCTGCAATTCGGTTAAAGAAATACATGAGATTTTCTTTGTCCTCCCTCCCTCCCCCAAGAGGCCCCACCCACCCAATCTAACAAAAAGGAAACGCTTTATCAAAAGGCAGTTTCCACATCAAGTCACCAGCAGCAGTACAATCATAAAATAACCACTGACCATATATGAATATGCTTAAGTCACAAACCCATTTTTATACACATTACACGAATAAACATAAAGTGAGAATTCCATTAAGTCATTTACAACGTGAACAGATGCACATGGCAAAAACGGGTTTACGTAAAATGTACGAATAGTAAAGAATTAAAGGCTATTCAGGTTTTTTTTTGTTTTTGTTTTTTTGTTTTTTGTTTGTTTTTACTGTTATAAAATTCTTCTGTCATTTTTCAGGCACATACTGTATTTATTTAATTTAATTTATTTTTTTGTCTGCGGTCATGAGCCTGAAATAAAAAGGCCCACCAAAAAAAAAAAGTCTGTCTCTTAAGGAGGTAACAGGGAAAAACATCCTTTGTCAACCAAGGGCTTTCAACAGCTAACTGACATGATGAAGATTACGAATATGAAACTGGAAAAGTCAGAGACTGGTTTCCAATTGGCTTGTAGCTTAACACTAACAACTTTTTCAGAAGAAGAAGGAGGAAAAGAAGAAGAATGTACAATCTGATCATTGAAGGCAGACAAAAAAAGGTCAACCTTAGAGAGGTCTGAAAGTAGAATCTACTACAATTCATGATGAATGATAAGAGAGATTAAACATCATTTTAAAAAAATCAGATCAAACACTTCAGAGTATGTGGACTCCAAAACAAACTTCACAGGGAGTAAGGAAACCAATTACATCCAAAGAGTTGGGACAAGAAAATAAATACAAGTATTTCAGCTATTCTCATGGCGGGTTGACTTCTGCTAGCTGTCTACTGGCATCAAACATTAATTATACAAGCTTCACTTTGAAAGATATAGGCGATGGGTTTATTCGGGCCGGAAAACTATTGCCAAATCAAACTGAGCTAAAAAAAAAAAAAAAAAAGAAAAAGGCAGGGGGAGGAGGGGAAGAACAGGGAAACAAATATTGTTAGAGCTTTGATTTCTTTCAAGGCAGGGTGCAGTACCAAGATCTATGGTTTGGAAATTCAAGTAGCTAACTAGCTTGTGTAGTCGTGTTTGAACGGAAATGGCCGAATTTTAGCGGCATTCCAGATAGTTTTCTCTTCATATGTAAATCTTCATAGTACAAGGATTAGAAGGAGAGCATGGAAAGAGAGGTACAGAAATCAAGTGATCTAAAATAAAATTTCAAATTTAGAAAGAGCATTCTTATGATAGACACCATGCAGGAGCAGACAAATATATGTCAAAAGTTCACCAAGTGACTATAAAACTGCGTTTGTAATAAAAACACCTCTCTTCCAGGTTTTGGTTGGGCTGATGTTTCTCCCCTGGTTCCCAAGCCCAACCCCTCATGTTCATTTTCCATATAATATATAGCCCAGATCTCAAAAGGTGACAAAAGCAGATACTGACTTTAAGGAGTTGCCTTCCTTGGGGCTGAAACATTTCTTGAAAATGTTGAGTTGTGAATGGTGCTCTTTGGGAGATTTTTTGAAAGCACATTCAGACATCACACTCAAGAGTCAGTGTTTCCAGTCTAAAAAAAAGCTGGTTTGGATTTGAGTTACCCTACTTCACTTTGGTTCTGTACTTTTATCTCAGTCTGGTGCTTTCAAATTTCCAAAGAGTCTAACTTTGTAAACAAAAGAAGTGCACACTAGAACTAGTCTAAAAAGGAAAGCCTTCACAGGAACTGAGATGCTCAACAGAAAGGAGACCAAATGAACCCAAAGTTGTAACATTTGTCCACTGACAAATGGTTTCTGTGGCTATCGTGTTCCACAGACACAAGACTGGGCAAGGAGCTGAAAAGGGAGTACATGGGGAATCTGGATACATTAACATCCCAGTTACTGGTCTTCACGGCTGTAAAATGACGGTGGAGAGTAGAAGGTTCCGGGACTCGACTATCTGATTACTGGTGGCCAGCAGGTTACCATACGCAGTGCTCTCTTGTAAATGGAGGCCTAGAGTTTTGTGTTTTTCCCCCCCTCATTCCAATAAACCAAAGGCATTACGGTGATCTCTAAATATTTTTGGTCTCTCTACAAATTATCATCATTATGGCAGCACTTTTCTAAGCTGGAACGGCAAACCAAAGGCACTTTCATGCTAGAGTGAAAATTTAAAAATAGTTAAGTATTTGGTCGTGAAATTTAAAAGGCAGCATCATAAGTACTTTTCACGGAAAACTATGAAGTTGTAACCTTTCATTTTGGTATATACATTTAAGAGCATAATGATGGGATTGACTTGTATATAATTTCATGTTTTAGACCAAGGAGTCAAAAAAAAAGTTTCCTGTGGAACCAAAGAAAACAGGTGCTTATTTTTTGTTCCTTTGTTTTTTGAACGGAGCCAATTTGTGAAATAAGGTGAAGAACGGCTCTAAGAAAAGGCTGGTGGCACGTACGTCTAAGAGAACACTAAGGCACTGCATACTGGAATGCTTTGGCAGCTCTGAATTAAAAAGTTCCTAGAAAAGTAACAGTTATAAGAGAAATGCTTCCAGCTTACAAAAGGGCTCACAGTTTCCAGGCAGCCTTTTGTACCACACATCCCACGTTGAACATCCCAAGGATTTAAGGCTTTTAAGAATGAATGTGTGCAGGGTTTAGCCATGTACAGAAAAAAGGTGAAGAAAAAGAGAAGCAAACACTTCCTCCTAAAACGACACATGAACAACACAGGCTCAGAAAAGCCTGACATCAGAACAGATGCAGTACCGGAGCATAGAAAACTGTACCTGGTTTGTAAATGGACTGTTCTATTGTTAGACAATTCAAACTGTTGACTGTCCTACTTTTAAAAAACAAGTTGGTAAAGACACTATGGTCATGGAGTCCTAAAGAGTTGGCTTTAAAAAAAAAGTAGTTTTAGAACAGAGGGTGACCTTTGGGCTGTCAGGATGCCATGCTCTTGCTGATGGGATGGTCAGCATCAGAAAGTTGTCCACAGGAGCCTATGGTGGAAGGTGAACTGTACGCAATGCTAAAAGGCTCATCAGCTTTACTATGTGCATTGGGTCCTCAGCCAGCAAGCAGAAAAGGATATTCAGACAGAGCTGTGTCTTAGAAAGATTGTTGTCACTTTTATAAAACAGTGATCCCACCACTTTCCACAACCTCTCTGATCTCGACTGACTCCCTCATGCCATTTAGTCTCTCTCAAAGTCTGGGTGATCTTTCTCCCAGTCAAGACTCTTCTTTCTAAATTTTCCAGGGTCCAAAAAAAAGAGTATTTCTCCTGGTGTTTCTATAGAAGTACTAATGAGGTGGCTTGGGAAGTGAAGCCTTGGCAAGACTCCAAAGGAAATTCACCAAAGTGGTAATGATACTAGAAATGAAAGCTCTGAGTAATGATGGAAAGGGATGATGAAGAGAAAAAAACTCTCTTTTTATAAATGAAGGTAGCCAATGGGGCCAAGCATTCACCATTTCTATCAGGAAGGGGGAAAGGACTCAACTGTACCAAGAAGGTGATGAGTAAAGACGTTCTGGGGAAGACTGGCATATTGAATCTCTTTACCTGGTGACTGTTCCATACCCTTGGGCAAATCACTTAACTTTCCTGGGCCTTGGTTTCCTCACCTCTAAGATGGAGGAGAGGAAATTACTGGATGAGATGGTCTCTGGGATTTGAATAGCTGTAGATTTATAATCCTCTATTTCTTCTCCACCTCTGCTGAGTGAGGTAGCCCTGAAGACAGGACTTGGCAATGTGTGATGGTGGTTGGTTGCTGTCCTTTGTGCTTAAAGAGGACCAAAATAATATCACTATGTTGGGGTCAAGGGAAGTGGCTGATTAGACCAATAGGAGCTCAGAAGTTTCCTTCATAGGTTGGACACATGTGCAATGGTAAATGTACTGGGACAAAAGGGGATCTGAAAACCATAGTCCCAGTTCTGAAAGATTGGGCAAGTTCATCAAATGCCTTTGGTCCTAAGTTTCTTCCTTTTGTAAAATGGTGGGTTAGGACAAATCATCATTTCCTAAATACCAGCAAGAAAACAGTTTATTACTCAAGGCCTTTAATTCATAAAACCTATAAACTTAAGCAAACCTGTTGACTGTCCTACTTTCTGTATTCTGGGGCTCACAACTTCTATTTCTTTCTTCCCAGGTCCCCATCACCACTCTCATAAGATCAGTCTAGTATGGGATGGGAAACACTGGACTACATGACCTCCAAACAGCCTTATTAATGCTAACATTCTGTTTAAGACAGTCTCCAAAGCAGTCCCTGATTTTATGCTAGGTCTTTCAGGAAAACAAGTAAAACCAGAGTTACATCTGAGGTCCTCATTGCCCAATTTAGTGTTTTTTTTGTTGATACACACTCACTCTAGGAAACAGAAGAAGGGACTCCCACACTCCCTGGTGAAAACTGGCATGGTAAAAGGCCTGGGAAGAAGGCAGAGGGGACTAGTGTTTGAGAGGACTAGTTGTCACACGGGTCTCATTCCTGGAGGTTTTTAGTTTTATGATCAGAATACTATAGAGGAAAAGATGATGAAGGGGAAATTGCAAGAAGATATCAGATAAAATTCTGTGGCTCCCTCCAGGCAGATGTAGGGGGGGAGAGGTTGCTAGAAGTGATGGAAGAAACACAGCAGCTGCTGCACATCCGAAAGGTCTCTGCCCTACTGGTGAGAAGTACTGGATGAGAGAAAGCTTTAGCTTTGGAAAAATGAAGGATTAAAAAAAAAAACACCCCAAATTTTAAAAGACATAAGAAATATCAGTGTTTTTAGCGAAAAGCAACCTCAAAGCTCCTCATCGACAACAACAAAGCAAAGCCCCAAACACAGGTTTAAGGAGCAGAAGAAACCAAGAGGTGGAATTCATGTCAAAAATCACCAGAGTGGTTCATCACACAATCCTGTGGAGTCAAAGATGGCTGCATGTCAACAACTGTGACCAGGGCGCCATGAAACTAGCAGGAGAGGCCTAGAACACCAAGGAGTGGTTTGTTTGGCTGGTTTCTTTTTTAGTTTTTGTTGTTGCTTTAATCCTCTATATCTGGTACTGCTATATGAGATATTTCTGAGTCTCTGTGGGGTTTTTTTTTCTTTTTTGTGCTTTGAAAAATAGATTGAAATACCCCTCCTGCTTGATGGCCACACAAGCTGCATATGCCTCCCTCCAAGCATAACTGCTTGAGGGCAATGGGACCACCATGGGAAGAAGGTGGGCAAGACACCAAACGTCTTGGTTCAGTTTTAAATTACTAAAGCTTAAAGTTGCACAAAGACTTTTGGGACACACTGTATTTTGGAGACAGCTGCTCAGTAATAGAACCAGAGGATGTAATCCAAAAAGATGTGTGCGGCCTTAAAATAAAGGGCCACCTGTGAGCGGCTGTGAATAGGCCAAATGGGTCCTGGAAAAGAGTAAAGACAACTTCTGGGTCTGGTCCAAGCCGAGTACAAACTTTGTAAAAGATTGGAGCCCAGAATCATTTGTCCTTCCGTTCAGAAGATGCCGCTGCCCCCACCATTCAGCACAATGTGCCATCTCCCATCTTGTCTTCCCAGGGACAAAGGGCACACCCTTGTATGGTGGACCAAGAAAAGAGAGATTTGGAATCAAAGGACCTGAGTTCAAATCTTGACTCTGCTACATACGGGCTGTGTGATGCCAGGATAGTCTCTTGGCCTTTCTTGGCCTCAGTTTCTTCATTTGGAAAAGGAAAGATTTGGGACAGATGATGATGAAGGCCCTTTCCAGCTCTAAATCTGTCTCCTATGCTAGGCTCGGATAAGAGGCTATATACCCTGCAGCTAGGAAGCAGTTTTTATCTGAGTGATGATAAGTGGAACAAAACTGGCATTCACTAAAGAAGGAAGGAAGGAAAGAAAGAAGGGAGGATGGGAGGAAGGGAGGAAGGAAGGAAGGAAGGAAGGAAGCAAAGAAGGAAGGAATGAAGGAAGGAAGGAAGGAAGGAAGGAAGGAAGCAAAGAAGGAAGGAAGGAAGGAAGAAAGGAAAGAAGGAAGGAAGGACCATGCTCTGTAATCTGGGCCTTTTAATGATCTATGTAGTATCAGAGTTGAAAAAACCCAAGTGATGTTATCATTCTCCCTACCAACTCTAACAGCTGAATATATTTGAGTATTTGAAGAGGGAAGTAAGTAAAGTCTTCCATAAGAAGAGCTCTCAAATGAACTTACTTCAAAAGAATGAGCATGGACGTATGCACTAGGGTTACTCACTAGCGGCGTGCCCAAACCTTAAGGGGGTTAGTCAGCACACAGAATCAAAGGGTTTGAAGAGATACTCAGAAAATGCCTGTCGTCTGGGTCCATGCAGGGACCATAGCTATTCAGGTGAATGTGGGTCGGTTAGAAAAGCCCAGCTGGGCCTGGGATGTTCTGGGTGGCAGTGATAGTAAAGCAGATGAGCCTTTTGGAATTTGGTCTATGAAATCTTCTTCCCACCACAGTCCCCCCTCTACTTTGCAGCTAACAGTGCAGTATTCATGCCAATTTTTTTTCAACTCTTATTTTGTTACTAATAATTTCAGTGTTTCAAATTCTTCAACTCAAATTAATAGAAAATTTAGTTGTCCAATAAAATATAACTGCACACACAACTACAATATAAGTTTAAAATTTAAGTATTTACCTACTTATTGCAAAACAAGCCATCTTTTTCATTAAATAATCAAATCTTCATATTAGTACAATACAATTTTATATTTTTAAATACACTCTATATGTTATGTATAAGGGATGACATTTTCTCTTTGCAATACCTGTTCAGATGTTTAATGGATTAGAGAATTAGTTTTAAATGGTGAGAAAAAAATACAATTTTGCCTCATTAGGGTCTTCCTACCAAGCATTTCTTAAGGCTACATTGTAACATTTGGTTTCAAAAAGGAAAAAAAAAGGTTTTGTTTAAAAAATAATTTAGTGAATTACATTCGTTTCACCCTAATTAGTTACAAAGATAATTCTAAAGTTTCTTCACTTTGTGTACTCATTTACATTTATACTTAAAGTTTCACTTTAATTTTACTTGCATCTTAAAACAAGTACTTTATGTTGGAAAAAAACAAAACTAAATACATTTGTATAAATGCTGTAAATTTCCCATGGCAAATGCTTCCGTCTTACATTTTCTACCACAATTAAAAACAGGCCTCCCCAGACAGAGACCTTAGGTTTTTGAGCGACATCTTTCCCAAAGAAGTGTGGGTTACACGTCCAAAGAACACATCATTTTAGAAAGATTTGTTTTTTACAACTGTACCAGAATTTCACAGCTATGATGATATATGAACACATGAAAAATGCCTGACAGGATTTAGAAGAGCGTGGGGGCCGCTCTGGGCCAGGGGCCCGGCCACTTAGTACTGAGGTTTACAGTCTGTAGTTTTCATGATGACGTGTGTGTGTATGTGTGTATATGTATATATAAATAACCGTGCTCAGTCCTTTACAAGCCTGTAAATATGATGCTGTGCTCCGTGTTCACTATTTGACACTTCAAATACGCAGGCCATGCAGAGAAGAGTTTCTTGTGTATCCCTGTTCGTCACCACCTGGAAGAGACAGATCACACAAGGAGTAAGGAGGGCTTGTGACAGGTGCATCCTGCAGTTCAGATGCCATTCACTCAATGCTATGACAATCACCATTCATTTAAAAATAAATATGTGTAAGCTCTGGCCAATGGCCAAATAACCTGCTCTAAAAGAACATTGCCCAGAGATTTCCCTGAACCATCCAAAGGATTTTGTGTTGCTGTGGGCCTGCCTGTAACGCTGGTGTCCTGGCCGACTCTGAGGACACGATTGTAAGGGGTAAAATAATGTTCTTGGGGGGCAGAGAATCCCAGAACTGGAAGGGACCTCAGAGTCCACCTTGCCCAACCCAGACCCAGACAAGAACAACTCCGCTAAACCATGGGTACTTTCATCTTTTGTGAGTCACGGTTCCCCACTTTGGCACTCTGGTGAAGCCTATGGACCCCTTCTCAGAATCATGTTTTTAAATGCTTAAAATGAAGTATCACAAAGCAATCAATTACATAAAAATAGTTATCAAAAAACGTTTAAGAACAAGTTTGCTGGGCCCAAGTTAAGAAATGCTACTCCACGGCATCCCTGACAAGTGAAGAGGTACCTCCTACATCACACACTCTGAAGCCGTCCATCCCCCAGCGGGGCAGCTCTAATCATGAGATGTTATTTCTTACATCAAGTCTACACCTCTCCATAACTTCTACCCACTGCTCCCAGTTCTGACCTTCAGGGTCAAATCCAATCTGCCTTATTCTTAGAAAGGGCTCTCAAAATTTCCTCTACACCTTTTCATCTTCAGGCTAAACAACAAGAGTTGTTTCCATCAAGCTACATATATGATTTAAACGTAATACAAATTTGAAAATATAAAAATTAATAATAAAATTAATAATAAGATTAATAAATAACATAAATAAATAACAATAATAATAAAAATTAAAATAAATAAAATAAAAAGAAAGTTATATTTATTTATACACATGAATACTAAAGACATAAATAAATTCAAGGCCTCCCTCCTACCTTCCCTATCACTGCAGAGGGCAGCATCACCCCCTCTCGGTCCCTCAGTTTCACAACCTCGGAACCATCCTGGACTCTGCATTATTTCTCACCCCCATATCCAAGTTGTTGTTGAGGCCTGTTGATGTCAACATCTTTGCAATATCTTTCAAATACACCCCCTTCTCTCCCCTGACATTGCTCCCACCCTGACACAGACCCCTCATTCCCTCTGGATTATTGCAACAGCTGCCAGTGGGTCTGTCGGCCTCAGGTATCTCCCCACTCCAACCCATCTTCCATTCAGACACCACAGGACTTATCGTGTTCTGCTTAGTAAGCTCCAGCAGCTTCCTATCACCTCCAGGACCAAATATAAAGTCCTGCTGTGCTCAGTGTTCCAAGTTCTTTATAATCCAGCCCTCTCTTCCTTGGCACATTCTCTTCCATTCAGTGACACTGGCCTCTGGCTGTTACACAAATAAGCCCCTCCATCTCTCAGCTCTGGGCATTTTCTCTGGCTGTGCGCCGCCCCTCCCCCCCCCCCATTCCTGGAATGATTTCCTTACTCATCTCTATCTACTGGTTTCCCTGGCTTCCTTTTAAACCCCAACTAAAACCCCATCTTCTCCAGGCAGCCCTTCCCAGCTCCTCTTCATTCTAGCCTCCCCCATCCATCCTGTATATGGTTTGCTTCGTATTTTTCTGTTTGCATATTTTCTTCCTCATTAGATTGTCAGCTCTTTGAGGGCAGGGACCATTTTTTTTTTTTTTGCCACCTTCTGTATCCTCAGCACTTAGAAAAATGTGTGGCACATGCTGTATCTGCAGTCTTGGGACACTTTCCAGTTGATCAATGTTCTTCCTAGAATGTAGTGTCCAGAAATGAACACAAGATTGCAATGGGGTCTGACCAGGGATAGCAAATGGGGTTGTCCCTTCCCTTTCTGTGGACACTGAACTTCTCTTGATTCCACCTTCTCTCCTGTGGTTCCCATCATAATGAGGTTTCAACCTACTGAAACTTCCAGGCCTCACTCCTCCATTTTGTGTTTGTGAAGCTGGTTTTCCAAACCTGAATGTCAGACTGCTTATGTCTTTTAAAAATCAGATATGGCTCCGAGGTCTGGACTGTTAGTACAATGCTTCAAAAACTACTTCTGACTATCACTCTGGGAAGCTGAACCTTTGGGCAGAGCACTGTACTCTGACTTAGGAAGACCTGAGTTTGAATTCTACCTCAGACACTGACTAGCTTTATGAGTCCTTGGTCAAGTCTCCTACACTTGCTGTGTCCTTAATTTGTTCATCTGTAAAGTTAGGGACAATAAAAACTATTCCACAGAGCAGTTGTGAGGGTCAAAGGAGACTGTGTATAGAAAGCCCTTTGCAAACCTTAAAAGATGTATAGAAAAGCTGTTCTCTTTCCTTTTCTCATTATCCTCTTCCTCCTCTTCCTCCTCCTCCTCTTCCTCCTCCTATATCTATTCATTATTATAGACTGCAGCTCCCTTATGCTTTGGTAGATGGTATCATGAGTTATAGTGGGCAAAGTATGTGTCACCCAGGGATCAACAGCTCACCAAGGAGCTTCTGGCTCTCAGAAGGGCTGCTTCTTGAGGGAAAGACACGCTGAGTTAGGATTCCAAGACTAGACAGTCAGAACTGCCAGAGTTTGGGTGCTATCAGCACAGCCCTTGAGCCCCAGGGGTCACCTTCATGTTAGCGTGAGGCACCAGAAACCCCAGGGGAGGATTGTCTCATTATGCTTAAGAAACAGTTGGTAGGAACAATCCAACAAACTGGAGGCTTTGGGGGGGGGGGGAATCCTGCTTCCTTTGATAGTTACAAAGAGGGTTAGGGCTGCCTGAGACCCCAAAATACCAATATGCCGGGTCCTGCTGAGGGGAAAATACCTCTCATTTTATTTTATTATTACATTTCATTTTGGAGCAAGCAGCACTATGATTTGGGATTGTGCAGATAAGGATTATCATGCCTGGAGAAGAGAAGGACTAGCTGGTCACCAACCTGGCTCCTGCCACACTCACCAACTCTTTTCCTCCTATCTCTTCACTCTCTCTCTCCCTTTCTCTCTCTTCTCTCCCTCTTCCCCTTTCTGTCTGTCTCTCTCCCTCCCTCTGTCCCTCTCCCTTTCTGTCTCTCCCCTCTGTTTCTCTTTCTCCCTCTCCCTCCATTTTATGTTGGTTAGACTTAATTACTCTCTAGATGTAGGCCCAGCCTCCAAGCTGCATTCTTGTGAGCCCCTCTTCTCATCAGGCATCCCATAACACAAGTGCAGAGATATCGCGGCCAACAGCCCTCATGTAAAGCTTTAAGTCACTGCGGGTACACAGTGCCCTTTGACATTCATCTTGAGACGATTCTCCCACATGACTGAACCTCGGGGCTTTACTCTCTTTTCTGCAAACTGAGGCGAAATGGGATTCTTGAGCTCTGTTTTCATTTTGGGGCAAATCCATGTCTTTTCCTAAAGTACCACCATCACTGGGGACTCCAAACTGGGAATTACAGTTCATAAAGGTTCCCGCAGTTACTGGAACTCTGGGAATGTATTTGGGGACAATATTCCATCTGCAAATAGAATTAGTACTCTAGCTGGAAGTCCCCCACAGAAGAATATGACCTAATGAAATTCAGAGACAGAGATCTGAGCATGTGTAACCTCTCATTTAAAGGACCACATATTTATAGATGGAAGGGACTTCAGAGGACACACAATCCAATCCTCCCATTTTACAGGTGGGCAAACTTAAGCTCACAAAACCTTGGTCAAATCACTCAAGCAACAGATCCAGTCTTATCCCTGTACCATGGTAGCTGCTTCTTCCCCTCAGTAACTATATAATATTAACTGACTCAAACTGATTTAGAAGCAGCTAAGTGGGGTACTGGGTTGAGTGCTGGAGATGTGGTCAAGAAGACTTGGGTTCAGATCCTGCCTCAGACACTAGCTGTGTGACCCTGAGCAAATCACCTAACCTCTGTCAGCCTCTGTTTCTTCCTCTGCGAAATGTGAGCAAAAATGGTACCTACCTCCCAGGGTTGGTGTAAGGATCAAGTGGGAAAATATATGTGAATTTGCAAATTTATGTGGAATAATTTTAAATCAACAGTGCAAACATTAAATTGCTAAATAAATGTGAGCTGTTTTGTTGTTGTTTTATGATTTACAAAGTGTTGTCCTTGCAACAACCCAGGGAAGTTGCAAGCAGCTGCATTTCTGTACATTTAACAGAACACACTTCAGTCTCTCTCTTCAAAATAAGGGGAGGGATGGGAGCGTACAAGAGGAATTGCCCGGCATCGCTGGAAATAAGTTAACCCCTTACCAACAAAATTGTAAAGTTTTCCAACACACTGTTCATCATGTACTTCTCTGGTAAATGCTTGAGCTTGTGGATGAAGTTGATCATATATTCACACATTGGAGAGCGGTTTATTCTATACACAAATCGGCCATTCTCAAACCTGGCGTATTCCGTCTGAGGAGAGGGGGAAAAAGAGATGAATGTTTAAAAATATATTCAAAAGCTGACTGTTGTCCAAAGATGTCTGTACTACCCCATGATGGGGGGAAAGGGAGAGAAAGGGATAGAGAGAGACAGGAGAGAGGGAAAGAGGGAGAGAGGGAGGGAGAGATAGAGAAAGAGAGGGTGAGTGTGGGTGGGTGTGTAGGGGGTGGTGGCAAGGGTCAAAGGTGACTTCTATCACTGGACTTCTCTTCAAGTACCAATTATTCCCCCTCAGCACTAACCCCAAATGAACATTTAACCAAGAATGGTCTCAAGCAGTATTTAGATGGGAAGCAGAGTTGAGAGAGTGGAGATTAAAGCAAGTTCCCAAACTAGTTTTCTTGCTGACAACTTGTCAACAGCAGCCACCAGGCCCTACCTGGCCTGGGGTCAACAGAGTCACATGTGACATTAGTCAGTTCATGCCTTTTCACCTGAAGCAGTGAGGAGGAAGGCAGCCAGAGGAAACAGGAGAAGCTTATATGAAACGCCAACCTTTCAGCTAAACACACGAAGGCACCATCCCATCCCGACCCGGACCCCTGCAGCCGTCTCTCTGGTAGTTTTGCCCCAGAGCTGAGTGGTTTCAGAGGCAGAACTGGGGGGGTATTCTCTGCAGGGATCTACAACCAAGCATCCCACCATCACTTTAAATCTCATTGGGGCACTTATTAGCTATAAGTAATCGCTGATGGATAACTCACTTGAGCTAGATTCCTTGTTGATCCTTGTATGACACACTCCAATCTGCTCACTCTGATCATCCTCCACCACTCCCCTCTGAAACCTTCTCACCTGTCACCCGCCTTACCTGGCTGCCTTCAAGTCTCAGCTCAAATGCCGCTTTTTGCAAGCAGCTCCTTTAATGTTGCAATGCTAGTGCCTCCCCTCTGAGAGCATCTTCAGCTTATCATGTGTATAGCTTGTTTGCATAATTATTTGCAGGTTGTCTCCCCTGTGAATTCCTTGAAGGAAGAGCCTACATTTGCTTTTACTAAAACTATCCCCTGTGCTTACCAGGCACTTAGGTGGTGCCAGAGTGCACAGAGTGCCAGGCCTGGAGTCAGGAAGACATATTTCTCTGAGTTCAAATCTGGCTTCAGACACTAGCTAGCCATGTGACCTTAGGCAAGTCACTTAGCCCTGTTTGTCTCAGTTTCCTCATCAGTAAAACGAGCTGGAGAAGGAAATGGGAAACCACTTTGGTATCTTTGCCAAAAAAAACCCCAAATGGGGTCACAAAGAGTTGGCACCTTGGCTACTATACATGTGTATGTGTGTGCATGTACACATATGTATATATATGTATGTATAGTTATTATATATCAGATTATGTAGAATATCTACATCCAACTTTGTCATATTTACATACATTATCTTCAATCTTCCTAATAACTTTGTGTGGTATCTGAGGTATCTCAGATACACACACATTCTCTCTCTCTCTCTCTCTCTCTCTCTCTCTCTCTCTCTCTCTCTCACACACACACACACACACACACACACACACACACACACACACACACGCATTGGAGATCAAATCAGTCAATACTTAAAAGGAATTAATTCAGACTATTTACTGAAAGCACAAATACTGAAGTTGAAGCTTAAATACTTTAGCCATATAATGAGAAGTCAAGACTTGTTGGAAAAGACCCTGATGTAGGCAAAGATGGAAGGCAAAAGGAGAAAGGGATGGCAGAGGATGAGCTTCCTAGATAGTGCCGTAGGAAAGATGAACATGAGCTTGGACAGACTTTGGGAGATAGTGGAGGACAGAAGGGCCTAGGGTGCTGCGGTCCATAGGGTCCCAAAGAGTTGGAGAGGACTGAATGAACAAAAAAATCAGAATAGCCATCGTATATATATTTATATAGAGAGATATAGATATAAATGTCAGTTATTATTTATTATAAACCCCTAACCACGGGGATTGGAGGTTTTCAACATAGATGTGAGCAACACTCTGGTTGTATCAGGAGCTCCCCTTTGCCTACAAAATATAGGTCATCAAAACTAGGTTCCTCTACACTTTCATCCCTTTTTGACACAAAACTGCCATTATAACCAAAATAATCTCTTTGAAATTCTACAAATGTCTTGTGATTTCTTGCCTTTATATTTTTGCTCTGTCTTCCTGGGATGACCTGTCCCAACACCATTTCTACCTGCTGCGTCTCCTATCTGCCAAGGCCTGACTCAAATTTCACCTTCTCTGAGAAGACTTCCCTGATCTTCTCAGGCAGCAATCATCTTTTCCTCCTCTAAACCCCAAGAGCATTTAGGCTGTACCTTTACCCTAATACTTGTCACTCACCTCATATTCGGATTATTTTTGACAATAGCAGACCCTCTAAATGTACTTGCTGAGGTGGTTGGGTACTATTTTCTTTTTCTTTTTTTAAAATTATCTTTGGATTTTGGGATGGACCAGTACATGGGTGTTTATATTGCTGGCAGATACATTTTTGAGCAGCATCTTCCAAAGTGCCCAGCATAAGAAACTCCTGAGCTACTATTTAATAAATATATGTTAAATAACTAGTTAACAAGAACGCAGTGACCAGAAAAGTCTCCAATGTAACTCAGAGATTATTTAAAAATATTATGTTACAGTTGAAAGGGGCTCAGAGACATCATCTAGTCCAAAACTTTCATTTAAAAAATGGAGAAATGGGCCTTATGAGTTAGTTAAATGTGATGTGGCAATGAAGAGAGCTGTTATTCTAGGCTGAATTTAAGAGAGGGAAATGACATTTCTGCTCTACTCTACCCTGGTCAGCTACACCTTGAGTCCTGAGTGTCACATTTTAGGGAGGATAGAGTCAAGTTCATCTAGAAGGAGGCTATTAGGATGGGGAGAGACCTGAAAGAACATCTGGAAAGAGGCTAAAGGTTAGCCTAGAAAACAGAAGATTTTGGGAGGTGACTTCCTCCTCACTGGAGATCTTCATTTAAAAGAATGGGATGTTGGGGGCATTGAAAAGGAGATTTCTTGGTCATGTGCAGGTGGGACTAGTCTGAAGTCCAGCTCTGAGAACAGCTTGGCTATGGGTAGACAACAAGTCATTAGCAACTTGGAGAGGAACTGGAATCTGGCTTTAGTGGACCGGCTTGATGGTGGAGAGGTCCTCAACTAAGAAATGAGCAAACTCTAGGTGCTGACAAAAATCTGCCTAGCCTAGGGTCTGTTTGCTCAGGTGTGTTTGCCCAGCAGGGAAAGGGAGAGAAGGGAGCTATGTGCTAGTCTGCAGAAAGAACCTTCTCTATTTACATGGAGGCTGGGGGATGCTGGGGTAGATCAGATGTACAATTTCATAGGCATCGGAAACTCCCTGTACCAATGAAGAAGGACATTGGCTCTGAAATTTAAGGTCTTTAAAGAGGGGGCAAGGAGAGATTAGGTGACTTGCCTAGGGCTACACAGCTTGGGAGATCTGAACCCCAGGTCTTTCTGACTCCAAGTGTGGCTATGTCTCTACTATAACACACTGACTCTTAATTTCAATAGTTTCCCCTAATTACTCAAGCTCAAAACCCAGTCTTTGTCTCTCTTCCATTTCCTTTCTCCTTCTATCCAGCCATGAAGCCTCTTCTTACTCCAAACCACTCCACATCCTTTCATGACTGATCTTTCTTAAAACTTTTTCTCATCTTGTCTCTTCTCTGGTTCTAAACCAGCATTTTTCAACAATATGAGTTCCAAACTCCCCATCTAGGCATTTCAATTCTTCCATCATGTGGATCCACCTCACCTCTCCATCTTCTCTATTACTACTTATTCTGCACAAATTCTGGCCTTGGGTCAGGCTGGTCCCCCTCTTGTCTTTCTTCACTGATGCCTCCACTAAGAGGAAGCATGAGATAATGGACTAGCTTTGCAGTCAGTCCTCCCTCTGACACATATTAATGATTCGTACATAAGCAATAACAAAGCTTCTTAGTACCCTAGTCAATGCCCTAAGATTAACAGACAAACTGCTGTTCTATATTTGAAAGTGGAGAGGTTCCCTCAATGGAAATTCTCTACACCTATAAAATCACAGGTCTCCCTCTTCCCTAATGTGTCCACCACCTAAAATGCCCTTCCCTCCTTCTCTGTGCTTATCCTTCAAAGGCCCTGGACATGTCTGCCACCATGTTCCTCCTCTCCTGCCACCTCTCCTCCCCCAGCTCTTGCTCCCAAATTAGCCTGCATAGATACTTGCTTTCTTAGCTCTTACAGCATATCTAGTCCATAACACAGAATCAAGCACTTAATAGTAGGCTGTCTTGTATCCTTCTCTATTCCACCTCTGTTTATCTCCCCAATGAGACTCATTAAAGGCAGGAACAGTGTCTCATATATCTTGGTTATCTTCCACAGGACCCAGCTGAGGCTGGGCACATATTAGCACTGTATACACCTGTCAATAGACTGACACAGGGCAAAAATCAACAGCTAAGGTACGGTGGTATAGACAGCTGGACCTAAAGTAAGGGAGAACTGAGTTCAAATATGGCTTCAGACACTGACCCTCAGGCAAGCGCATTCTCATTTGTAAATTAGAAATAATAAATATTGTCTGGGGTTATTGTGATGATCCTATGAAATAATACATGAAAAGCATATATACAAATGCTAGCTAATGTTATCATTATAACCATAAACTGAACATGGGTTACTGGAATTCATTTTACAAAGATCAGAGGCTCATCCTACAAAGAGACACACAACAGATCTTGGTCCTGGATGGTGAAACCCACTTCCATGCTCTCCATAAAGAAGTGGAAGATTACAGCTGTTGAATGTTCTGTATCCTGTTGCTATGACGGCTGGTTTTCATGAAATGCTTTTCTTCATTTTATAGGATAGTTTTGTAGGGGGAGAGGTAGAATTATTGGGAAATGACTGCAGTGTAAGAAACAAAAACTAGCAATAAATCATTGAACGAGGGAAAAAATGCGATGGTTTGGTGGCTGGGGATGTGAACCTCAAAACAAGAGAAAGACACCGGCAGGCCTCTGATCCCAAAGAAAGAAGAAAATCTATTTTTCTCCACTGTAGAACATTTTGGAAAATTAGAAGTAACTGTAGAAGCAATAGTCAAATGGAATGTTTCAGGAAATAGCCCCTTGATGGATGAATTATCATCTTGTGGTGGCTTTCCTGAAGCCACAGGTAGCAGCAGAAATCCTGAGCTGCCCCCTCCCATCTGGAGTCTTGGCAGAGCCAACAATTGGCTAAGCTTAGTGATGTGCTGGGGGGGTCAGTTTCTGCTTTACCACCTGTGGGGCAAATAAGATACAGGATGGTGGTAGCAGAGACCTCCAGGTGAAACAGAACACCACATCTGATTCTCCTTCCTGACTGCTTTATAAAGCATTCTCTTAGAAACAATGAATGGGTCACAGCAGGAGAGGAAGAGGAGTAAAAGAAAAAAAGCCCAACCTTCTGCCTTACATTGTGTCCCTTTACGCACAACCACAAAGGGGAAAAAGGCTTTGCACCTGAATGAGAGGACGTGTCTTACCTCTACCTTCTCCACTACTTGCTTCCCAAATGAACAGACTTTGGTAGAACAGGTGATGGTCATGTTCTCTGAGCTCTCGTACTGACTGGTCACCCCATAGAAAGCCCCTGCATCATCCTGAATGTTGCAGTTTAAATCCGCCTGTGGGAAAAGGTCACAGAGGTTGGGAATTAATCCATCATCTGGCAATATCAATGTGACAATTAGTAATGAACTTATTCTCCTGCATAGGGGTGTGGGGGTGGTAGAGAGATGGGGACCAGAGGGGAAGAGTAGATGAAAGGTCAGACCTATCCAGAATCATCTGCAATAGTCTAAGGATCATTTTTCTTTTTATTAAAGACAGCATTGCTCAGGTTTCCTTGAAACAGCAAACAGCATAGACCTGTTATTGTTTGTTTTTTAAAATTTAATCAAAAAAACCTTACGTAAAACAATGTGAATGAATTTCCAAACAAACTAGAGCAATTCACTAGTTAAAGAAATGCTTAAGGAAACAAAGCATAATCTGTAGTCCAAAAATTTAGTTGAAAATAAGAGCATCATGAGAGAAGACTGCACCCAGAGCAGACCCCGGCCAAGGACTTCCACATACACAGATGCCTGCAGGGAGGGAAAATAGACATGGAAGGTTTGTCCTTGATTCTCTCCTCTCCTATGGGTTCAACTGTGGACTCTATGCAGATGACTCCTAAAACGACTCATCTCTCATGAGTTCCATTCCCACATCTTTAATTGCCTGCAGGACAATTCCAATGGAAGATCCCACAGGCACCTCAAATTCAAGGTCCAAGAAGGAACTCAGTAATATAACCCCTGAATCCACCCTTCCTATGGGTTCCCCTGCTTCTCTTGAGGGCTCTGCAACTGCAGTCATTCTCAGTTTCATTCTCACACAACTCCCCCTAATCCAATTACTTGTCAAATTGTATTGATTCTAATTCTAATTCTTATATTCATAACTCCTTATCTCCCTTTCATTCTAACCATTCCAAGGGGCAGATTTTCATTACCTCTCTCCAGCACTATTACCAGTAACCACCTCCCTGAATCTAGCCTTTGCCTTCTCTAATCCATCCTCCCCACTAGCCAAAGGAACAACTCTAAAGCACAAGCGTGACAAGGCATTGCTTTGCTCAAAAGGTAATAATGAACCACTGTTACCTCTGGGATCAAACATAAACTCCTCAGCTTAGTACTTAAAATGCTTTACAACCTGTCATCACCCTATATTTCTTGACTTTTTATACATTACTCCCCTTCAGATATTCTATGGTCCAGCCATATTGACCCTCCTTTTTTTTCTTCCTATTTTTCACATAATACATTTCATCTGTCTTCTCTGCCTTTGCACAGTTTCCCAAGTCTACAATGCATCCCCTTCCTCTGACCTCTGTTTAAAAATCCCTAGCTTCCCTTCAAGCTCAGTTAGGAACCCACTCCTACATGAGGAAGACATCCTCATCTCTAGCTACTAATACTTCTCCCCTCTGGATATTACCTTGTATCACTTTGCATATATAATGTATGCATATGTGTCCATATTGTCTCCCCTACAGAACAAAAGCCCCTTTAAAGGGCAGGGGCCCCACAATTTTGTCTTTGTATTTTCAGTG
Organism: Pseudocheirus occidentalis; assembly: GCA_028646575.1. NCBI lineage: Eukaryota > Metazoa > Chordata > Mammalia > Diprotodontia > Pseudocheiridae > Pseudocheirus > Pseudocheirus occidentalis. The sequence goes on along the minus strand of CM053601.1, from coordinate 156,676,280 downwards.
CCCAGCACAGAACATACAGTAGGTGCTTAATAAATGCTTGTCAAACTGAAAAGTAATCCTAGCAACTGCTGATATTTATCCAATCCTTTAAGGCTAGCTGAGGACTTTCCATAGATGACTTCCTTGGTTCTCAGCTCCACAAACTGGGTCTCTTCCACGATCCCCATACTATAAAGGAGGAGCTAGGCGAAGAGAGATGAAGAATCTTCTTGCTCAAGGTCACACGGCTATGCCCTTGGGCTAGTCAGGGTCAGCTCCCACAAGACAAGGATTCTACTCAAACCCCAAAACTTCAAGATTCCTCTGTTTTCATTTACATGATTGCTGAAGCAGAATGATAACGTCACCTTGAGGAGCTGGCATTTCTATTGCTTTAGAAGGTTTGCATTTCAGATGGACTGGCTTGTCTGATTCTCACTGGGACCCAGTGTAGCCATTATGACGGGGATTGTTATATCTGAGTTTTACAGGTGAGGAAAAAGACACAGAGGAGACATTAAGGGATATGCCCAGAGTCACAGCCCTAGTATCGGAGGTGGGATTTAAACCCAGGTCTCCCTACTTCTAAGTCTAGAACTCTAATATGCCATGATGACAGACAGCCTTGCTCCTCAGATAGTCCAGTGACAAGGTATGCAATACACAACAACAACAAACAATAATTAATAATAAAAATTTAGAATTTTATGGCATTTTAATGTTTGCGAAATGCTTTATAGACATAATGTTATTTGATTCTCATAACCACCATGGGAAGTAGTGCTGTTATTCTCTTCATTTTAAAGATAAGGAAACTGGGGCAGCCAGAGGTTAAGTGACTTGCCCAAGTTGACCTATCTAGTAATTGTCTAAAGCCAGATTCAAACTTAGGCCTTCTTGAATCTGGGTCCAGGATTTTATCCATTTCCCTCAGCTGAGAATAGTATGGAGACTACACTAAGAATATTACTTATCTGAACATAGTGGGAACTTTCTCAGTCCTCCTGAACAACATTCTTTGGGTCCAGTCATTCAGAGACTCCTTAATCCAGTCAACTGTGCTGTTATTCACTCTCTATTTTATTCATAAACACTATCAGGAAATGTCACTGAATGGCTTACTCAAATTCAGATACACTACACATCTTCAGAATTCCTTTGACCTGGCATTCTAGTGGTGGCTTCTAAAGGATGCACCATGAACTCACTGGAACTCACATTTGCAATGCCATGTTCATGCTTGAGACTCCCCACTCTCCCACCTGTGCCATAAGAAAAAAAACAAAACAGCAGAGAATTTCTCCAGTATGAAGAAATGATCAGCATCCTTTGTTTTTAGTGAACACATTGGTTCCAGGTGGTTCCTGTCCTTTCAATTCTAAATGATCACAAACCATATATTCCAAACCAAGTTTATTGGTCTCATAGCTCCTAGTATCTCCCTTCTTTCTCCCTTCTCCATTGTATTTCCAATCCTTTGCCATCTTTTGAATTCTCAATGAATCTAAAAATTCTCCCAAGAGCAAAGGCCCAACGTGTAACAGAACTGTGTTCACTAGCCCCACTAATACCTGACTCCAGGTTTAAAAAAAAAGGGCAGTCCTGATGATATCAAATAACAAATGTTGCATCTATCCAGGCAGTCTTGTTTATAAAGAGCATAATTATAGGAGTTTTCATATATAATGTTCTGACTTGTTTTTTTCTTCACCAATTAAATATGCTTAGAAAATCATGTACTAACATTAGGCTGTGTCTAAGAACCCATGCACAGCTGCGATTATCTCTAAAGCCACCATGCATCAGAGAACGTTGGACTAGGACTTTAGGAAGACTTGGTTCTGAAGCTCCTCTCAGACTATTACTACCTGTGTGACCCTAGGTTAGTCACTTGACCCTCCCCCTAGTCTCAATTTGCTAGTCTGTAAAAAGCTGGTCACAATTACACCCACCTCATGGGATTATTGGGAGAAACAGATGAAATAATGTACGTAAAGCATTTTGTCAATCTGAAACCATTACATCAACGTGAGCAACAATCAGTAGATAGCTTCGTTGTTTCATTTTAGCTTTTATAACTAGTTACGTAAGAATGTAAATGTGTCCAATTATTTCTAATTCTTTCTAGTCTGGTCTGCTCCATTAATTTACTTTCCTCTTTTTAAAACTAATACCAAATGATTTCAATGACTGCTGCTTTATAAGATAAGCCTGAGGGCTAGAAGTGTTAGTCCTTCTTCCTACAATTAAAATAGAATTTCCTTTGATATGTTAGATCTTTTCTTCTTCCAAATGAACTTTATTATTATTCTGTCGAACTCTGTAAAGTAGCCCTCCCTCCTAGTGTTTTCATCGCTGAAACACTAAATCCGTAAATGAATTCAAGCTAAATTGTTATTTTTATTATCTTGTTATATTACATAATATATACCCAGTCATGAGCACTGAATATCCCTCTAGTTATTTAAGATGCTATTTATTTCTTTGGGGGTGCATTTTCTATTTATATACATACTGAGTGTGCCTTGATCAATTGACTTCCTGATATTTTATGCATTTTGTAGTTATTTGTTTTAAGTACACTTTTCTTCATATCCTTTGCTTTTATTTCACCAACATTTCCCATTATATTTGTCATCTAATCCTTTCCCAGAGAGCCATCTCTTATAATAACTTTTAAAAGGCAGGATGTTGGGAATAGTGAGAAAAAGAAGTTCTGAGAAACTAACCAACTTTTTTTTTTAAGTCTGACATGTGATAGTCCACCTAAGGACCCACACTTCTGCAAAGACAGTGATGTATTTTCTTATAGCTCTTCTTTGGAGCCAAGCATAGTCATCATAATTTTATTTTCCCTTCTCGACTTTGTTACTGCTGTATAGAAATTCTATTGATTTTTGTGGACAAATTTTGTATCCCAATACTTTTCTATAGAAATTCCATAGGATTCCCCCCCATCAAAATCCCTAGGATTTCCTAAAAAAATAAATAAACTTGATAAGCTAGTATAAAATAAACCCACATACATAAATTACCTAGGAAAGAACTTCCTCTATAATACTGATAACAAAAATATTTCCAAAAATATTTGGAAAACTGGAAAAAGTCTTGGCAGAAATTAAATTTAGACTAGCCAACAACACCATATACTACAATAAATTAAAAGTGGATATTATAATGAACTAGAAGAGGAACAGGTTAGAAACCTTTCATAGCTATGGAATTCTTAACCAAACAAGGGATAAAGGTAATTTCAAAATGTAAATAAACAATTCAGATTACATGAAACTGAAACTCTTTTTCATTAACAATGAGAATGACTTAAGAAAGGATGAATACAACTAGGAAAAAAAAATCCTTGTTTCAAATATTTGATAAGGATCTGAGATCCAAGACATATAGGCAATTAACAAACACATAAGGCCAAAAGACATTCTCCAATAGAAGTGGTCAAAGGATATGAACTAATGGTTACCAAAGGAAGAAATGCAAACCATTAACATCACTATGAAAGAATATTCTAATAATCTTAAAAATCATCATATAATCTTGATAGTAAAAGAAACATGAAACAAAACTATCCTTAGGTTTTACCTCACACCCAGAAAATTGGCAAAGAAGACAAAAAAGAAAAAAAAGACAGAGGAATTGCTGAAAGACAGGAACACTAATTCACTCTTGGTAGAGCTATGAGTTGGTATAATTACGTTGGAAAGCAATTTGGAAATAAGCAAATCAATTGATTAGATGGTGATACCGTTTGACTAAGAGATCCCACTTTTAGGCACATACACCAAAATTTTTATACCTGCCATTTCAGTGGTAGTAGAGAGCTGGAAAGAAAGTAGAAGCCCATTAATGGGGGAATGGCAAAACAAACTGTGGTATCCATATAATGGAGTATTACCATTACATATGCTATAAGAAACAATGTACATGATGAATAAAGAGAAACATGGAAGGGCTTTGATGAACTGATGTCAAGTAAAGTAAGACCACTAAAATAATATTCTCAATGACCACGACAACGGAGAGAAAAATCGCCAAATAATTCAACTGAATGATGTGAAACTGTAAAGGAGGAGCTTGTCCTCAATCTCTTTCCTTTGCACAGGTGTTTGTTGGGGGACACAGTGTGAGGTTCAGATTTTTTCCCATAACTTAAAACAGTTTTGCTGGATCTTTTTTCTCTTCTTCTTTAAAAAAAACTGTGTGTGTGTGTGTGTGTGTGTGTGTGTGTGTGTGTGTAAGCATGCACACACATGTGCATACACACATATGTTATAAGAGATGGGTCTTTTGGAATGAGAAGAAGGAACACAGGGAGAAATACGGGAAATATAAAAATATATCTATTTTTTAAAATGCTCCTTAAGAAAATGAGTACTTTTTAAAAGGAGTATAAATGTGTTTTGAATAAGATGTTCTACAACATTTGATTTGGAAATGCATGAAGAAATTATTTTGATGAATTTTTTAGTTTTAACGGAATAAAATTCTTATTAAAGAAAGGTCACTAATAAACACAGAGTAGAAGTTAAAATGTGTTTTCAGTGGGGGAAGAAATTTTATGCCTACAACACAATTTTCCAGTCATAAGATTGGGTCAGGGGCCAGAGCCCAGGGACGTAGCTGCCATACTGTCCAAGTAAGCAACAAGAGTTCAACAAATGTAACAAGTATTACTTATTGTGCTCAGAGCATAGGGTACCACAGTTGAGCAGAGAAGTCCCAGAGGGTGATCTGTCCCAGGTGTTATTCTGGCCAGGAAGCTGCAACCTAGATTCAATCAGGATTCTTTAGACCTTTTTCTGATCTGAGAATCATCAGCCTGGAGCATTCCTGCAAGCTTGGATCCACCCCGTTAAACCTTACTGTTGCCTTGAATAGTGCCCTAGGCACAGAGGGAACACCTGTCAGGTCAGCCTCTGGGCCCCAGAAGGATTAAAAACATAGTTTTACAGCTCAGCATAAAGTAGTTACACGGAAATTCGGCACTGTGTGCTCAGACCACATTCCTAAAAGAGTAGATCCTTCCCTGGCAGTCAAGGAGCCTTCCCAGGTCATACCTGTGGTCAGCTTCCCAACCTCCATGGAACTCCTGAACTGGCTGGAGTCCACCAGCTTGTACAGAAGAAGGGTCCATGTACTATTATGACAAGCCAGGTATGCACACTGGCTAGCATGAAAGCCCACTTCTGATGTCCATTGTGATTCACTTCTCCCCATCTTGATAGGCTGGTTTTCCTGTCCTTGATCCCTGGATACCACTTATCAGAAAATATTCTAATATTCCTTCCTCACACTCTCAACAACAAAAATGGGAACTGAAGCCCAGAAGCAAAGTAAGTTGGCGCCAAACCAAGTAGAACCTAGAATTAGAACCCAGTACTCTAGCTCCAAATACAGAAGCATGCTACCAAAAATGACATGGAAAAATGATTTGCATGTAAAGAGTGACACCAAAGGTATCCTTGAGGACATCTCTAGCCTGAAAGGGAGGCAGACTTATTGTGATAAAAGGAAGAAACAACACAAAGGCGGCCCTGAGATATCAGAGAAATAAGAAGACAAAGACTTCCATCAAGATTTAAAGGGGAAAATGGCATGGTAAGGAGGGGCAGAGGGACAGGAATCTGTATCAGTGAAAGGAGACTAAAAAATTTCCAAAATACTGTCTAATAACCAATTTGCAATCACAGTTGGCTTGTGATTACCCTTGAGTATGATAATGTAGCAAACCAACCATGCCACTGCTAAGAGAATTTTTTACAGAGAAGTAATGCTATTAAAGAAAATTACCCTCTAGCCATGACAGTAATAATACTCCAGTAAAGATTACAGTACCTGGGTCAGAGGGCAGCTTCTCTTAACTTTAAGAGGGAAAAGGTAAAGAATAAGCCAAACCAAAAACAACATTAATAAAAGAAAAATCTGATTCCTTCTTGAAGGCTGGGGTTTGTGCTAGCTTCCTAATCAATTTCAGTGATGCATTAATTTTCTCCTGCAACTGAAGCAGATCGGTTTCATGGGGTACCAAACCAAAAGCATTCTCCTTTCTGGCAATAGCAGGAATACTTGAAAATGAAGCTTCACTTCACAACTCGACTGGCTGCAAAGGTCTCTGGCACTCTTGTGGAGAACGCTCTATGGGGACAGTGTATGAGGCAAAGGGACACTGGAGAAGCACAGAAGCGAGAAAGATGCAAAATGGAGAAAATACTACAATCCACATTTTAAATGCAGTTTTTTTTCTTGGCAAATGGACAAAAACAAGCATAAACAGTCAGAAAAATATAGCTTTTTGGGGAATAAAAAAACCAGAGGAGGACTGAGCTCAAACCAGATTGATTACCTTAAGCATAGCCCTGGGCATTGACTAGGCAAGTTTAAAAATAGAATTAAAAAAAAAAATTTTAATCAAGATCATGTAAAAACCAACAATTTTTTCCCCCCAAATTCCAACTCTGCTACATAAGCTACAATCTAGGATGGGCTAATTTAAGAATGTTGGATTTTTGCTAAAAGACCTCAGATCAGTTACAGTGACCTTTTCCCAGTCCTCAGTCTCCCTGAGGTCTCTGCAGCTTTGGAAAGTTACTTATTTCTCTCTCTTGGGAAAGTATTTATTACTTTATTACTCTCTCTCTGCAACTTTGGAAAGTATTAGTATTTATAAATAAATACTAATTTATTATTCTCTCTAGGTTTTTGGGATCTCCCTCTTTCCTGGTTTTCCTCCCACTTCTCTGGCTGCTTCTCTGTCTCCTTTGTTGGATGCTCGACATCTTCTAACCCCAGATTTCCCTTGGGGGTTTTGTCCTGGACCCTTTTCTCTTCTCCCTCTATTCTACTTCATTCTCTGCACTGATTCTCACATCTCGCTCTCTTGAATCAACCTTTCTCCTAACGTTCAATATCACATCCCACTGCTTTTTTGACATCTCAAACTGGATGTCCAATAGACTCAAATCCACAATGGAACTCATGATCTTTTCCCCTATGCTTTCCTTCTCTCCTACCTTCCCTATTTCTGTGGAGGGCAAGACCATCCTCCCAGTCCCTCAGGCTCATCCTGGACTCTTTGTTATCTTTCACCCCAAATATCCAATCTGTTGTCAAGAACCGTTAATTTCACCTTCACAGCATCTCTCTAATATGCTCTCTAGTCTCTTCTGACACTGCCACCCCTTTAGCACAGGCCCTCATCCCCTCTATCCTGGACTACTGTAATAGCCTACTAGAGGGTCTCCAATTCATCCTCCATTCAGCCACTAAAGCGATTTTCCTAAGGCATTCTAATTTGATTCCAATTTCTTAATAGAAAAACTAGGATTAGCATCCAGGGATCCCAATCCCTAGGTTCAATGCTCTTTAAATTATTGTACAGTATCTCAAAAATAGTTCCTTATTTGGGGGCTTTAGTGTTTCTACTCTTGTACCATCTAAAAACCATAGCTTTACTCCTATTGTAAAGTCGGTTTAGTATTGAATAGTCTCACAAGAAAATGTAAATTTCCTTTTGTCCCTTTTTTTGGGTCACTTTTTTCTACATCAAGTCTGTGTTCTTGAAAATCCCAGGACTTAAGATTTGAAGTGAAGTCAAAAGCCATATCGTCCAATGCAATCTTCTTACAAAATAAGCTAAGCCCTATGGTGATTATGTGACTTGCCTAAGGCAAGCATCACAAACAATCACCCAGATTCTGTGGCTCCACATCCCTCTCCCCCTTCTTGTATACACACCACGCATCGTTTCCAAACACTTGACTTCAGCTAGGCATATGCAACAAAATGATGGGAGTAAAAGCAAAGTGGACTTGTCACTGGCTGAACTGCTAGATGTTGACGTCTCCATGCCAATATGGTCGAAGTCTCTCAAGAGGGTCATAGGGATCTGATCTTTTCCACATTTTGAACATCTTAGAAGAAGGCATGATTGGCATGTTTATCAAATTTGTAAATGATGAAGCTGTAAGAGAGCTACACCCGTATGCTGAGTGATAGAACTGGGGTCCATAAAGTCCCTACCAGGCTGTAAAAATGGGCCAAAATGAACAAGATCAAGTTCAACAGTGACACACATCAAGTCCTCTTTAAGTTCAATAACTCAATTGTAATTTAATTCAACAAATATTCATTAAGTGTTTTATTATGTACCATGCAGGAGTTGACTGGGCTTAATGGCAACTGATATGAAAAAATAATTGGTTTTTTATTGACCTCAAGTTAATGAGTCAACAGATTGATAAGATTTCAAATAAAGTAAATGCAACCTTTTGTTCCCCCCCCCCAAAATACACACACACACACACACACACACACACACACACACACACACACACTTTGGGGGGGAGGGCCCGCGAGTCTGGACCTGTGGTTTTACCCACCTAGGAATACCTGGTGAGTACACTCTCTCATCAATGTCCATTTGTAACTGCCCTGCCATTTCAAAGCCTCAGAGAGTTGCCTGGATAACTGAGAAGCTAACTGACTTGCCTCAGGCCTCAGACGGGCCAGGGGCAGGTCTTGAACTCTGTTCTCCCGGACTCCCAGGGCAACATTAACTATTTCATGCTCCCACTGCCAAGGCAATCAGCCCAGGTAAACAGAAGCACAGTGTCCAGATGAAGGGAGTTGGGAAGGTAATAAATAACACACAGTCAGACGCTTGGATCCACATCCTCTTGTGCCATTAATTTTACTGTCTACCTTTGGGCAAGACACTTCTTCACTGGACTTTCCAGTTTCCTGCACTGTAAGCCAGAGTGGGAGGTGGGGAAGTAAGTAGATGGTTCCTAAGTTCTGGTCCAGTTCTAACTGATTCTGTGAGGCAGGAGAAAGGAGAACCTTTGCTACTGCAATTTCCTTCATAACCTCCCTTCCCACAAATCTCCAGGAGTAAATGGAGAATTGTTGCCTCCTCAAAAGTCACAGCCGATGAACACAGAAGTTCATCCACACTGCGCCATTTTGACCACCAGCATGTTTCCATACCCATGGCGTGCTCTGACCCATTTCACAAAAGGGGAAAACTTCACCATACCTAGGTAATGTAGCTGAGATGGCCTAGGACGTGTGATCAGCCAAAGCCTGCAGAATCTCCCCATTAACCCAAGATAGCTGAGTGCTCTGTGGGAGCCTTGGGACACATCTAGAAAAGCACCAAGCAGAAAGCATGTTCATACAGGGAAGTGCTCATTCCCAATAGGGAGCCGGAAGAGGGGAAGCAGCATCTGAATGATGAAACGGGGTATGTTTGTTGATGAATGCAGAGGCAGGCCTTCCCCTAGTATTTTCTGATGGAGATGTTTGAGGACAAAGGTTAGGACAAAAGGAGCATTAGCACTAGCTGTGCCTCTTCTGCCTCTGCACCACTGCATCCCTCCCCACCGTCCTCCCCCCACTCCCAGAAAGCTGCTTGGAATTAAAACCTCAGGATATTTCTCCTCAATGAGAGACTCTAACAACTACTAATGGTGGCAGGAAGGGATTTTTAGACCACATTATACCTCTTCTTCATTCTCTCTGAACAGTAATCAAAGGACCAAGATTTCCAATTGTGAAGCAATTTTTTCCAATGGTAGCATCTGGATCATTGGCAGGGAGCAAGGAGAGCTCTGCTGCTGCCTTGGGCTGCCATCCAGGCCTGCCACATGGTGAGGCTGGTGCCGGGCAGGCCAAACGGCTCTGGTCTCCCAGCTGCTCTCTCCTTCTGACTCATCATTGATTCCAAAGAACTAATGGACTCGTATTCATTGGTGAACAAGCCGCGCAAGAGGGCCACAGGGGACTATTGGGAGAAAAGGCGGCTGCTTTCCGGAGGCCCCCTTCTAAGTTACTTTGCATACATCTGTATGCTGGTCAGAAGCCTCTCGACAGACCTTCCCTCCCTCTCCCCCCACCCCCCAGCCCACACTGGTAGTCTGGGGTAGGAGGAGATGAGGGAAGCCGGCTTATACAGGAAAATCAATCACCCCCCACTTTTTTCTGTTTTGAAGAAGGGAGTTGTGGTGGTTGGTAGATGAAAGGCAAACTCTACATGTCTCAGAGACCTCTCTCTCTCTGGGTGGAGAAAAGGGAGGAAGGAGAAGGGGTGAAGAGGCTTTTTCTGAGGGTTGTTCACTGGAGGCTGTTGTTCCGGATGGCCCATCACAAAGAGCTCAGGCTTTATTATCCATGCCACAGCTGTTTTAAATAAGAAGAATGGGAATACACCCAGCCATCCTCTTCATGTTACTTACCGCTAATTATGGCATATATTTACATCTATAAAACAGTAGACTTTTTAAAACATCACTGAATGCCTCTTTATTGTGAAGAACCAACTCCCTATTTGAATTTCATAAACATTTAATACTTCAAAGAGTCTTAAAAGCTTGCTCTAATTACATCATGCACTGCTTTAAAGACTGGCTGTTTGCATTTCAAATTTCTGCAACTATCAGTATTCCCTTAAAAAAAAATCAATATCTGCTACAAATCAGAAGGTGAATAACCAGGATTTCAACTGTAGCTATAAGCTGGTGCATTAGCCAATTATTTCAGATTAAGACAGTTAACGAAGCCTCGTGGCAACAGGGTGATTTCAGGAGTGAAGCCGACCTCAGATACACAGATAGGAATACAGAGATTCCCAAAGCTGCTCATATTTCAGCTCGGTAAGAAGGAGGTGATTTCACAGCTCGTCTGCGGCCTGACTGCTGGGTTCGGGATGATCTGCACACCCCCCTTAAAGGGCCATTCCATCTGGACAAAGTTCCCTGCTGTCTCTGTATCTCCCCTGGCATACTGTCTTATGTTTCCAGTCGGTCCAGACTTCACTATCTCTGCTGAGGGGTCCGTGACCCTTCTAACCACACAGATCACTGGACTGAGAACCATCTTCAACCTGTGACTCTACCTGCGGTGTGGTGTGTGTGGCAGCTCTGAGAGATGACTTAAATATTCCATACAAACAATTAAACGTCAGAAATAGGCAAATGCTACGAATCACAGTTTGATTTGTGGTGTTGTTGACTGTCTAGACTTAAGAAAGTGATAGACAAAATGTTATTAATGCAGAGTAAATCTAAAGGTATGGTGTATGTACATTTTTTTTTGGTAAGTCTATTGTTAAACATTTACCAGTACACTCCTAATTTTACCTCATCTTATAGAGCCATTTGGTTGCCAAATCTCTCCAATTTTATCTCTCCAAAAGCCCCCTCCCTGCACCTGTCCCCTTCTTCCTACTTACACATCCACCACTCTAGCTCAGACTCCCACCTCTGCCCACTGGTCTCCCTGTCTCAAGCCGCCACCACCACCACCTCTTTAATCCAGCCCCCATTTAATTGCTACTATGATTCAAGAGACCTTCTCACAAACTAAAGCAACTATTTTATGAGATGTTGGCAGAAATCCTAGCTTCGGGGCCTGGAACACAGTAAATACTTATTGACTAATAGGAAAACCTACTGGAAAAAAATAAAGCTCATGATTCCCTTTCCCTCTTGCTATCTACTCAAAGACTGGTGAATTTAATACTCTTTCTCTCCCTCCGTATATTACTACAGCTACTAGTGACAGCTAGTACTTACATAATGCTTTAAGGTTTGCAAAGTGCTTCCCATGTATTATTTAACTTAATCCTGTGAAGTAGGTACTATTAATATCCCCATTTTACAGATAAGGAAAACAAAGCTGAGGGGCTAAGTGACTTGCCCAAAGTCATATGCAGCTAGTGTCTGAAGGAAGATTTGAACTTGGGTCTTCCTGTTTCCAAGTCCAGTGCTCTGTTTATTACTGTCCAACCCCAAGATTCATAGGAAACTAAAGATTGCCGTCTTTACAAGTACAGAGAGTCCATTCTAGTGACTTGTAGAGATTGTGCTAATTCCAGAGAGGATAAATATGTACGTGTGTATAATGATTCAGATTCCAAAAAGACTGCGATCAAAGTGTTGCTCTGTGGGTTATCAGAGAAAATAGAGTGCTCTTTAAAAAAATGGGAGAAATGTTCCAAAAGCAGCAGTGACAGAAAAAGAATCAAGGTGATCAATGTAGGTAATGTAGAAAAGAGAGAAGGAAGCATGCAGTGACAGGGATGAGGTTCTTTCAATAGAAAGCAGAACTCTTAGGTCCCATGGGCAAGGGGGCAGCTCTCTCTGCTTCGAAGATCCACAGGTGCTGCCTACAAGAAGACACCTAGGATTGGACACTGGGCAAACATGGAGGACCTGGTGGTTGGTAAAACAAAGCTGCAGGCTCCCAAGGTGGTGAAATATTAATATGTCATCAACAAGAAGGAGGTTTGTCCTCTCAGGAACAGACAGGAAAGAAAGCTGCTAGTGACTTGTAAACGCTCAAAACCAATGCCACTTCTAATAACATATTTAAGACAAATACTGTAAGATGAACCTTGAAAACCGTTCTTTAAATTTTTAAGTTCTGGGCAGGTAACTGAAGGGCACAGATGTTTTTCATCACTTCTTTAGACTGAAGATGGGATTTAGAGCTGAACAATGTGTTAAGATGGTGTCGGAGAAGAGGATTTGAAATTCTGTATCAGGGCTGAAGATGCATGAATTTTAGGCTCTCAGACAGAAATTCAGTGTTTCTCATCAAGACTGAGTGTGTATCCATACACACATATGCACACACACACACACACACATATACAGATATATCTATAGACACATGCACACGCACATATATGTAGACGTGTTTCTCTATCTGTGTGTGTATAAATACAAACACACACACATTTACCTATAAGCCAAATATTAGAAAACATAACAAATACAATATTGAGAGAAGATTAGAAGTGGAAATAGATTGACAAGAAGCAGAAAAAATTTACAAGATTATTCAGAACAAATAGTAACAATAAGGTCAGCAAACATGACTTCAATTCCTGGCAAAATTATAGAACATACTATTAAAGGTATGATTAGTGAGACTCAAGAAAATGAAGCAGTGATCACAGAAGAACCAGCAAAGCTTCATCAAAAAGAAGTTATACCAGATGATTTCCATTTCTTTTTCTGACAGAGTGAACAGTCAATTAAATACTGTAGTTACAGACTACCAAGATTTTAGCAAAATGTCTGACAAAGCTTCTCATGCTACTTCCATGGACAAGATAGAGAAACAATAACTAGATGGCAATATAGTTAGGCAGATTCAGAACTGCCAAATGGCCAGACGGAAAGAGTAGCCATTAATGAGTCACTATCCATCGGGGAGGTCTCTTATGGAGTGCTCCAGGGATCTGGGGTTGGCCTGAGATCAAGTCAAAGACTTGCATTAAAATATACATGACATGCGTTTAAAATCTACAGATGACACAAAGCCAGGAGGGATAGTTAACACATTAGATGAGATAGTAAGTATCCAAAAAGATCTCAACAAGCCGTAATGTTGGGATGAATGTATAAGATAAAATTTAATAGGGTTGAGGTAAATTCTTATACATGGGCTAAAAAGAAAAATCAGTTTCAGATGTACAAGATGGGAAAGGTGGCTGGACAACAGTTTGTCTGAAAAGGATCTGAGAGTTCCAGGGGGATACAATGAGTCAACAGAGTGACTTGGGGAGATGTGGGAGTAGAACTGTGATGTCATTGGCACATGGAGCTCTAGGTATGGAAACTCCCTTCACTGAGGCAGATCAGCAATTTTTTCTGTAACTTTTAGTTTTAGATGTGAGGTGGCACCTCAGAGTTGTTTTAATTTGCATTTCTTTAATCAATAGAGATCCAGAGCATTTTTTCATACAAAAATAGATAGCTTTCATTTCTTCACCTGTTCTGTTTCTTTCATCTAATCTATATTGTTGTTGTGTTTGTCCTTTGTTCTTGAAGAGGACCATGACATCAGGGAAATGATGACATGACTTGCAGTTGACTTGGATTTAAGCGAGGCAGGGCTGTGCAAGGTTACCAGCCTCACTTTCTCCTCCAGAGCCATATGGGTCCAGTGGTTAGATATTCATCAGGCCAGAAAGAAAACTGCCTGTTCATATCCTTTGACCATTTATCAACTGGGGAAAGACTTACGTGAATTGATTCTGAGTCAAGTGAGCAGAACCAGGAGAACATTGTACAAAGCAACGTGGTATGATGACCGACTCTGTCTTAGATCATTGAGAAGAGCTAAGTCTATCAATTACAAAAGACCTGTGGTGGAAAATGCCATCCATATCCAGAGAAAGAGCTATAGAGTCTGAATGCAGATCAAAACATACTATTCTCTCTCTTTTTTCCCCTTCTCATGATTTTTCCTTTTTGTTCTGATTTTTCTTTCACAACATGATTAATGTGGAATTATGTAAAACAAACAAACACACTTCTAGTCTCAGAGAATTGACCAGGGCACAGAGAGGCCATGGTCACATAGCCGTGTGTCAGACAGTACTTGAACCCATCTGTATTTTATGGAGGATGTCTTGGGCAAAGTCTGAAAAGGAAGAGGAACTCTTCCTAAATCATGAGATTCTTCAGATACTAATGTCTCTGGATGACATTGTCCTGATACACTGAACATTAGGACAATGCAGGGTCTCCTCACTGAGACCCAGAGCCTCCCTAAAGAGATAAGCAAAAACCAAGTGGATGAAAAATGTGAATTATTCAGACTAGGAGATGCAGTTTGATGGACAGCCTACTCAATTAGTTCACCAGTACATATCCATTGTCCTGGTCAGGCATTGCGGATGTATATACAATGAGTCAGACTCAGAGCTGAACTGGGAAGGGAAAGGAATTAGCATTTATTAAGTGCCTACTGTACACCAGGTACTAGACTGAGCACTTTACAAATATGACCTCATTTGAGGATGATGAATGAAGAGACTACTTTTGAGAAAGTACTTCCAATGAGACCGAAGTGCTACCTGCTACAAAATCTCATGTTTTTAACAGTAATACTCTTCCAGTGAAATTCCATGGCTGTGAATCATGGAACATTACAATCTCAGAGGATTCGTTATTATAGGCGACCCAGAGGTCAATCAAAATGGGCACTGTAGTCTAAGTGTTCTACAACACATAGTCAACCATAACTGGCATGCCGGAAGGCTACACATAAGAGGCATTTTTTTTCTGACTTTTCAAAAACCCAACACATTGGGAAGGACAACAGTTAAATATCCGCTTCTACATTAGTAGAAGCTTTAACAAAAACTGGTAAAAACAGCTTCGCTGTCTAAAAATAAAGACTAAATGCCGGACTTCTCCACTCTCTTCCTCTCCTCAAAACTATTTCACTGCCCCGGTGGAAAGAAAATATGCTTCGGAACCTAAGAAGTTTTTGAGACAAGATACCAGCTGAGTTGAAAAAAGGAAACTGAACAGAGAGAAGCCATTTCCACTAATAGTCGTTCAAAGCATGTGGAGACCAAACTGTTCTGTCCTTTGAAACTCCCCCTTCCATGAATAGCAACTGGGACATTAGGCATCAAAATGAAAGAGTCAGGCCTATTATTTCATCTTAAATCTGATGCAATTCAATAAGAACAGATCCAAACCCCGAGGGAGTCCAATCTGTTTGTTTAATGCGTCCTCCAGTTTCTTCTTCTTAAATAAAACCTGGGCAGTTTATCTACGGCGTCTGCCATGTTGTCAAATGACTCTGACTCAAATCCTTTGAAGATACAAGCATGCTGCCTGTGACAGCCTCCTCTCTTCCTTCTCCCTTCCTCTTTCTCTTTCTTCAAGATTTAGAAATCTATCCCATAATTTGGGATGAGGGAAACCCTTTTCCCAGAAAGGCCCTCAGTCTCTGAATTTCTTCATCCCCACGACCCAGTAAAGGAAGTGCTCATCATTGAATGTCCCACTTGTCTTTCTTAAGTGAGCAAGAGAGGATCACCAGCCTCTGTATTCTAGTTTTGGGCTCTCCTCCTTAAGACCACAGAAAAATGGCAACAAACCTTTCTGCCTTAGCCTGAGAATTCATCCCGAACGTTTGAAAAGTCATACAATCACAGATCAAGACATGGAAAGGCCTTATCTATTAGTGCAACACCCTCATTTTTACAGACGAAGAAACTGAGGCATAAGGAGGTAGCGTCAGAGATGGAATTTGAACCCTGGTCTTTGGGTTCTAAAGGTGTAGTGGATAAGAGTGGTGGGCCCGGAGTCAGGAAGACCTCAGTTCAAATCTGGCCTCAGACACTTACTAGCTGTGTGACCCTGGGTAAGTCACTTAACCCTGTTTACCTCAGTTTCCTCATCTATAAAATGATCTGGAGAAGGAAACGGAAAAATCACTCCAATATCTTCACCAAGAAAACCCCAAATGGGGACACGGCTGAAATGATTGAACAACAAATCCCAAATACACAACTTACTTATTTGTTGAAATGAAAAGTTTTGCTAAATTAATAAATAATATAAACAAAGTTACAAAGACAGCACTTCAAAGGAGACCAACTTTTTCAAGTACTTTAGGGGCACTACAAAGGTTAAGCAACTTGCTTACTGCCATAGATGAAGTAATAGAATGTGAAACCAGGTCTTAACTTCAAGTAGGGTGAATTTTACAATCACAGGGTCAAGCTTTGGAGCTGGAATGGACACAAGAAGACAAACTAGCTCAAACCGCCCACCTCAGGGATGAAGAAAACTGACACCCAGATAGATTCAATAATTTCCTTGAGTCCACACAGTAACAGAACCTGGATTTGAACTCAGGTCCTTGGCTTCCAAATCCAGCCATCTTCCCACTGCACCATTTATTGTCCTTACCAAAAAAAAAAAAAAAAAAAAAAAGAAGCATTTAAAATTCTGCTGCTCTGTAAAAGTACTTCATAAACCAGAAAGCATTATATAAAGGTGAGTTTTAAACCTATGGGATTCTTGCATTAAATGAAATCACATGTAAATCGCTCTGCAAACCAGAAAGCACTATGTAAATACTATTCTTATTCTCCATCATATTAAATCACCGGCTGATGCTGACGTAAGCTGTTTGGTGTGGCTGTCTTGCATACAACCCTGGGCGGTACCCAGCACACCTCTGAGCTGAAGCCATTAATCTGTAACTCCTTGGCCCCATCTATGAGAATCCGAGGAGCATGCTGGTCACATAAACAACACCAGGGGAATGTTTAACCTGCTGAAGAGTCAAAGTAAACAAGAGGCGTCTAAGTACTTTCCAAATTACTGCAGCAGCTGACCTTTGTCTATAATCAATGTGCCAATGAGAAGGGATTCCTGCAAACTTGTTGACGGAGGTACAAAAAAGACAAAAATGCCGTTTCTCAAAAAACTCCTCCACCATTATCTTTTCAATTTGTTTCATCAATTTGGATGGGACTTTCCACACCTGTTGAGTTTTCTGGCTTGAGTTTCTTATTTCTCGACCCATGTTTACTTAAGGCGTCCAGTCCCTTGGGTCAGTAATATAATATTTTATTGGACTCCCCCCATTCCACTGATGGGCATCTCCCTATTTAAACCACTAGATGGCGGCTCCCAATTCAGAAAACAAGTTTTATTTATCAGCAAGAAGTGTTTTTGTGATGGTCAGAGGTTACTTCACAATTCACAACTCTGGGCTTGTGAAAACCTTAGTCCAGAAGCTAACAGGCTAACAAAGTAAGAGGAACCGAGTATCTGTAAACTGTGCTCAAAGGGCTTTATAAACTGGAGCTCACTTCCCACGTGACCAAATGCCAGGCTCCGGCTTTCTTTTTATCCTCATGGAAAGATGGGGAAATGGAGAAAGACAAGCTGAATGGATCCTCCCAGGGCAGGGGTCAACACAGCATCATAACCGGGAAGAGTAGGAGGCTTTTAGCCGCCAGAATATTGTTCCTCTGTTCTTCTTAATATGGTGGTGCTGCCTAGAGGACAAAGTAATTTTTAACTTTTGGGGGGCTGCCCATGAACCAGAAAGCACACACACACTCAGTTAAGTCTACCAGCTGTCCGAGTTCCTTGGTTCTCCAGGCATGTTTATTTATTTAATGAGAAGGGGATTAAAAAGGAGGCCTGGTTTTTAGTGTCCCCACCTGTTCTGAAAACCCTCTCTCTCAAATTCATTCATCCAAGACGCTTCATACCGACTAATTGGACAAAGGTCCATTTGCATTATAAATAAAAATCACTAGCTCACCTCAGCTTCCAACACCGGTAAAATGGAGCAGTCAATTTTGCTTTAATCAACACTTGTTTCCCAATAAAACCTAATAAATTACAACCAAACTCATCTTTGGTCAAGAAAACCCACCACATCACATTAATGGGTCACTTGCCCCATGATAACACTGTTCTTCTGGAATGGGCCGTCCCTCTCAGATACACCTCTCCTTCTGGGACAAACTGGTGGTGTTTGGCAGAGTATCCACTTTTCAAACTGTCCCCCACAGGACATATGGCAGCACTGAGCACAGCCTCCCTTTTCCTCCTCTCCTTGGAACATCTCATATTGAAGTCATTGTCAGAAACAACTTAGACCTTTTAGGAGAATGTGGGTGGTCAGTGGGAGGAAGGAAAGAAACTGTGAAAGGCAGTATCGCAGCAGCAGCGTAGGGAGCTGGCACCAGGACTCATCTATGCCTCCACCAAGCTGATTTTTTAAAAATTCACTTTCTTCCATAGCCTGAAATGCCACCAATTCAAAATTCACTGGGAGTTTTAATAAGCTTCTCTTTTTCAAAATGTTGCTGCTTCTGGGGAAGGAGAAGAGAATTTCCAGTCACTCACTAATGAGCAGTCACCTGTGTGACCTTGGGCAAATCATTTTATTTTCTAAGCCTCAGTTTCCTTATCTGTAAAATGAGTGGATTAGATTAAATGGTCTCTAAGATCCCTTTCAGGGGTAGTTAGGTGAATAGAGCACAGGCCCTGGAGTCAGGAGGACCTGAGTTCAAATGTGGCCTCCAGACACTTAACACTTACTATCCCTGTAACCTTGGACAAGTCACTTAACCCCAATTGCCCTGCCCTCCCCCCTCCAAAAACCAAAATAAACAAGAAGATCCCTTTCAGCTTTAAGTCTGAAATCAGACCCTAAATCAGACTGCTTTCTTCCAAATCTGAATTTGTGACCAACAGTACTAATGATGACAGGAGTTGAGCTCTTCTTTAGGAATGAATTCTAGAGGGAGGCGATTTTGGAGCAATTTACAGAAAAAAAAAAATTGGAGTGGTGAGCGGATGTTGTGGGAAGCATGAGGGGATCTCAGGGAGACTGAGGGAAAGAGCATTAATAGGTGGGAGAATGGAAAGGAAAAGGAGGTGGGATGTCAAGAACAATTTTCGCATTTTTCAAAATTCCCTCAAGTGTTGCACTCAAAAAAAGGTGGGTGGGAGGTGGGGAGACTAATTATTTTTTTCTTTCCTGATACATTCCATATAATCCTAATTGCAAAGGTGCAGAACTCCAGTTTAGTACTATCAGTTCATTTATATTATGAGTTAAATAGGCATGTATCTGTAGGCTAGCCGGAGAACTTCAGCATGCCGAAATTAAGTATGCAACCTGTAACACTCTCAAGTGGGAGTCAAAACAGATTAAAATGTAATTGAGAAATGTTTAACAACATTTTTAAAATGCAATAAAACACAGATAAA
Source organism: Pseudocheirus occidentalis (assembly GCA_028646575.1). Lineage (NCBI taxonomy): Eukaryota > Metazoa > Chordata > Mammalia > Diprotodontia > Pseudocheiridae > Pseudocheirus > Pseudocheirus occidentalis. The sequence continues at coordinate 156,656,736 of CM053601.1, read as the reverse complement.
ATTACACTTAAAAACGACGTTGATATGTGGCCCATGAGGATCCTTCCAGCTGGTTTAGCTGGTCCCTTTTTCTATCTGAGTTTGACACCACCGATTTATAGCATTTCTTCTGTCAGGAAATGTGCTCCATGGTCCCAAACAATGATCAACACTTTAAAAATCCATTTTCCTGAAATTGAGGATTGCCTGCACACAGTGTGAAAAATGGTTTTCTTGCCTTTATCAATCAGGGGACAGTGTCATATTATACAACTTCCTCAGGCAATCCCCACACTGGCAGACAACCAGAAAAGACTCGAGCTGGTGCTGATTGAGAGATGAGCAAAGAGATGTGTACAATGCCCCTTACCGAGGGAGTGTGGGCTTCAATGGACTTCATTACAGAACACACCCATTTCTGACAAAATCTATAGACACCACCCAGCAGTTGGCATTTTACTCACCCAGAACTTTACAAGGAAGAAGGCATTCTGAGGACCCTTTCCAAATAATTCCTTTAAGCCACCTTTCTTCTCAGGAAATTTGTCATAAATCTGACGAATGTCCACTGATTCAAGCAATGGGTCACTGTAAGAATGGTTGGCGTGGCCAATGTGCACGAAGAGATGTTTGTTGTACTGGAAGAAACCAAGAGACATAATGTTACCCCTCACAAACTACTGCAGACTACAGGGGGATCACTAGAGCTCTCTCACTGGGATATTCTGGGGGCTGCATCTTTGAGTAAACTGATCCCTTTCTCCACAGGCAAGATGTCTGTAAAAAAAAAAATAGAGTCAGCAGCAAAGACAACAGGGGTCACATACGAGATAAGGACTGCTTGGAATCAGAAAGACCTGTACAGAAATCATGTCTCAGATAATCACTAGCTGTGTGAACTTAAGCAAGGAACTTAATCTCTGCGATCCTTCGTATCCTCATCTGTAAAATGGGGATTCATGCTTGGAGCTACCTCAGGAGTGTTGCCCTAAGAAATAAAAGGAGATTGAGATGGACAAAGTGTTTTGCAGCCTTTCAAGGGCTAAATAAATGTAAGCCATTATCATTAACCTTTCAAAACTGGCTTGGGGTTCTTCCTGTGATATAGACAATAGCCTTCCTTTCTAGGAATCCAGGAGCCCCCCCAAAAAAGAGTCCTGTTAGAACAGATGGGAAGGGTGGGGTCAATTTTTTAAACAAAGCAGCAAAAAGCCAGAGTTTAAAGGAATTTTTAAAAAGTATGCAAGAAACATGATTATTTTTTATAAGAGGCTTATTCCATCTCCAACATACAACAGAATTTCAGAGACATGGCCAAGGTGTGACAAAGGCTGTGAGATACAAAAGGGTTGATTCTACTCATGTTTCAGATGGCTAGTTGGGGATGTGTGCTTTGGTTCCCATTCTTTAGAGAGCTATATTTTGGAGGAGCCACATCTGGACAGACAGCGAAGGTCATCTTGGGGTGAATCATGTGCCCCTGCTCTGGTTCAAGCTGACACGGATAAAGTGCCTGACCCACAATCAGCAAGGCATGTGTTCTAAGTTGTCTCTCCATTAGGGTATGGGAAGTTTTAATGAGTAAATGGATGGTACACAACAACATTGAGGAGAGAAATCAGGGTGCCCCTGCTGGCCCTTCTTCTGGGAAAGCTGAGGACTTTCAGGGAAGGGGGAATGCCTACATTCTCTGATGGTCAACATCATACACAGGTCAGATGGCTAGGACAAGCACAAAGGTTCAGCCAAGGAAAAGAACAGGACTACGCAGCAGTCGAAAAGAAAATTAGGCAAAATCATTGTTTCGACAATTGGTGGCTGAGTTCCTCTTTTGTTACAGTCAGTAACACAGAAGCAGCCACAGCAGAATTACTAGGGATTCAGAGCAAAGAAAATAGATTGGTTATTTGAACACTGACAGAGATAAAGAATGGATAAAGAGAGACTAGTGGAAATGACCATGTGAAATCCACTAAATGCCTTCCCTTGCTTGCTTGAAGACCCAACTACAATTCCACCTTTTACAGGAAGTTGCTGCCAACCCTTCTTAATTCTAATGCCTTCCCTCTGCTCATTATTTCTTATTTATCCTGCATATAGCTTGCTTTCTACATATTTGTCTGCATGGTATTTCTCCTCTTCTACTGAACTCTCTTCTGGAACTGGGACTGCCTTTTGATTCTTTTTGTGTAGCAGTTATTTAGTAAATACTGAATGCTCTAAGTCTTAATTCCCTGGGAAGTATGGAAATAGGAGATGTGATTCAGACTGGCTCTGCCTGCCCCTGGTCTGTTTGTATCTAGGTTTAAATCACTTACCTTCTTCACTCACCTTCTATCCGTGCTATGTGATTATGGGGAAGTCATTTGGACTTTCAGTACCTCAGTTTGTGTAACATGAGGGAGGTGGTAGCAACGATATTTGTACTCCCTGCCTCACAGTATTACAGTAAGGAAAGTACTTTCCATGTCTTAAAGCTCTACTTAGATGCAAATCATTCGTGTTATTGGTTGGAAACGAAAGTACTGAGTGTTTTTAGACTGTTTTTTCCAACTATACATGAAAACCTTGGAAAGAGGCCATGAGAATGAAGAGTTAAAGGATTTGGCCATTAAGCACTCAAACATTTTAATAAGACCGTTATGGAAGAGGAAGCTGTTGTACCTGAGAAGTGACCCAAAAGGGTATCTTAAAGCTCCTTAAAGTCAGACAGAGATGGCAAATTATCTTTATATGGGAGATGGTTAATTAAAACCTCACAAAGTACTATTAACCAAATGACCACCACAACACAGAATCATGGCCCTAATGCGTTAGGAAGATTTGGTTTTAGAATTCACCTTGACACTTATAACTCTGTGACTCTGGGCAAATCACTGAATTTCTTTCAACTCTAAATGGGGATCATAATAGCACCTAAAATCATGACAGTGGGGTTATCATGAGAATCAAAGCAGTTAATATTTGCAAAAGAGAGTTTAACTAAAGAAACATTTGTTCCCTTCTCCTCCCATTCCCCTTTCACTTCCTAGGCTTTCTGCACACCCTGATACTTCTGAATTAGCCGGACAACTTGGAGATCAGGAAAACCTGTGATTCAGAAAAATGAAAATGATCTTGAAGTTTCTATAAAAAGTTTACAGGAAGGAAAAATCCCACCTGAAGACCATAGATAGTAAAGATGCATTTAAGGCTTTATGTTAGGATGGGATGCTCTGCTCCATGAAAAATCTTCATGTTTCCCTCACACTGAAAGCAAGTTAAAGAAACTATTGGGGAAGGGGCGGCTAGGTGGCGCAGTGAATAGAGCACCGGCCCTGGAGTCAGGAGTACCTGAGTTCAAATCCGGCCTTAGACACTTAACACAAAAAACTAGCCGTGTGACCTTGGGCAAGTCACTTAACCCCAACTGCCCTCCAAAAAAAAAAGCAAAAAAAAAGAAACTATTGGGGAACAGAGATCAGATCAGGGAATCTTCCCAGCTTCAAGATACCCAACAGTCCAAAAAGCAGCTATAACAGTTGTCTGTAGATCCTGCCAATAAGCCAGACGCTACTGCACCAAAAATTCCAGGACGGTATTGCAGGTTGGACAGCTGGGCCACCACCAGGCAATGTTCTTAAGACATAAATCTGATGGGGGGAGGGACAGGGTATGGGGTGCGTTGTAGGAGGAGAATGAGGATGTGAGCACGCACACAAGGAGTGCTGGTCATTACATTCTCTTCATGTTACGATGATAAATGGATTCATTGTTTATACCATTTGTCAGGGCAGTTGGGCCATATTTGTATACAATGTTAAATCATGACAAGGTCCTAGGCTCCAACAAATTTAAACCAAAGGACCCAAAATGTCTCCTATAGTGGGAGCTAATGTAATCACTGTGATTTAAGATCAAGATCAAAGCAAGTTTCAGGCCAAATGGAGGGAATCTGTTATTAATATGACATTACTACTGGAACCTTAATCTGCTATTAGAGGAAAAAACTCTGGAGGAGTTTGCCTGGGGGAGGGGAGCAGCCACCTTCCCCGCCCCCCCCCCTTCTTTCAGCCTTTTTGAATCTTGGGTTTCCGAATGGCATTGTCTCCCTGGGGAGGTGATATAGGGAAAGCATAAGCAATCAGGAAATGGTCCCGACGTGGAGGCTGCAATTCACTAGGACCTGAAAACAATGGATCCTAAAATGTGCTTCCCTCACTCTTTCCTTCTTGTTCCACTTCTTTCATCTTTTTTAAAGGAAAAAGCCAAAGCAGCCACTTACTCTCCAATAAGAAAGTTTCTCCAAAGCTGCACTGGCCTTGGCAGCTGTTCCAGCTGGCTCTCGGGCTGCCCAGAAATGTGAGTTTCTGTTCAGCTCTAACAGCTGTCGGAGGAAAACCTTCCATCTCTGGAGAAGGCCCGTGCAGCCTCACAGACCTCAGAGGAAGCCAACCAGCTTAGCAGGAAGAGAACCGGAAAGCAGCGAGTCTGGACAAGTCTCTCCCTCTGGGGTAATGGAGCGGAGGCGCAAAGGTGTCCTACCCCTCCTCCCCTGAAGACACTTGCTCTTTCTAAAAATTCCAAATATGTGAAGAATGCAGAGCAACCATGAAAAATGGCTGTTGTCAGATTACATTTAGGAATGTAAAGGAACCTAGATAAATCAGTAACTCATGTCAAGGGATGCTAGCAGACAAGCTGTAACAGAGAAAGGAAAAAAAAATCATCAACATTCATTTTTCAGCGGTAACTCAGACATCCCGCGTGTTCAAAAGTGTGGCACTGAGGAGAACCAGGAAGGCAGGAATCACCTGGTAGTGGTAAAGACTTGCTAGGAGACCAGGAGGAAACAGCTAACTTAGTCTAAGCACAGCCAAGGGAAGTTAAAATAGTATGAATGAATGAAAGAAATTGCACTTAATGCTTAATTACAAAAACACCGTGCTAACCGCTGGAGGGTATAAATAGAAATTGGTCAGTCCCTGTTCTGAGGAGCTCACCTTCTGAGAGGTGGAAGCAATTATATTTCAGACTGCCAGGGTCCTTAGAGTAGACCCCTTTAACTGGTCCTTCCTAATTCCACAAATGTGCATTTGCAACTCCAGAAGTTACTCAGTAGATTCCCCATCACCCTAAGGCACTGCCCCTCCACACCTCTATCTCACAGAATCCCTAAACACCTTTTAGATCTGCCACTTATTCACAACCCTCCCAGCCCTGATTGCAAATTACTTTCCCTATATTTCTCAGTCTAGATGTGTTTTCCTCTCATCAGAATGTCAGCTCCTTGAGGGCAGGGATCCTTTCCTTTTTGTGTTTTGAATCCTAGAAAGGCTTGAAGAATAACAGAGTTCTCAATCCATCAGCAGAGGAAGGTGCAAATAGGATCCCTCCCCTTATCCACTTCATTCTCCTCCCTTCCCCACCTCCCCCACTGTTGGATCAAAGACAACTCTTTGGGCTGCCCAGGTGAAGGAGGAAGGTACCAGGACTTCTTACCAGACTGACCACTGCCTTCTTACACAGCGAGTCCTCAATTGGGGGGAGGATGCTGTATATGGATGGCGCCTTTCCATTTGAATGGACATCCATGCCTAAGTATTAGAAAGGAACTATCACTGGGAAAGCAGATGGGTGGGATCTACACTGACCGAGAAAGATTGGTTGGGCTCCAAGGTGAAATGCAGATAAAAACCAGTACTTCCAGATGCTTTCAGTTGCCCCATCACCTCATTTAAATGAAGAAAGTAGGTCAATGCCCCAAACAGCCCAGTAATAAGCCAAACTCCTCCAAGAGAAAGGCAGAAGAAAGAAGTGCAATGAGGGTGAGATGGCACATCATAAACTCTTTGTTTTTTAGGACAGAGCCTAACAATCTTATTGAGAATTACACTGAAAGACCCCCCCCCCCCATCCCCACCATGTCCCACAGGGAGATCCAAACACCAGGTCCAAATCAGACACAGTGTAATATTGTGGAGAAACCTTGGGGTCAGCAAGACTTAGCTTCAAATGCTGCTTCTGACACTTACTAGTTGACCATGGGCAAGTCAATAAGCCACTCTTGAGCTCGCTTCACAGAGGATAATAACACCTATAGCACCGATGGCTCTCCCTACTCCCACGGCCACTTTCTCCACCTGCACTACTCTCTTCTCTCTGGTTCTTAGAACCCTTTCCTTTAAGATTTATCGCAAGGATGTCTTCTGCAAGAGGTCCTCACCCAACTCCTTGCTGCTAGAATCTTCCCTTCTGAGGTTACCTTTGACTTACTCTGTACATCTTGTACATAGCTAGTTATTGATGCAGTCTTTCCTGTTAGAATGGCAGCTCCTCCAGGGCACCGGCTGGTTTTGTCTTTTTTTTTTTTTTAAATCTCTGGCACATAGTAAATGTTTATGAAAGGGGACTGCCGTAAAGGATAAATATGACATTGTATGCTAAATCTCTTTTCAAACCATAAAATGCTATAAAAATATACAGGTTCATTAAAAAAAAAACCCAACAACAACAACAACAACAAAAAACCCCAACCAACTCTCAGGATGTCCTGATCGTCCTGGTCTGAATTCTACAGAAATCACCAAAACTATGGAGTGAGGTATGTTCGTTTACCTCATCCGAAAGTGCAAAGCGCTTTGCAGAGATATTTACATAGTCATATAGACTACGAGTACGCCAGGCCTATGATGAACGTACAAGAACGCTAACGCTTGTATGATGCCTTATGTCTGAAAAGCACTTTCACACCCTCCCTCCTCCCACTTCCTCATTTGATCCTTACAACCACAGGAGAAAAATCATGTTGATGTCATTACTACCCATTTTCCAGATGAGCAAAGTGAGGATTAGAGGGGTTGGGTGACTTGGGTAAGGTTGAAAGGCTAATAAATCCTGGACAAAGGGATCTGAGTCTAGTCCTGCTGGCACCATGTTAAGGGTGTTTTGCATTACTCTGGCTAGGCTGCATTTCCATACTGTACATCAAATATGTGGTAGGTGTTAGGTCTGAAAGGAGGGGAGGGCCCAGGAGCTATTATTGTATTGTTTCACCAAAGGGCCTAAAGAGAATCATTATCTAAGAGGAGATTTGTGCACAACCCCTTCATAGGCACAGTGACTGATGAGGCAGCCCCAGAAGGTAAAGGGCATCATGGCACAGCATGGCACTTGCCAGCTCTGGGCTAGAAGAAGGTATAGCTGCTAGGAAGAACCAGGATGCCCCACAGGGAGAGCAGAACTCTTTGTACGGCTGGGGAAACCACTGTGATGATGCCCACTCATCCGGTCTTCCTCACCGAATCAATCTGGACAATAGTTAACACTTTTACTAGCCCCCGAGATTCAGTTTCCAAGAAGGCTACAGGCCTGTCTAATCTTGCTGCCCCCTTAGTTCCCTCTACAAATGCTAGGCAAGAATTATTTGGTTTCCTTTTCTCTCTCCCAAAGTTGCCTTTGAAGAATCCACAGTTTGAATGGCCCTGGCTGGAAATTATAGACTTTGATATGAAATATTTAAGCCCATTTCCAAATGTTACTAACTTATAAAATAACTTTTTTTTTCAGAATCTTCTCCATAGAATCTTTTGTTTCCCCTTGTGTTTCTAGTAGAATCAGGTTTCATAGTATTAGTCTGTCTTGATTTTATACCAACATCAGCAACTACCAAGTTAGCCCACTTTATATATTCCAACAGTTACAGTCAGCAGAGGGAGCTCATGGCACTCACTTCCTTCTCTCCAGGACCCAAGAAAGCTTAGATCATTCCATTTGCTGGCCACAGATTTGGGACAGGGCTGTGCATGCTTCTCTGCCAGCAAGCCATCCAAGGCACCTTCACATTGAAATCTGCCTCTGGGATCAGAAATCAGGAAGATTCTAATGGCCTTTTCTCAATGTTCATTCTTTGTGATCCCTTCACAGCCTTTGCCACTGTTTATAATCCACTTCTCTTGTATTCTTTTTCCTCTCTGGGTTTTCATGATACTTCTCTACCTTAGTCTCCTAAGCGGAATCTCCCTCCCCCCATGCTCATTAACAGTGAATGTCCCCTAAGGGTCTGTCCTGGTCTCTCTTCTCTCTCTCTCTTTCTACATTATCTCCCTTAGTGACCTCAATGGTTCCCACAGACACAATGACCATCTGTATGCAAATAATTCTCAGAACTATTTATCCAGTCCTGAACACTCTCCTGACCTCTCAGTCTCACATCACCAACCACCTACTGAATATCTCTAACTGGATGTATATATTAAACTCAACAAGTCTAAGAAATCTCATTATCCTTCCCACTAAACCCTCCTCTCTCCTCCCTATTACTGCTGAAAACACCACCATCCTCCCAGTTACACAGGCTGCTAAAGTTGGCACCATCCTTGACTCCTCAATCTAATATCCCACCACAAATCTAACCTACTGCTGAGTCTTACAGCTTCTCCCTTTACAACATGTATATATACATCTCCTCTCCACTCACATAGCCACCATTTTCCCATCCTGCATAGACTACTGCAATTGCCCACAGGCTGATATGACTATATGTCACCACTACCAACCCCACCCCCTCCATCTCAATAAATTCTGGTTACTCCTCATTTATTACTTCCAGGATCAAAGAGAAAATCCTGTTTGGCACATAAAGCTCACTCACTATAAGCCTTGTCCTTCCTCTCCTTTCAGACTTCTTACTTTATTCTCTATAGGCACTGTATGATCTAACAATACCTACCTTCTAGCTACCCTTTACATATTACACTCTATCTACTGTCTGCTTTTACAATTATTGTCCCCTATGCCTGAAATGTTCTCCCTTCTCACCTCCAACTATCACCCTCTTAGCCTCCTTCAAGAATCGGCTCAAATCCCACCTTCTACAGAAAGACTTTCCTCCTACCCCTTTCTGCTAGTGCCTTCCCTGTGAAACCACCTCCCATTTACCCTGAATATATCTTGCATGTACATAGACTTTTGCATGCCACCTCTCCCATTAGAATATGACTGCCTTGAGGGCAAGAACTGTGTTTCTGCCTTTCTTTGTACCCGCTGGGCTCAGCACTGGGTCCAGTACATAGGGAAGTACATGTTTGCTGACTGACAACAACATACTGAAAAATTCTGACACAATATACAGTATTACATAACTATAATTCCTCCCTCTCCCTCTGCAAAGAAGCAAGGGAGATGCCTTCTCATGTCTTTTCTTTGGGACCCAAGTTTCTTCTTCATCATTTTTTTTAAAAAAGCAATTTCGTAGTATTTCATTTCAAGCGTTTTGCTGTCACTACTTTTATAGTCACTACGTCAATTGCTTTCCTGGTTCTGCTTTCTTCACTCTGTATCATGTTATATAAGTCTTCCCATGCTTTTTGATATTTATATTCACTGCTTATGAAACTGGCACCATTCCATTGCTTTTGTGTATATACTTTGTTTAGCCATTCCTCAATCTGTGGGCATCTACTTTTTTTCTAGTCCTTTGCTACTATGAAAAGTGCTGCAATAAATACTTTGGTATGTATAAGGTCCTTCTGGGGGGATGTATGTCACTAAACTCTATGAAATATATGCCTAATAGTGGAATCTCAGGGTCAAAGGCATGGACAGATATTTTAGGCACTTTATGTAACTGGAGATAGCTTTCCAGAATGGTTGGCCCAATTCATAGCTTTACCAATAATATGATACTGTATAATAACAGTCTTTTGATAATTCCTCCAACATTGATTATTCTCATCTTTTGTCATCTTTGTTAAATTGATGGTGTGAGATGAAATCTCAAGGCTATTCTGATTTGCATTTTTCTTATGTGATTTGAAGAAATATTTCAGACGGCTACTAATACTTTAAAATTACTCTTTTGTAAGAGTTACTAAACCAAGTTTTATGTTTCTCCATTTTAAGTATAACAGCTTTGAGCTGGTGGAATTTCTAAAAGTTATCTAGCTCTTCCTGTCTCTAAGTGGGGTGCTAAAGTCATGCCAATATCACTGTTTTACTTATATCTCCTTCTATTGATCATTGTAGGATATCAGTTGATCCAAATGATATGACTTCAAAATACAGAAAAGAAGAATTACTTAGGACTCCAAGAAGGATGGCTCTCTAATGCATCGGATGACAGTCAAGAGCCAAAGGATTCTTTCTTGTAAGGTCAGAAAGTTGGGATGAATCCAGTGAGACATTTAATTAGGAGAAATAGGCAGTCTTATATTGGCGTTCAAGAGCCAAACTTCACAAGTAGAAGAGGAAGGGTGCACGACTAACAAGCTATTTACCTAAAAAAGACCTGAAGATGTGGACACCCCAAATGAGTCAATAGCACAATATGGAAACAGAAATCAACCAAAACAGAATGTAAGAAGGTAGATTTAGGCTTCAAAGAAGGAGGAATTTCCTATTGACTAGAGCTTCCCCAGAGTAAAATGAGCTGTCTTCAAAGACGTTGGCTGCCCCCATACTAGAAGACTTAAAGGGAATTAGGACTGGCCACTTAAAACAGTTACTGAAGAAGGAATTCTTGGCTCAACTGGACTAGATGGCTTTTGTGGTCCCTTTTAATATTGAAATTCTACCCCCCCCTCAATAAAAGGTCTTCTCTGTTCACTGAAGCGGGACCTTTGCTTGATTCAACTCTCCAAAAGAAAGACAAACGGATCACTCTTCCGCTTGAAGAAACTGGAATCACTGCATTAAGATCCCTGGTGGTCCCCAGTGTCCTTCAGGTCCTTCAAATGGGCAGATCCAGGCTATCAACTTTCACAAGGATCTTGTACATCATCCCATCTTATTTCTGTAGTGACTGATGCTCACAGTTTTTTCAATGCATTTGGCTTCCCTGAGATCTTGGCCAAGGCTGTAGGGAGTTCCAGGCTTTGCTCTCCCTCACTTAACTCCTTGTTGTACACCCTTAGGGTCAACTCAGCCTAGATTCTCCCATCTAACCATGCCTTTGTCCCTCAGATCCAATTACTTTCGTTTTCCTCTGTACTTTGCCAAACTTTGCAGAAGCAAAAAAAAAAAAAAAAAAGGCTAATAAAATCTTAGTTGATGCAAACTCCCAACTCTCAGGAGAGCTTGTTCATCACGGACCCCACCTCCCTCTGCTGGTTACCAGAGTGCTTGTTGATTAAATTAATCCCTTGCCTGTTGTAGCTAGCCTCAGACAATGTAGAATAAAACTTTCTTTAAAAAAATTGCAAAAATTCATGCAAGTACTTCCTTCAATTCATCTGAATTAACCAAATTTTACTTTAGTAAGAGTAATTATCTGTGATTTTTGGAAGTCTTTCTCTATAAACTTAAAGAGGAAATTGCTGGTTCTTTTTAGTTCAGACAATAATAAATGCAACTCTTCTGAGTCTGGTTTAATGGAGTTATATCATATAGGCACAAAACTAAACTCTCTATTTTACCAGAGCAGTAATGGGCTGGAGAGATGCCTCTCCCCAAACTTCTCTTGGGTCAGACTCAAGGCAGACTTAACAGTTAACTCCACGCCATAGTCTGGCTCAGATGACAAGATACCCGTAGCAAATCAGAGGCAGAGAGAAGCTTGAGGTAAAGAATGGTTTGTGTTTTAGGGGGAAGAGACATCAAGGGCAAAAGTACAGCCTTGAGCTTTTTTTGCTGTCTTTCATCAAAGGGATCAAGGTCTTTGATAACATCTGGAGGTCTGGCTACAGCAGCTGTTGTCAGTATGGCTGCCCAGAGAAGATGGCGGGTTTCAAGATTTATCCATAAAGGAAGATGTGGCTGACTTGGGGATTGAGAGAATTCTAATACCTTTCTGATGGTAAGTCAACTTGGCGGTGGCTAGGATCTTTGTCTGATGATTTGGAAAATTTTCAAAGGAGAGAGAGATTTAGAAAGCTGCATTCACCTTCAGAACCAGGTGGGACGAAGTATTGCCTGTCTTGTATATCCATAATGAACTAAAGAATTGCTTTCAGATCCTATTTCCTTGTAGCTCTGAAGTCTCTCTTGCCCAGCTGTGTCTCCTGTGTCCCTTTGCAGATTTCCATATCTCTCCCTCCATTGAGGTACCCAGAGTAAAGCCTGATTTTTTTACAACTTCCTGTTCCTAATATAATTTAAAACATTCTTCTCGTTCCCCATCTAGAGTCAAGAAAACATGTATGCCTCTTCTCTTCAAAGACCTACCTGTACCTGTACCTTTTACATCAGCAAAGGTATACTATGCCTATGCGTAAATTTTCATTTAAATGAGAGGCATGTCAAAAGTGGCAAAGAAAAATCTGTTAAATGTCCATTGCCAAGTTATGAAGAAATTGGGAAAGGAAGCTCTTTAGGAATAATTAAAACTGTGATAATAGTGATGCTAAAGTCTTGACCTGACTCCACGAGGGGGCTCAGCGATGGCCCTGGGTTCTACAAGCTGATTAGTGGCATAAAAGTTGAACAAGTCTTGCCAAGCTGGAATCATTTTGAGTATGGCCCTAGCATTTATTATGAGAAGAGCCTACTTTTAGAATTTAGTGATGATCATCAGAGGCTGGCTTCAAAGTCAGGAAATTCTTAGCCACGGGAATACTCAAAGACCATCTATCTATTCAGTCATAGAGAAATTATGGGCTACATTGATGGAAGAAGTATCCACAAAGGTGTGAAAACAGTAATAATAGTAACAATTCTAGCTTTATCAGTGTGTTCTGGTTTAAAAGAGTACTTTTCCCAAAAGAACCTCTAAGTCAGTGGTTCTCAACCTTCCTAAAGTGGTGACCCTTTAGTACTAGTATGTGGGTGCATGTGCATGTGGGTGGACCCACCTGGAGACAGATAGAGGAGCCATGTCTCAGTTCCTAAAACCATTGGAAATGTGTGTTTTCCGATGGTCTTAGGAGACCCGTGTAACCCCTGTGAAAGGGTTGTTCAAACCCCAAAGGGGTCACAATCCACAAGTTGAGAACTACTGCTCTAGGTCATACAAGTAACACAACCTGCAGTTTACAGCTAAGGAAACTTGGGCTTGACAAGCTGAACTGACTTGCGCAGTCTCACTGGAAGCTCTACAGCTAGAATTCAAATGCATGTTTTTCATTGCAGGTTTAGGGCTCTTTCTACCACAATGAACAGAACATTATAACCAATAGCGCTTATCTTGGCAGTGCTCTGGTCTTAGCCCTTCCCCAGGCTTCTAGCTCTTTATGAGCCAGGATGCCAATGAATCCTTTCCCTATTTGTCTCAGCAGAACACACGGGTAAGAATCCTATTCAGAGAGAAGTGTACCGTGGTATGACTGGTAAGCTTTTAAAACCAGAAATTAAGCAGTGCAGATGGGGAAGGAGGCCTTCCCTAACAAAACTGAGTATTTCAGAGAGCCCAGCTCTCTAAATTCCTGCATACTTACAGTAAGGTGCAAAAGCCAGGTGCATATAATGGTGGAGTGAAAAAGGGGATTGGGCCTGCAATCCAGGGAAGGGACTAATACCAATATTCCCAAAATATAGTAAATAGATATCATGGAAATCTGAAGGAGGACTATAAAACAATTATTAATAACTAACTTTTTTTTGGAGGGGTGAGGGCAGGGCAATTGGGGATAAGTGACTTGCCCAAGGTCACACAGTAAGTGTTAAGTGTTTGAGGCTGGGTTTGAACTTGGGTCCTCCTGATTCCAGGGCTGGTGCTCTACTCACTGTGCCACCTAGCGGCCCCAGTAACTAACTTCTTAAAGACAACTTGGTATACTTAAAGACTGATATGCCAAAAAAAAAAAAAAAATTAACCCTAACCCTAAACCAATCCTAACCCTACATCATCATCATCATCATCATCATCATCATCATCATCATCATCATCATCATCATCAATATCATCATCATCATCATCACCACTAACATTTTCATTTTTAAGTAAAAATTTAATTAAAATATTTATTTGTTAAAATATTTAACATAGTATTAATTTGTGCAAAACCCTTTACAAGTATTATCTTGTTTGAGCCTCACAAAAACTCTACAATGCAGGTGCTATTATTACAGATGAAGAAACTGAGGCTGACAGACTTAAGTGACTTGCCCAGGGTCACACTGCTAAGTAAGTGCCTGAGTCACAACTGAACTCAGGTCTTCCGACTGGAAATCCACCTCCTCACTGCTCAGATTAAAAATTAAACTCTAAGCTTCAGGTTCAAATAGTGCTTTTACCACCTACTGGTGATTACTTGTTATATATTCAAATTTAAATAGTAACATAATAGGAATATTAAAAGGCATAAGTAAGCGTGATAATAAATTAAGTTCCAACAAAAATCCCACCTTTTCCAGGAAGCCTTCCCAAACCCTCTTAATTCCAGTGACTTCCCTCTTTTAATTATTTCCTGTTTCTCCTGGAGAGAGTTTGCTTTGTATAGATTTATCTACATGTAAGCTCCCTTGAGGGCAGGGGCTGTATTTTCCTAGTTTTGAATAGCTAGGGTTTAGTACAGAGCATGGCATGTAGATATAAGCACCTGATAAACATTCACTGACTTATCATTTTTTGGTTCTATATGGCTTTGGTCAGCATTTACATATTCAGAATCCAGGTTTAAGCCATAATGACAGCATTATTTTGGGGCAGCCAGGTGGCACAGTAGATAGAGTGCCAGGTCCACCTTCCTGAGTTCAAATCTGGCCTTAAACACTCTGTAGCTGTGTGACCCTGGGCAAGTCACTTAACCCTGTTTGCCTCAGTTTTCTCATCTGTAATACAAGATGGAGAAGAAAATGGCAAACCACAACAGTACCATTGCTAAAAACCCAAAGGGCATCACCAATAGCTGAACACGACTGAAATGACTGAATAACAAAGACAACATTATAGAAAAGAAAACTAATAGTGCTGTTTTTTAAGAAATCTAAAATTTAAGTATTTCCCAAGGTAAGGAGGCAGCCACAATCTTTCAATTTCCCCTGCCCCCATCCCTCTCCTAACCCCACCAAAACAAAAGCAAAGAACATACTTTTTTTATTCCAAGGTCTGGCCCTTTTAATTTATACCAGATCTACAATAAATTCTAGGTTCCTGCAAAACTAAAGAAGTCTAGTCATATGCAATGTAAAAAACCAAACTGAGCGACATTATGAAGCTCACTTAAACCACCATGTACTACTACTGGGCAGAGAAACTGCTGTACATGGCTTTTGCCGGCCTGGACACATGGAATAGTGTCACTGCAGCCAACCTGGGTCCAAACAGGCCTTTTAGAGATGAACAAATAATGGGTAGGGGTTAGTCATAGTCATTTAGTAGAGGAAAGGTTTTGCTACCCAAGGCCTCTCAGGTTGGCTTCCAAATTGATCACAAATCAAGAAAAGACAGGCTCACACTGCCAGAATTCAAGTCCTCTGATAATTCCAAGTCTGGAAGTTACCAGGAAAGATCACATGGTCCAAACTCTGCCTTCTTATATGTGCAAGAGAGATGGGTCTCTACTCTCTTCATAAACATCTGCAGGAATTTTAGTTGGGCATATTCAAATAAGGAGCAGTGTGGCATGGATGGAAAATTGAGTCTCCATTAAGAAGAGTCCTGCCTCTGATAAATATTGTCTATGGGACTCTGGGCAAGTCACTTAAGAGTGTAAGTTTATGTAAGTACTGATCAATGGGAGTTTTCCATGCCAATAAAAGCACAGATTCTTTACTTAGACTAGATCAAGTGTCTCACACAGAGCCCACTGGGTTACTTAGCATTTCTGAGTGCAGCTGGAACCAGTTTAAAATGTAATTGGGCAGGGGCAGCTGGATGGCACAGTGAATAGAGTGCTGGCACTGGAATCAGGAGGACCTGAGTTCAAATTTGACCTCAGACACTTAACACAAAACTAGCCCTGTGACCTTGGGCAAGTCACTTAACCCCAACTGCCCCTCCAAAAAGAAAAAAAAAACCCCAACAAACCCCAAAACCCTGTAATTGGGAAATAAGACTATACACACAGACACACACAGACACACATACACCACTTACACTGAGATTGCTCAAGAAAGCGCTTCCAGCCATGGGACCTTGGGCAAGTCACTTAACCCCAACTGCCCTTCCAAAAAGCAAAAAAAAAAACAAAAAAAAAAATCCAAACCCCAATACCCTGTAATTGAGAAATAAGATAATACACACACACACACACACACACACACACACACAGATACCACTTACACTGAGATTGTGCAAGAAAGTGCTTCCAGCCAAGGGACCTTGGGCAAGTCACTTAACTCCAACTGCCCCACCAAAAAGCAAAAACAAAACAAAACAACAAAAAAAAACCCCCAATACCCTGTAATTGGGAAATAAGACTATACACACAGACACAGACACATACCACTTACACTGAGATTGTGCAAGAAAGTGCTTCCAGCCATGAGACCTTGGGCAAGTCACTTAACCCCAATTGCCCTCCAAAAAGCAAAAGAACAACAACAAAAAAACCCTCTTCCAACACGACCTCTATGGTTCCCCCACCCATCCATCTCCCAACTCCATGTTTAAAGCTTCCAGAAGTCAAGCACATTTAGCTGTTCCTATTCCCTAAGGCACAAATACCCCTAAGAGATGCGACATCATTCATTCAACCAATAGTTCATTTAACAGCTCATTTCCCACCCAGCTGCTCTCTTGAACTTCATGATCTTCAGGAACTCATTATTTTTGCAAGATGAAATCAACTCTGGCTTTCACACCTTCTCAGCACCCCTTGCCTGTGTCACCCCTCCCAGAGAGAGGGGGAAGAGAGGTAGATATCTGGAAGCCCTTCCCCGATCCTCCATCGTTTTAAGGAGGGAGAGTGCCCAGGACATTCATGCCCATCATTTCCCAACATACTCTCCTAGAATTCATGGTCTCCAGAAACCTATCATTCTGCAAGATGAACTCAAGTCTGAAACTCATATTACTTATGATTACTGCCAACTCAGGTGTAGGACTTCTGCATGCACTCCACCACACTGGGTAACCTCCTTTCTCCTTTTTACATGCTCCTTCCCTAACTAGATTGTGAGATCTTTGAGGGCAAGAACTGTCATACCTTTCTTTCTATTTTCAGTGCTTAGAAGAATAGCACCTTGCCTATGGCAGGCATTTAATAAATGTTTATTGACTCTGAGATTCTGAAATAGTTATTCAGTCTCTATCAATTCCATCTCTATTCAGGGTTTATTAGTGTTATTGGAGTTAAGTGACTTGCCCAAGGTCCTTTTCAGAGAGCTTTTGATAAGCAGGTTGGCACAGGCCTCTAACATTGGTCATTAGGTTCTCTAAGACAAGGATGGAGGGAAGGGGTATAGAACAGAGAGGACAGCAATGCAGAAAAATGCAAATTTTGGCTCTCCTTAAAAAAAATTTGTTTTGTTATAAAGGATCATTCTCTGGGAGGAGAGAATGATACAGGGAGAATTCTAGGCAATATACAAACAAAAGTTATCAATAATAATCTATTTAAAAAGAGAACTTGATGGAACCCTGAGTCTAATGCAGGTAAAAAAGTCGAAGTTCTCTAATAATATCTAAATATTTTTCAACAATAATAAAATTTTACTTATTTGGTATGAAATGGATAACACCAAAATGCTTACTTATGTCTCTGATCATAGCTGGCATTTTATAGACAGAAGAGAGAGGTGGTTTCTGAAGGGAGGAGGGACAAAGAGAAACTTTAAGAAAGTGCATTGAGAGCCCAAGACTGCTGGGTCAGGAGCCATTTCCTTCTGATAATACTCACCGAGTCTGGATCTCGCTGCTGTTCAAGAAAAGCTGAGAACTCAACCAATCGAAGTTTGGTTGTTCCAATGGAACGGCCCTGCCATGCGGGAACTGAGGGTGCTGGTGCGGATGTAGGCTCGAACCCTGAAACACCAACCGAGACCTTTAAGCTCTAGTCATTCAACTAGATTAAACCTGGATCCAACCTTCCCAAGATATGCATGCTCCTTAAGGTGACAATGGTCTTTGTAACTCAATTTGAACCCGAGTTTAGAAGGAAAGGACAACCAATTCCATTAACATCCCAAGAGAGAGCCAAGACAATGAGCTGCAATTGTACAAGGGTTTTGTTTTGTTTTTGTAAAACCCTAGTAGACTAAAATTCTTTCCTTATTCTTCTGAAATTCAGTGTCTGCAAAGGTTCTAGAGCAGAGGTTCTCAACTTGTGGGTTATGTTCAATTTGTGACAATGAAAATACATCCTGCATATCAGATACTTACATTATGATTCATAACAGTAGCAAAATTACAGTTATGAAGTAGCAACGAAAATAATTTTATGGTTGGGGGTCACCACAACATGAGGAACTGTATTAAAGTGTCACAGCATTAGGAAGGTTGAGAACCACTGTTCCAGAGTAAGAATTCTCTAAGATTTTTAGTCTTTGGCAGTCTAATTAAGCTTATGGATGCCTTCTCAGAATAGTGGTTTTAATGTATAAAATATATAGAATCACAAAAGAAATCTATGATATGAAATGTGGTTATCAAAATACATATTTTTAAAAAAGTTTTACATTGATTGGTTTTGTTAAATTTTTTTTCTTCCTCTTTTTCTTTTAGAAATTGCTTGTTGTATGAGATGGCTGTCTGGGAGTAGGGAAGTAATATGGAGGAATATTAAGTCAATATAAAAATTTATTTTAAACGATAAGTTCATGGACCTCTCTCATTGGTCCTCCTCCTAATCCATCAGATTTATGGTTACATTTATCAGTCTTACCAGGTTAAGAATTCTTTTTCAATAGGGCTGGCTTTTTCTCCCCAAAAACAGAAGAATTAGAAACACAGATAATTTGGGGAGAGACCATCACAAGCCTTATTACCTTGCTTGGCATCTTCTCTAGGAAAGAGCTGTCCCCATCACTGGAAAATAAACCCTGAACATGGCCTGTGTTCTCAGAGACACAGATCAGAGGAGGACATAGAAAAGAATCTCTCCTTTCTGGAGAGCGTACAAACTACACTCCTCCTCTGTAATTGTGACAAGTAAGAATAAAAGTGAGGACTAAGTGAACAGGTAGATAGATCATTCTGGTAGCTTCTAACAAAAGTCATGGTTCCAACCCAAACAGTCAAGAATCCTGTTCATCATTCTAATGGGCTCTTAAAAGGCTGCCATAAGGATCATGGGACTTCTTGTCGACACATTATAAACATGATTTATAATGATTTAGGGGTCCCCAGTATGGGTATGGAGTTCAGGGCTCTCTCTTAGGCACACTCACCTCCCTGTACCTCAGCTTCCTCCATTGAGAGGTAGGACCAAGTGACTTCAAGGGTGCCCTCCAGCTCTCAATCTATTATACTAAGATCTTCTTTAGGGGATGGCATTAACAATCAACTCCACTGTGTTCACGGTCCATAGAGTGAAACACTCAAAAGGTCTTCCTAATATCTAATGCACCCTGGGAGTGGCAGTACCTCCCAGACCACCAGTCCTGCATCCGGTCTGGTCCGCATAGCCATTATTTGTGGAAGCAACTCCTGTAGAGACAAGGCCAGTTATCCAACTGCTACCTACAGGGCAGCCTAGCTGAAGAGGCAAGGCACCCAGAGGGGGAGAGAGGAAGTAACATATGCCAGGCAAGTCAGACTACCATCATCATCTTGACCAGCAAATCCCCTCAGACCCTGATGGAAACAGCCCAGGACCCTGAGCCCAAGAGCCCTGGGAACAGCCCAGTGCCCTTAGCCATCATCCTGGAAAGCAACCACTATGGAGATGCTGCTTGGTCATTACTCCTGCAGTTGCCAAAGTCATAGCTTTGTAATACTTAGCAAATAAAGTTCTTGCCACCAAAACTGTTGGCACCATCAAATGGTATGACATTAAAGAAGAGGCATTAATATCTATTTTGGGACTTTCCCATCTGACTTGTTGCTGAAACCTTCCATGTATTATCTCGCCATTAAAATGTGAGCCCCTTGAAAGCAGGCACTACCTCACCTTTCTCGTTGCTGAAACCTTCCATGTATTATCTCGCCATTAAAATGTGAGCCCCTTGAAAGCAGGCACTACCTCACCTTTCTAGCTTATACCCAATGCTTAGCACTGTTTTTTGGATAATAATCAGTGTTTCATCCATTTATTCATTATTCTACACTGAGGGAAGTATTCACACTAATTATGCCTAATTAAGAGAGGCTACAGAGAAGGTGACAGCCTTGTATGTCATTTGCAGAACAATGGGGCTTTACAAACTCTCCACAGTGCCTTGGGAAGGACACCCAAATGAGACTTACCTGGAATGGGGGCAGTGACTGTGGGCTGGATGGGATAGGCCTGCTGCACGAAGGGCTTGACACTAGAAAAAAGAGACAGAGAAAGTCATATTAAGACCATGTTGGGCACTAGAAAAAGGGGCTACTCAAGAACCTAATCTAATGAATAATCCCCTTCTATGCCAGGAAGGCAGGAAAAACTCTTGTGTGGGCAGGTTCTGAGATAGGATGCTGGGAAACAACCTCCCTTCTTAAACTGTGTCTAGGGAAAAAAGGGGAGGTCTTCACAGGGTGAGAACAAAGCACAGGGGAGAGGCAAGTGATGATGAACTCAGAAGGAAGGAACTCTATGGACACCATTACTTCCTTCCATTACTGGTCCAGGGAAAAGGAAGCTAAGTATGGCGTAGAAGGACTGGAGATCTAATTGTGGCTCTGTTCCTCACTGCCCAGTGACACTGAACAAGCCACTCACCTGCCTGAACCTCAGACTCCTCCACTGGGTAGTAGGACTAGGTGGCTTCAAGGGTCTCCTCCTCTTTCCCCACCCCCCCCAACGCCAGTTCTCCATCTATTATACTAAGATCCCCTTGAGGGGATGGCATTTACAATCAACTCCACCATGTTCATGGTCCATAGATTGGAACACTCAGAAGGTCTTCCTAATAGCTAATGCAGTCACATGTTTTATCCTTGGAGAGACAGACATTTTCTACCATGAGAGATACTAAATGAGCTCCCTGAGCTTCTCACAATAAATGCTAAAAGAAAATAATTCTTTCGAAAGGCAACTCAATATAAAGAAACAAATCCTGGATCCCATTTAATGGTTGACCTACATTCTTAGGAAATGTGTGACTGAGCAAATCACTCAGTCTCTTCAAGCTGCAGGTTCTTCACACACAAACAGATAGTATCACCTGACCTGTCTATCTTACAGAGCGGGTTAGAAGAATAGAATTTTGTTTATATAGATTTGAAAATTGCAAAGCAGATCACAAGGCAGGGACGTAGCAACACCCCCCAAAGTGGGAAATGGGATCAATCCCTTGGAACTTTTTCAGCCTTCAGGAATACAAAGATTCTCAATCTTCATAAATGAGTTGTAGAAAGATACGGAGGAGGCCTTCTCATCCAGTTTATACCTAAGTCGGAATCAGCTCTAAAACATTCCCAACAAATGCTTCTCTCCAGTTATTCTTTGAAAATCTTTGGAACATAGTTTCCCAAGCTTTACCAAGTATCCCTTGACTTTCAATGAACTTAACCATGACCCCTGTTCATTATGAAAGGAAATTAATTCTGGAATTTACTATACACACATAAGAAATAGAACTCTTTTTAATCACTTTTAGGAGCAGAGCTGTATAAATCAATGAGCAGAATTTTTAACTTCATTGATTGGAAATTAATTTAAAAAAAAATCAAATCAAAATTTTCCCTATATCCTCTTGATAAGCTTCTCCAGATTGGGAACCCCTGCATTAGAGTGAAGGGGAAATCACAGCTTCTTGAAGCAGTCTATTCTGCTTTGAATAGCTCTAGTTCATGACTTTTAGGGAGAAGAAATTAATTATGCTAATAAAATTGCATTCACGAACAGCTCATTATTTAGAAACCCGATTGTCTCAGTGTGATTAAGGGAACAGCTTGCCTGAATTTACATAACTCTGAATGATAAAATATTTGGGAGAGTTTTTGTTTGTGGGGTTTTTTTGGTGGAGTACAGACCTGTGACTTCTATCAGCGTGGTGAACTGCTGGTAAATAAATCCCTCTAAAGATACAGACCAACAACTGTCTAGCAAATTGAAATCTTGAGTTGTCTGAGGCATTGAGATAGGGTGCCACAGCACCTATCAGAAGAAGGAACTGAATACAGATCTTCCTGACTCCAAGACCAACTCTGTCCACTGTTCCAAGCTGTCACTTTGAAATGCACTTTCCTAGCTCCTGAAGTCATGGTATACTTAAAACTCCCAAGACAGTATTACGAAGTAAAAGGCTCTACCCAATTATAAAATTTTTATATACCAAGTATTAAGATAATTTGCCTGTATAAAATGGAAGCTTTTGAAAGGGACTCAAATGCTTCTGTGATTGTTCTTCCTTGAACCTTATTATGCCACTTGCTTAGTAAAACCATTTCTTCAGAGACCAAGAGAAGCCAAACTGGACAACACTGATCAGCAATCCCAAAACTGTACATTTGGAACGAATATTCATCATAATGTTCATTATGGTGAACACTTTCCCTAAAAGTTGAACTGAATATCGTCCCAACCTCAATGGACCTTAAGAGTTTCTGTCTGGAAAATCAGGAAGTCAGGCCAAATGATCTCTCTCTAAGGGTTGTTCCGACTTGAATTCCCCAATTTCCTGACTTTTGGCAGCACATTTTTCAGACATGCATACAATAAGAGTTTCTTTTTTTTTTAAATTAAGGCCCTACATTTTAAACTTACTCTTGTGAAGATCCCGGCTGACCTGTTTGTATCATTCCTGGCCAGAACTGTAAAAGTTAAGATATTTAATAATTAAGACTAATTTCTGAAAAACACATATGCATACATCATTATAATGTTAAACTTTCATACTTCAGTGATTCCTGACATTACTGTGTTAGTCTCTCCCTCCCCCAATGTAAATCACAAGCTAAGCACACCTTAGTAGGTTATCTTCTTGGGCTGTTGTTCACCCCCCACCCCATTAATTTCCAGAGCTCAGTCCTCCAGGGATGATTCTATATTTAATTGATCTAGTCCTTGAACAAAAAACACATAGGCCATCATGGGTCCACACTTCCATCTTGTAATATCTGACCAAGACAGCATTCTATTACTTTAGCTTTTGAGGACCCAGGGCCAAATTTCATACTTTTGCAAGGCAAGCAAGCATGACTTCTATAGAAGTAAAAGAACCTAAGGTTAGGTGGTGAGGAAGTCCTTAGGAAACACTCTAACCTTGGTGTTATGATGCTAGCTTGCCTTTACAACACTTCCAAATTGTCCAGGACTTGAACCTACTTCTACTCCCTCTACTCCCAGATAAACCCAGCCTCTTGCATTCAACATGTGTCTCCCTCTACAAATGTGCGTCCCCATTTCCTATCCAACATCCCCTCCCACTATCCCCCTTGTATGAATCACCCCTTTAAAAGGGCAAGAATTATGTATCAGAAACTTTCATATGGCCCACAGAATCTAGTGCAATTCTGCATACAAAGTAAGGGTTCAAGGCATACTTTTGCTGATATGATGTGCAGATTTCCATCTTCCCCTTCCAGATAGACTATAAGTTTCTTGAGGACAGAAGTAGTTTCATTTTGGTCTTGACATCCCTACTGCAGTGCTGACTCATAGTAAGGGCTTAATAATGATTACTGAATCATTATCCACCCACCTTGATTCCCACATACTCCTGAGTCCCTTATAAGTTGAATGAAAACTTAATTTCCGCCAAAAGAATATAGGTTCCTTGAAGGCAGAGATATTGTTTTTAACTTGGTCCCTGCACATAGGGGTCACCATAGATATCTGCTGAACTGAGCTGCCTCCATAGCTCAAGGCAACCAGACACCAAAAGCACCCCATAGAAGGCTGATCAAGAAAAACTTCACAACTGTATGAGAAGGTGCTTCCCAAGGCAGAGCTGAACAAGATTCAAGAACGTATCTTGTATTCCTGTCCCCTTTCTGTCCCTTTACTTAGTATTGTCATGGAGTAAAACAAAGCAGGATCAGTGTTTGCCTATTTCCATGGATAAAGAAGGGAAAGAGACCTTAATAGGAGAGGGATCTTGATAAGAGAGAACTCTAAGCTTCCATTAGTGGGGGAACTCTTTTCTAGGGGGGTTCCAAGTTAAAGGATCCCTTAAGGGCCTCCCCACTGGGTCTTCCTTGGTACACTCTGACCACCCGAAGTTTTCTTTATATCACATGGGAGAGTTAGTATTATTCTATCAGACTACTGATCTTGCCTCTTGCTTTCTGCTGCTTGTCACTGCGGGGACACAAACGCTTATCGAAATGAGCTAATGGCTTACCCCTGGTGCACCAGGAAACGTGGGGCGTGGGATTCCCGGCAGTCCCAGCTTGTTGTGAATGGCTGTCGCTGAGACTATCTGGGCCGATGACATGGCCGCCATGTGCTGCAATGCTTTATCCTTCGCTGTCTGATCCTTTAATGTGACAGTTACACACTGTCTTAATACGAGGCGACAATCTAATGATCAGCTTAGAACAGCTGTAGCTATTAGCATTTAAAACTAAAATGTAAAAGCCACCAAAAATGCCCAAAACAAAGCAACCATGCATAAATACAGCCAGAAGGCTCAACTCTACTTAACCTACCTGGATAACAAAGTTTTTTTTTCTAATACCCAACTATACAAATACTTTAGCATTTATATTTTTTTCCTAAAAACTCTTGTTTTTTAACATACTCAAAATGAGAATGATGAGCAATACGTTTTTCAGCTCTGGGGGTGAAAATTCAGTTATTGATCCGCTCAAGAAGAGGGTGGGCAGGGAGATCATCCATTTCCAGGCACACTGGCCAAGCCATCTAAGTTTTGGAGGTGGGTTTGGGGCCCATGAGTCAAGCCCTGAGAAGGACAAGTTGGAATTGTAGGTTACTTTACATACTTCTCACAAACACAAGGGCTCCTGAATTCAGGTGGAATGCTGAAACACTGGTTAAAAGGCCTAGTGGGGAAAGAAGGCCAGAAGCAATAATGCAAGGTCACTTGTATAAGCAAACTGGCAGACATGCTCAGGGGTGGGGGCAGGGAGGGGCATGCTCTCTTAGACACACGAGATGTGTTTCCTTTAAAGCTGAAAGCATGTGTAGTAATGCTAACTTTCAAATGCTCTTTTTAGAGAACAGCAAAGGCTGAAGATACAGTCAAAGCTAGCCAAAAATTCTGCCAAGCACAGCTCAAGTATATAATACTTGGTTTAATGAAAATACTTACCATGCTTGTTACCTGGATACAATAACAAACAGTTTGTTAAAATGGTTGTGGTACAACAGTGAGGTTTGTTTTTCTTCAATAAAAAAAAATGTACATCTATATACGCAGCATGTATGTGTGGACATATGTATGTATGCAGACATACATGCATATATTAGGGTATGAAGTACATATTAAAATAAGCTTCCCCATGTGTCAGAACAGACAATTTAGGTATTCACCCAGAGACTGATCACAATATGGTTACCCCAGCTTCCTCCCTCAAATATAACAAAGCAAGTCTCAAGCTTAGGTTGTATTTGGTTTTACCCCAAATACACATAATAGAGTGCACTAGAAGCCCAAATGGGAAAGTGATCAAAGTCCTCCTGTCAAGCAACCCCTGCTACCAAAGGGAAGACAATTTATACTTGGTCACCATAGGCAAACACAGGAAGGATCACTTCTTCTGGGTGAATGTGCTATTAACAGTTAATAGAATTTCTGCACAAGCACCAGGCAAGAGAAACTTGCAGGTAAAACATACGCGCCCGTGGCACCCGAATCTGTGTGCCATCCACCAAGGGAAACTCAGCAACAAGAGACGATTCATTCCTTTCCACACATCAAAGTAGCAATCACAGGATGACAGGGAAACAAAACCAGTTTATGGCCATGTACAAAGCTGTCACTCCTAATTAAAGAGACTACGGTAAGCTGTGGCTTCAGGTCAAGGAACCCAGTACAAGCCGAGACAGACGTCACTGAAATGTTTACAGATTCAACCAAAGCTGTGGAACCACCGCAGATGAACACCCTGAGTGCTGTGTCACAACTGGCATGATCCACTGGGTAGTCTGAACAAGATGAAAGAAAAAGCTACCAGACAATCATCAGGGCAGCATCTGCAACTCAGAGCAAACAGCAACACCTCACTGGCTTCTTATCATCAGCACAAAACGAGATCTGTCCTATCTAACTGGAGGCTGATTCCTGAAGCCTGTAATAGCTTTTTAAAAAGCCAATTTTTTTGGATAAAATTCTTTCTAAAACACATCCATACCTACCATCATAAAGAAAGCACACCAAACACAATTTGTCCTTTTTTTGGATAAGTCAGAACCATCATTATGATGTAACTGTGCAGAATAAACACCACAGAGAAATGGCCTCAGGGTCTACTGTTGATTCATGGTCAGACAGTCCCCAGGAATCCTCCTTGAACTCAATGTCTTAGTGATGATGTCTGAAGACTCCTCCGACTCCTCCCTCCTCCACAAGCTGTCTTTTCTCAGTGTTTCAGCTTTTAGTAGCCTACATCACATTGTCCTTTCTGGTCTTGTGGTTGTTCCTGTATCATTTTCAATTTTTCACTGAATACTCTGCCTTGGACTTCTTTTAAAAATCCAGAGCCATATATATATCACCAACTCTTCAGAAACATTAGAGCCTCAGAATTGTTTGGGGCACTAAAAAGTTTAAGTTGATTTGGTCAAAATTAGTACGTCATTGGCAGTATTTGAACTGGGAGTCAAGACTATCTACATTCTAGTCCCATCTCTGACACTTACTATGTGACCCAGGGACAAGTCACTTAACCCTATTAGTCACGGCTTCTTCAGCTGTAAAATAGGAAAGGCAAGAGCATTTACCTCAAGTAGTAGCTGTGAGAATCAAATGAGATTTATACACATATATGTATATATAATTTTATATACATTAAAGAGCTATATGGGGCGTCTAGGTGGTGCAGTGAATAAAGCACTGGCCCTGGAGTCAGGAGGACCTGAGTTCAAATCCAGCCTCAGACACTTGACACAAAAACTAGTCGTGTGACTTTGGGCAAGTCACTTCACTCCAAATGCCCTCCAAAAAGCAAAAAAAAAAAAAAAAAAAAAAAAAAAGACCTATATAAATTATTAACACTAGAATAAAATAAAATTAGCTATTAGTATTATAACAAAATGCTTATCAATTTACAAGTAGTACAGGCTTACTAGGTGGCACAGTGGTTAGAGTGGTAGGCCTGGAGTCAAGAAGACTTGCATTCAAATCCAGCCTCAGACTCTTACTAGCTGTATGACCTTGGGAAAGTCACTTCACCTCTCTTTGCCTTAATCTACTAGAGAAAAAAAATGGCAAACCAGTATATTTGCCAAGAAAACTCCATGGATTGTGTGTTATGGTCCGCTGGGTCACAAAGAATTGGATACAACTCAACAACAGGCTTACTATTTATTAAGTATTCATTGAGTTGTTAGCCATGCTTGTTGACAGGTCTTTGATGCCGAAAGAGCGTTAAACTGCAAACTTCTTGCTTTTTACAACTGTAAACTCTTCATATTGGCTACTGTAGAGTCATAGGCCCAAACGATTGATCACTCAATGAGAGAGAAGTGTTCACTAGGTTCTTCTTGTTACTCTTGGCTTCCCTCAATGGATCTGTGCTCTCATCAGTGGGAAAGGCAAAGAGGACAGCCTCCGCCATTTCATTCTTACACCATCCGTGCCCTCTCGTCCAGGGACTAGTCAGTGTCCTATTGTGAATCCTCTACTAGAGAACCACTTCCTGGGGTCCTTTTTCTAGTTTTCTTGAAATTGCATGGATACCGGGGAAGCACGTAGGCTTGCTTGCTGTTTGATGTGCCTACCACCCGACTAGCCCATCTTCTTTTTTGACCAGACATCTCTCTGATGACATTTTTCCTACTGCCTCTCTGGAGCAATTCTTGAATCCAGTAAAAAAAAAAAAAAAAAAAAAAAAAGCACAGACTCCATAGCATAAGGCTCCACCGGCATAGGACGCTGGTACTTAGTTACTGCAGCCCTGGGAGCTCTCAGAAGCAGTATAGACATCTCTTTCTTATTAAGCTGCCTCCAGAGAACACAAGGATTTGGATCCATCCTGGAGTAGGCCAGAGCATTTCACACAGGAGTTGGAATCCTGCTCAATGCCGGGTGCCTAAGGGTTTTAGAATGTGACTCCTTGCCGATGAAGGGAAAAAATTCCAAGTTAAGAGCAGTTCTCTTGTTTCTAAGACTAGTTTTATTACACAAGTGGTACATTTGTACATTTTTTCATTCATCCATTCAACAAACACTCAGTGCATATTATATGGAAGGTAATGAATAATCATATGAAGGTAGGCTAGCTTAAAATGACAAATATTTTGGGGACTATTGAATGTATTTTTAATTTTATATTTTGGTAAGCATTCTTTTCCCTCTTCTGTACCACATCTACTGTCACAAATTTTGATACATTATGCTTTCAAAAAAAACAACCAAGTTTCATAATCTCCTTGACACTCCCCACCCAACCCTGCTCCATTTTACACACCATGGACCTAACAAAAATATTCAAAGTCAGTTTATCAAAGGAAGTTTGGAGTGACCAAAGGATCATGATAGCCTAGGCAGAAGGCTTTCAGTTCTATTTCAGCTTCTCACTAGCTGTGCACCCCTTTGGGCAAATCAACCCCTTTCATCTGGAAAAAGAGCAAGTTGGATCAGAAGATGCCTTAGGTCCTTCCAAGTTCTGAATTCATGGTCCCATAAATATTGCTCCCTTTTTAAAAGCAAATCCACATTTGCTAAGTTAACACTGCTATTCTATATGTCTGCATATACTTTATATATACATATATTTACACGTTATCTACTTTAGTAGATTATAAATTACTTGAGGGTAGGGATTCTTTCTGTTTTGTCTTTGTATTCTCAGTGCCTGGAACACAACAGGCACTTAACAGATATTTAATGACTGATCATTTGCTATTGGGAGAGTATCAGGATTTCCTTCCAGTCTGATGTCTCTCTTCATTCTTTTCTTTTTTTGCAAATAAAAGGGTCAAGAGTAGAAAGAAAGTTAATCTCCTGGGAAGAGATTCTCTCTGGACTATATTGGAGCTGACCTTAAAAGGCCAGATGATTCATACAAGTTATTCCCAACCTTTTGCAAAGTGAGATATGCATTATTACTGCTTATTTAATTTTGTAAAAATCTTGCTCTTCTATAATACAGATTCATTCTGAAAATCAGAATAAATGTGTCTAATGTGGAAATAAGCTATGCGTGATTTCAAATGCATAATGGGTATCATAGTTCTCACCTTCTCAATGGGGAGGGGAGGGGCTGGAGGGAGAGAATTTGAAAGTCAAAAGAAAAGTAATTTTTTAAAAATTAGAGTATATTTAATATTGTTTTGAGAATTTCACAGAATCTTGTGAAAAAGCCAAGCACCCCTTAGGGATACTGCAGGAACAGAACTGGGGCAGGGAAGAGGGTGGGGAAATGGGGAATGGCCCCTTATACATCTGGTAGAGAGGCAGGGGCTACCTCCCCTAAGGCTGAGACAATAACAGAGTACCTGACATTTTAACAGCACTTTCATGCTCACAAAGTACTTTCTTCCCAATAGCCCTGGGAGGTTACTTTAGTAATGAGGTAACTGGGCTGTAGGGTTAATAATGTTGAACTGAAAATGGAGAAAGGATGGTGATCTGATAACGTATGAAATGCCTAATACATTTTACAAAGTCCAGGGATGGATGCATAGATTTGAGAGGGGAAGCCTAGCACAGAATAGAGACTGAGAGTATTTGCACAAAACTCAGGAGACGGAAGGCATAGGCCCCAGTCTGCTTCCTCTATAAAGGAAGGGGGCTGACCCAGATGGCCTGGCGGGTCTTGTCCAGCTCTAAAATTGTCTGAATCAATAAGCAATGGTAAATATGTCTATTTCAGATCTGGGTATAAACGACATCCTTCATAGCTCTGATAGAATATCATCAATCTGTATTCTCGGGCTTTAGGGCAGTGGATCATCTGACAAAAGAGAATACATGTAGGTAATTTTTTTTTTTCAAAGGAGGGGAAGCAACTTTTCACAGTTAAGCCCATTCTGAATGGCTGGCTGAAAGTTCCTTAGTCCCCACAGCTGCAGATATTAGAGCCAAGGAAGAGCCATAAGTTTTCTGTGGAAAGCCTGACCAAATGCCAATCTGAGGTGATGGCCTGGAAATCCTGCACTAATTACAGAGTGCATAATTTGTCGGGCACACAGGGCAGGCTTAGGGAGGAGGGGCACCAGGGCCCCAGCTAACCTGGGAGCTGGAGTGGATATGGAGGATTTTTAAAGACCACTGTGAGGTTCAGGAAATCCACCAAGACAGCTCCAAGAGGCTGGATTTTCAGAAGAGGAAGGGCCCACAAATTGTTCAATCTGTGTACTTTGTCTTCTACATAATCTCTGAAATGGCTACTTCTAGTGACCATTCTGATTAATCACAAGCTGTCAAGTCCAGCTTCAGTCACCCAGAAACCCCTCAGATGGGGCTTTCAAAATGTAATTGTTACAAAGTAAACTTGACATTCATATTTTATAAAGCAGAGTTCAGCTGTGGCTATAACGTCATGTTCCGCTGCCTGCCCCCATTCTGTATTTCAAATTTCTGCAGAATTTATTTGTACAACTTTGTAATAGAAATGCTGGGAAGGCAGTCCAAATGCATTACTTCCTAATATTTCAAGAGCATATGGCAAGTCCAAAGTGTTTTTGGAAACAGACTTTTGATAAACCATATACTGGATATTATAAAATTTTCTCCTTTTTCCAGATTTCAATATTTTGGGAGGGGGGTTGGGGGGAAGGAAGAAGGGACTACAGGGGACAATCCAGGGAGAAGATATTGAAAAGGGAAGTTAATGAATGTTTGCACATGTGTCCAATAGATAATTAAATCAAAAGAAGTCAAAAGACTTCAAATACCATTGAAAACTAAGCTAGCACTATAAAATGATTTTTAAAATTGCTTTTCATAAAGATTTTCACTAACACATCACAAAAGAAATTCAGGATAGCAGGAGTCCGCAGATTCAACAGCTGTCAGTATTAGAGAATTACTTCCTCAACATTAAGAGAAAGTTTAATTAATTAACTAATATTAATTATAAATTAAATATGTTAAATAGAAATTAAATGTTAAATACATAAATATAATACTGAAATTAATTAACATTAATTGCTCCCTAGCAATGGAAACCTCTGATGTGGAACTAGGAGGCAAGAAATTGCTTGCAAAAAAAGCTTAAAGAAAAAGGTAAAAATAAGGACAAAAAGCTTCCCTAATAAATAATTTTGCAGATACAGTTTCTAGCTATATACTACATATTGATGCATGTAAACTTGATAAATATTAACTGTAGCCCAAAAAAGGATAAAGAGACCACAAAAACATATCATTGTTCTCAACAAAGGACAGAGAGAACCTGAATGTTTTTCCCCTAGCCATGATCTCTAATTTGCTTATTATTAGAGGAGAGGGGAGTAAATACAAAAGCTGGCTATTTCAGTTTAGCAGGGCTGGCCAAGGAAAGAATGCCCATTCAGGACTCTCCTGACTGGGTGTCTAATGAGCAGCAATTAATTCATCTGATTGTATTTCAAAATGCCCAAAGACTCCATTCACATCAAAGAAAAATGTTCAAGGCTTTTTATCATTGTTCATTTTAAAAGGTACAGAACTATATTTAGCCTTCTGTAATCGTCAACAATGTTTTTTTTAAATATCATTGTGGGGCACATTATAAAGGACTGTCAGACCAGGACATGAGAGCTGTAGGTATGCTGAACTGCTTTCCTGTAATGAGACTGGGACCTCAGATTCAAATTAATATTAACAATGGATGCTGAAGAAAAGCTTCCATTTACCCACTATCTGGGGAATATCTTCCTGCAGGTAGATTTTTTTACCTGACTGTTAAAATTTAGCATCTCAGACACACCGGCAGCCAGTGGCTCGAGTTTGGCTCCTAAAACACCTTGCCTTCACCTTCTGGATCTCTTCACAAGACCTGACAACTGAAAAGGGCTCTGGACCACATACAGCTTCAGTAACTGTTTGGAGAGGTCATTCTAGCCTTCAATCAAACACTTCTAGGGAAGTGTTCACTGACTACTGAGGAGGCTTCCTGGTCCTCCCCTTTAGGCATGTGCTAATTGTTAGAATATTCTTCCTCACACATCACATCCTGTCCCCTACAATTTCTCCCAATTGGTCCTAGTTCTCACTTTTTGAGTGCCAAAGAGGATAGATACCTCTTCAGGTGATGACCATAACCTTTCCCCTTCCTACCTTTCTCAGCTTGGTATACCTTACTCTCCTCCACAGACTCAACCTTCTAATAACACTGGTCCACTTCCCACCACCGTGGAATACTCTGCTGAATCATCTCTACCTCTTAATGATATTAACATTAGTTAGCATGGATATAGCCTTGCAAAGCCCTTTACATTACATAATCCATCTGATCATCATAATAACCTTGTGAGGAAAGTGCTATTATCATCCCCATTCAGAGGAGAGAAGACAGAGTCAGAGAAGTTTAAATGACTTGCCTTAGATCAGATAGCCAAAAACTGTCAGAGATAGGACTTGAATTCAGATCTACCAGGTTCCAAGTCTCAGCACTATTCACTGAACAGCCTAGCTGCCTTTGTTCTCTTCTAAGTTTTAAGACTTAGCTCAAATCCCACCTACTGGAGGAGGATCTTTCCCAATCACCCAACTGTTAATGCTTTTTCTCCGTCTCTCAGTCTCCCTCTCCCTCTCCCTCTTTTTCTTCCTTCCACATATACATATATAGTAACATGTGTGTGAAGAAAAAAATGAGTTTCTTGGCACTCCAAGGCCTCAAGCAGTTGGAGTGGGGTGTGTGTTCTCTCCCCCCAAATATATACATATACAGTAATATGTATATTTGTGTGTATGCATATATATGTATGTGTGCGTACACACATACAAGTTTATTGGCATCCCAAGACATCTCCAACCTCCAGCCTACTTTTATAGACAGCAGTAGAACAATTTACATATGAGGATAAATCAATCTGGACTGGGAGACAATTCAATGAAGAGGCAGGATAAGCTTCATCCCTGGGAGATGCGATTACTACGCAGGTGACTGGAGTAGTCTAAGGAACCTCCTCTTCTCCTGCAGAATGGCTGATCTTAGTTCCCAAAGATCGAGCAAGGTTAAAATACGGGGATTACTCAGTCTGTGTTTTGTCCTGTGGCCAGACAATGTATAATCCTTACTTTGGTGCTGCCCATATTTCATGGTGCAACACCACAGACAGACAGACAGACCTAGGTTGCTCCTCTATCTTGAACATCATCATTTTCATCTCTGCTGCTCGTGTCAAATCAGTTTGAGCAACATCAGTGGCTAGAAGCTAGGGGACTTAAACTTCCACATTAGACAAGTGTATTGTGGCCGTGAGTGCTACAAAATCATAAACCCAAGTTCCATGCAATGCTATAAAAGTGAAACAAAACTTAGTTGGGTAAAGTCATAATCTCATATATTCCTTAAGAAGACAAGCATCTCTATGAAAACTGGGCAGTTAGGTGGTACAGAGGATAGAGTGCCAAGCCTGGAGTCAGGAAGACCCATCCTACTAGCTGTGTGACCCTGGGCAAGTCACTTAACTCTGTTTGCCTCAGTTTCCTCATCTATAAAATGAACTGGAGAAGGAAATGGCAAACCACTAGAGTTTGCCAAGAAAACCAATGGGGTCACAAAGAGTTGGACATGACTGAAACAAATGAAAACAAATGAACAAGCAAATAGGTAAATTAAGTCAGGTTAGAGATTAAGCTACATAGAGGGTTCACCATGTATGAATTTGAGAGAAGAGATTTACATATCACTAAGGTCACCAAGAAAACTCATGATGGCACCCTGTACAGTAGGTGCCTACTAAATGCTTGTTGAACTGAACCAACAGTATTCGACTCAGTAAGTGAAATGTCCAATTTGGGTCCCCAAACACTTGAACCACCAATAAAGAAGCACCACCGGCAACTCAGTTTTCTTCTTGGGAATGAGAAATGTAGAATTTGGTTAATTTTTTAAAATTTATGTAGAGGAAGACCTTTTGATTCAAATGCTGATTCCACTGCTCGGTTGGTCCAGGGATGTACTGCCACAACTCACATCATCCCAAAGGAGAATGCTGACATTCTTTAAATCCAATTACAGTGCCGTCAAATTTTGGAAAAATACCAGGCCACAGAAGTGACAAGGAGGTAAGTGTGACATAAAAACCATTCTCAGATGTCACAGTAGTCAAGAGACTACTTATATCTTCCTCATTCCTGGGAACCACTGACCAACCGGACATCTTTTTTCCAAGTTGAGAGCAAAGGGATGAACAACCATTGATCTTGTTTTGGGTTTCTTCTGCCTTGCATTTTAGCTCCTTTTTCTGTGTGCCATTTTTCCTGGTTGGATTGTAAGCTCTTTGAGGACAGAGAATGCCTTTGTTTTTATTTGGATATACATCCCCAGCTTGTAGCAGAATGCTAAGCATACAGGAGATGTCTAATAAATGTTTATTAACTGTCTTGCATATTATAATACTCACACATTGAGGGGATGTAGCTAGATCAGCTAAGTAGAAGGACCCATTCGTCCTCTGATGGGCTTTCTGGGGTGAGTGGGTTCAAGTGGCCTGGATTTCAGCAATGCTCAAGTTGAAACTTGCTGGACTCCCAGAGAGAATGAAATAAATAATCCAAACCATAAGCTCTTTGCTGGGCAGAATTGCAATGAAACGTCTGTTCAGAAATCAATTCACAAAGGCCAGCGTGTGAGACTAAATGAAGAAGTTGGCCTGGGGTGAGAACGAGAACATTCAGCTCATAAATTAGTCACTGACAAGTGGACATGGTCAGTGGGGCCCAGGCCTGAAGCCAGGCATTCTCTTCTCTAGATGATGTAATGCCAACAAGTCCAGTCTTTTCTTCAAGGCTGGATTCTGTCCAACCCCAGACATATATACTTCTGTTTTCTAAGACGAACCAAGGCTGTGGTTAGTGCTGAAAAAAAGCCTTCCTTACCTGTAATTTTAGCCAAGCCTAGGTCTACTTTCTAAAGGACAGTAATGACATTATCAAAGAATGAGCAGGGAGTAGCTTCGTGGACAAAAAAATCTGTCTGAAGTTGGTGGTCTTCAACTACCCTTCACACAATCATTGAGAGAAATGGAAAATTCCCTTAAAGACCTAGACTCTTAAAATAATCCAACATTGTCTACCATCAACTCGCCCTTGTCCCTAGTACTAGAAACACTAGTTATTCTTTTTTCTTTTTTGC